>CM053506.1:34697639-34901298 GCA_028627145.1 Eidolon dupreanum
GTTCTGGTGTGAATTTTTATATTCTTTTTTGCAAACTTGTCCAAAATTCTTGTTAGCATAAATCCATAAAAGTGAAATTTCTTGGTCTGAGGGTTTGCTGTATCTAAGGGACTTAGTACATACTGCCAAATGTCGTTCAGAAGGACCATACAAGTTGGCAGTCTCCCCAGTGGGGCAAATTCCATTCTCTCACTTCTACCCCAGTACTGGCTACTCTTTAAAATCTTTCCCAAGTTCATAGATCATAAATCTAATCTCATTTTTTAATTTAAAATTTTTTAGCAAAAGTGATGATGGAAACTGTTTAATATATTCATCAAACATTTAAATTTATTCTTGTGTGACATCCTGACACCATCATCAAAGAGATGATAAAATGTGCTGTTAAGAGCACAAACTCTGGACCGATTACCTGAATTTGAAGCCATGCTCTGTCTCTTCCCAGCTGTGTGGCCTTAGATAAGTTACTTATCCCCTCTGTGCCTCTGTGTCTCTATCTGCAATGTGGATAGAGCTTTCTGCATAAAGGTAAGTACATGCATGCATTTAGAAAAGTGAGTAACTGTTATTTGTCCATTTTTCAATTGGTGTGATGGATTCTTTAGGTGAAGAATATGGTGAAGAAGGCAAGGAAAAGGATATCAGAAAGTAACAACATAAACAAAGGAGTAAAGGAACATCAAGTGTCATGTGCTAGCTCCTACATTTGTACTTTTCCAATATTTTCATGTGTTAAAGAATGAAGAACAAGAATGGTTTCATGCATTGTTTATCACTTTATGAAACCCAATTTAAACAAAATGAAAAAAGCCTTGACAAGTCATCAACATGTAGTTTACTTGGTCTATGAATTACACTGTTCCCCTGGGTCTAGTGGTTCCCAAGTTGTGATGTCTTCACCTATTATGACCCATTATAGGTGATGTATAATAGACATGATAAAAAATGGCTACTTTTGTCCCAGGATTCTATGCACCCAGCCTCTAGACCTTAAAATGTGAATTACACAAGAATATCTCTCCTCTCCCTGTGATGCAGACAAAGGAGAATTTTTGAACCCAGTTTTGTGCTCTAATGTTATCCTCAAGTTTGGGCGACAAATCTAGAGATGCACACAGTCCCAGAAATTCCACAGATTGCCAAAAGAAACCTCATAGCTCATGCAGTTCAACCTCTTCATCCACAGAGAAGGCTCTAGATCACTATCATGATTGTGAAGCAGAGCTTGGGGAGCTTCTAATTTTTGGAATTTAGGAGTCTTCTGTGTAATTTGTTTTTAAATGTTTAAACTGAACCCAAGTGTTGATGAGCTCAGCTAAAGATGGAGGAAGCACAATTACTCTACTCCATTCAGCCCATACAACTTGCCCCAGAATAAAGGGCTTGAGGCACTTTATTTAAGATCCATTTATCTAATGTCAATCAGCTGTCTCTTCCTCCCTTTGCCAATGTCCCAAAACTTTCTTTTCAGAGCTTTGCCTTACATAAGTCACCCAGCACCATGTAGCATCTCTGGGTCTTGTTTCCTCAAATGCAGAACAAGGATACTGTTTTTAAAAAATGCCTTCCAGAACAAACATTTCATGATTCCATTTATGGGACTATATACTGACTCAAAGAGTATGCTTTCCCGAGACAAAGTAATTTACTACCACAGAAAATCACCACCCCCATAATTACTATTATTGAAAAACAGCCCAAGGGGTCAGCACAAATTCTCAGCCAGGCACAGGATACAGACTCATCTCCAGACTTTAACAAGCCAGGTACACTCAGAATGGGCACTGCTTCAAAAAATAAAAACATAGGTACCGACCTAGGCAAGGAGGGATTTAAAAAATCCACTTACACAAATTTACAAACAAACATTTTCAATACTTCCAAGTAAAAATTTCAAAACTGTTTTTAATGTCATATTCTCTGCGATGTCTTCCCCAGCTGCTTCAGTCCCCAATCTTTCTCCATGATACCACGGTCCTTAGGGGCTGCACCTATGATTCTCACCTCTTATTGCATACTAGAATTCTCTGCTTGGGGGTTAAGGGGTAAAAAATCCTTATGACCTATGTACCCACCCTCAGAGTATCTGATTTAATTGACCTGGAGGTGAGTCATATGACCCAGGGGCATATTTAAACTCCTCAGATGAGTCTCGCGTGCAGCCAAAGTCAACTGTCACTAGTCTAGATGAACTGGCTCCAAAGTGAGGTGCATAATTCATCAGCATGTTGAAAAATATTTAGAATTTTTTTGTATATTTTTATCTCATTTTTTACAATTTCTTTATAATTTAGTGTATTATATTACTATATTAGTATATATGGTACATTTCTAATGTAATAACACAATGGTAATTATATAATTTATAAACAAATATATATTTATCTGGTGTGCATTCTAAAATAAGGATCTTCTGATAGAAGTATATCCTCCAAAAATTTGACTCTAAATAATTCATTGGGTAAGTAGCCATTTCTACTAAGTAGGCATTTCTTTAATTATAGTCTTTGTGGTCTGCTGTTGGCTAACTTCTATATTGTTATTTGCCTTTCATTTGTGCGTTATGTCTTGTCTCCCAAAGTAGGTTGTAAATGCCTTTAAAGCAAAGACTGTTTTCTGCTTTTTACTGTCTTCCATATTTCTTGGCATAGTATATGACCCATGGTTGTTCAACTTTGGCCAAGCCTTAGTTTCCTATTCAAAAAATATTGGTGATAATAATATCAACTTTATAGCATTATTATGAGAATTAAATCTGAGACAACTAATACTTAGTTTCTAACATATATTATGGACTCAACAAATGGGAGCTATTTTATTGCTTGTTTGTTGGATTGAATTCTACATGGAATGCCAGGTACCATGCTAAAAAATAAGGGGAAAAAAATCCATAAAACACAATTCCCCTCTAAGGAATTCATAGTCTTAACAACAATGAAAAATCTCAGACATTTAAACATTCAATCATAAGGACACATAATAGATGCTCAAGTTGGCACATGTATTAAGTGCTATGAGAATATAGTTAAGGAATTGATTAATTTTTCCTAGTACCTTGAAGCACAAATAGGAGTTTTTCTGTAGACAAGGAAGAGACATATGCTTGGAATAGCATAAGCAAATGTATGGAGCTCT
Source organism: Eidolon dupreanum (assembly GCA_028627145.1). Lineage (NCBI taxonomy): Eukaryota > Metazoa > Chordata > Mammalia > Chiroptera > Pteropodidae > Eidolon > Eidolon dupreanum. The sequence goes on from CM053506.1 coordinate 34,700,775, forward strand.
GGTTCTCAAAGTGTAGTGTGGGGATCCATGGGAATCCCTGAAGCCATTTCAGATGATCCACTGGGTAAAAATAATGACCATAAAAATACTAGGATATTACTTGCTTTTTTTCCTTGCATTCTTTCACAAAATATAGTGACATTTTCCAGAAGCTATATGACTTGTGATATCCAACAGATTGAACGTAAAAGCAGTCATGAAAATCCAGCTGTCTTGCATTAAAGAGATTTGTAAAAATGTAAAACAATGCCTCTCTTTTCACTGTTTCTTTGTTTTGAAAAATATAGATTTTTTAATAAAAAATATGTCAACACATTATGTTATGTAATGGGTTTATTATTGTTATTTTTAAATGAGTTAATGAATATTTTAAATATATTTTAATATTTCAATTATTTCTAATATGGCAAATATCAAGATATATATATATATGCATTATATATATAGCTATCATTGAAAAAAGCTCTTTGATGTCTTCAACAATTTTAAAAGTGGAAAGAGTCCTGAGACCACTAATATAAAAATATAAACTTGCATAGTGTGTTCAGGGAATAAATGAATACATGCAGTTTACTGTCTCCAGTTCTTTTTGGAAGGAGACACAATGTAAATTATAAATATATACATCACATTCATACACAATGAATATGATTATTATATACTCTCAGCCCATGAATAACAGATGAAACACACCAGAATGCTGAAAGAGTTAACCTGAATTTATTAGTAATTTTTGGAAGAGGGGGATCAGATTTAGTTAATCCAGTGAAAGTCATCGCATATAAATTTGCAAACTAAAATACTCCCTGGACTGAGGTCATGTGTTTAATTTTAGCAACTAAGGTGAATACGTTTGGGTAGGCATTTGTACTAAACAGTTGACTGAGCTGGAGATAGGTTTGACAGTGGAAACAGTGATACAACCTTTATTATTTTCAATGCAAAAAAAAAAATGAACTATTAATGTGATGTTCTGGTTGAGAATTTAAACTCTCAAAAAATCTGGAAATTCAAAGTCATGGTACCCATAGCAACCATAACTCTGCCCCCTTGCATGCCCAGTGTGGAGTATTTTGTATTGCAGTACATGCTGTGAAATCTATGCCTAAATGTGCTATATAGCAGAGTTACAGTTGCTGTGGGAACTGTAACTTTGAATTGCCTGCCTTTTGTGTCATTAAACTTTCAGCTGAAGTATTGCATTAAAGGAATTTTTTTCTTCCACTGCATCTCCTCATTTTAAAAAAAAATTGATTGAGTGTTTTTTTACAAAAAGGATGTAAATGATGTTAGACATAAATGGAAGAATAACACATTCTTATTTTCAAGATATATGCACTAATATAGCATTAGTGAATTACCACATTTACATATTTCAACTTGCAATAACAAGTCATAAAATAATCCTCTATTATATAGCACCTTTAATCCTAAAGGATCCCATCACACACATAGACACACAGTAACTGAATCACATTGGGCAAAAAAACTCAATAAATATTTAACAGCACCCAACAAAATTATACAGTGCTTTAGGACAAGCAGTAAGAAAGAAAGGAACTGTCATCCAGTGGTTTAAACACAAACTAAGGAGTGGGAAATCTCATACTCCATTCTTCCTTTTATGATAACATCATCTCTCTCCTTCACCTTGAATCAATGATTTGAATCCCTTACAACTCTGGGTAATCATTTTCTCTGTCTCTTTACTGAGGAAGCATTTCTAGGACCAATGGCAAGAAAAGACTTCAAAAGGTCATTTGTTCATGTCTGCTACTACCAGCCAAGGAAAGTACCTACATATTCAAGAACAGGCAAATTCTACTACAAACTTCCACTACAAAAGGTAATATAGTAAATATTTTAGGCTTTGAGGGCTATGTGCTCTCTGTCACAACTACTCAACTCTGTCAAATGAATGAGCACGGATGAGTTCCATTAAAATTTATTTAAGGAACTGAAATTTAAATTTCATATAATTTTTATGTATCACAAAATACTATTCTAAAATGACTTTATTTCAACCATTTAAAAATGTTGGGTTGCATGTCAGGTTCAAGGCTACCTCTAGACAGAGGTGTGCTTCCAAATATTTGACTAGTTCCCCATCCCTCCAAAAGGTATGCAACTGTTTGTTTATATAGATCTAGTTCTATATTTAGATATGTACATATGTGTATATCTAGATTTAGGTATATACATATACATGTTGTTTATAAGTTCACTTGTTAATATATAGGAAGTACAGCACAAATACACAAATAATCATGAAATATACAACACTCTTCACTATAAATTCCATATAGCCAATCTATTCTCATTGAATGCTTTTGTTTCTTATTTGCTGAACTCTAGTATCCCTAGCTAACCTATGACTGCAATTAACAAATTAGTGTAGTTTCAACTTAAATGTTGGTTAGTATTTTCGTTTATATATTAAGGAGTAAGACTAAAATGAAAAAACAAACATATATCCCAGAACTTCACTTTTTTGTCAGCGACATGAGCAACTTCTTTGCTGAATCAGATGATAGCTTTCAAATATTTCCTCAGTTTTATTGTACTATTCATAATATAATTGGCTACAGGCTTGATACACATTTAAGTTTATCTAGATATTAGTGAGGGTTCTCCAAAGAAAGAGAACCAGTAGGGTGTGTATGCGTGTGTGTGTGTCTCACATGATTTTTGGAGACTAAGCCCCAAGATCTGTAGTTGGCAAGCTGGAGACCTAGGAGAGTGGGTATGTATTTCCCATCTGAATCCAAAGGCCTGAGAACCAGGAACGCCTATGTTGTAAATTCTAGTCTTAAGGTTGACAGGCTTGAGAACCACTAAAAGCCAATGTTTCAGTCTGAGTCCAAAAGCTGGGAAGAACCCATGTCCCAGATCAAGTAGTCAGATAGAAGTTTCTTCTTACTTTTATTCTTTTCAAGCCTTTGACTTATTGGATGAGGCCCACCCATGGGGAGGAAGGCAATCTGCTTTACTCAGTCCACTGATCCAAATGTTAATCTCACCCAAAAACACCCTCATAGACACATCTGGAATAATATTTGACCAAATATTTGGGCATCCCATGGCCAAAAAAAGTTGACATAAAACAAAAAGTTGACATAAAAAAAAAATCACAATCTACAATATTAACATTTTCTCCATCACTTTTTTAAGTCTAAGTGTCAACAACACAATAAATCAAGCCCTGATTTGTAATGTGTATGGAGTTCCATGGCCTAAATACTACCACCATAGCCACTTTCAAGCTACCAAAATAACGCCAATGGACATAGATTGGGAAGAGTTACAGAGCAGCACGACATTATATTGTATTGCAACCATAAAGATATAAAAGGTAAAAATAACCTCAAGAGTATAGGTAACAGTGAAATGTAGTAAAATAATTAGAAAGTGATGTTTTGAATATATATTATTCTTGTTTTTAATTATTTAATCACGAATTTATATAATTTAATGTTTAAGATTAGATGTATTTAATGGCCAACTTGCAAAATTCTAGAAAATGTAACTATCAGCTCTCGCAAATTCGTAAGAGCTGGTGCCGGCACACTCTGAAAAAGGCCTTGCGTAAGCCCTGCGTGAGACTCGTCCATCCTCCACATTCTTTGTGAAAAGCCTGCCCAATTTCATTTTGCCTAAAGCTTATTGAAGATGAAAACAGAAACAATATCACTATTCTTGGAATTATTCCTCTGAAGTACTCAGATCTCTTTACACCCTTAGTGAATTACTACATTTACATATTTTAACCTGCAATAACAAGTCATAAAATTACCAGTCTGTGGCATGGCAAAATGTAGGTGGAAGCAGCCAAGGGACTTGCTGGCGCTTCCATGGGTTTGGTTGATGACCTAGCATACAGGGTTGCCACTACGCAGATGACCGATCTAGATAATTCTGCCACAATTATCTGAGAAATTTTGACAAAGCCAGAATTAGGGTTTGAGCCCTGCAGGTAATTATAGCCATAGACAAGGAAATATAGAAAATCAGTGAAGAATGGTCCCCTTGACTTTCAGTCTAATGAATTACCTACCATACCCACTCTGCTTCTAAGTAATGAGTTACTTAATGCTTGTCAAGTAATTTAAGATATAAATCACAAAATACAAGGCATCATTAATGTCCATTTGAAATTGCACAGAGAAATTTTTAGTAGGCAGTATATGAGTCCCCTAGTGAAGCCAAGACTTTATGTTCATACATTTCTTGTCTTCTTTTTTAAAAATCAGGTATGACAAGATGTTTTAATAACCTCAGATGGCTGGGACCTCTGTTTTTGAAATGATCTAAGATAGCCATTCCCAGCAACCCCTTTAATACCCTGCTGGGGGTCAATTTGATCTTCTTTATTAATACGTGAATCACAAATTAGTCTGAAGAAAAAAAAGCCTGTAGGTAAACATCACTCTTTCCCCCAGCACCTCACCACCTGAGATGGAATGGTGTGGCATTCTGGATACAGGGACAAGGTCACAATTTAGTCAAAAGTCATATATACAATACTGCAGCGCATGCAATTTTAAAAAGAAGTCGGAAAAAAAAAAAGAAGCTTAGTTATTTCTAAACTAAATAACCCATAAATGTCAAGGGCACTTGAAGGCAATGAATTGTTAAAATTAAGGAGTGTTTGGGTGTGTTTGTGATTGGGGTGAGGGAGGAGGACTTTGTTTTAATTTACAAACAAATTAGAAAAAAATAAATAGACTCCGCATTGCTATTGTAACTGGAAATGGCTTGAGCAAATTTAATTCAACTTCCCTAAGAATACTTGATTAATCTCAGGCCCTGGGAGGAAAATCAAGATAAGATAGGAAGTCTCCATCTCTAAGGGCAGAGGAACTTGGGGCCTCATCTTCCACAAAGGGCATCACATGACCCTTCCCTGGGGATCCCTTTCTCCGAGTCCCCTCCTTCTCTCTTGGTCCTGGCCTCATGTCCATGAAAAATCTATCCCTAGCTACCGCCTTTACTACCTGACCTGAGTTGGAGACCTATCCCCCACCATAGACCGGGAGACGCGACAAACAGGAGCCCCATATTTAAGATGTAGCTCAACCTTTGACCACTAGAGGTCTCCTGGAAAGTAATGACCCATATAACCCGGTTTATCCTCCTTTAAACCAATAGACTTGTTGCACTAAGACTTGGCAAGCCTGCTCTGCTGGAGGCCGCCTTATTAATAACGCCACCCACCCCCACCGATCACTATGGCGCCAGATTTGCAAGAGGGAGGGGACTAGGCGATGGCTGACCCTCCGACAGCGCTGGCTTTTCAACCCGCGAATCAGTCTGCAGACTCTGGGGGCTACCCGGTCGAACCCAAGACTTCTTGACCAAGTAGGATGGAAGAGAGCCCCTAACTCGAGGTCCCCAGGTGGGCAGCGCGGAGTCCCACGGACTTCCAGGCAGAGATGGAGTAGCCAAGGAACCAATGTGCAGAATCACCTAGCATCAGATCCACCAACAGGCCAGGATCCACCCTCCCCGTGCTGCGCCCCACTCATTCCTCCCCACCCACCCCCCTTCACCTCCTCCCTTTGCCTCCCGATCGCCAAAGTGATTCGAGTTTAACCGGTGGAAGGAAATGAGGGAGTCATTCACCGGCCCTGTTATGATCCGTGCGGTATCTTCTGGAAAAATTAGCTTTTCTAGCTGGAAGAGGAGAGAAAAGGGGGGTAGGGGGTGAGGAGAAGCAAGAAAGAAAACAGGTTGAATTCCCAGTCTTTATCAAGCAATTCACCCACCAATGAAAGAAAGCTGCAGTGGCAGATTCGAGCCACATGCGGTAGTGTGTAGCAATTAGTAGATAAAATGCTGACTAAAGTGCTAAAACATGAAGTATTATTGTAGCCAAGGTCAAAAATGCTTCAGTTGTCTTTTGCAATTTGGGGGAGGGGGAGACCCAGAGGTCTGCAGAGAGATTTGGATTCTCGAAATAGTCTCCTTCTTTCTTAAAACTGTACTTTTTAATTTTTTTTATGATCCTTTTTATTATAGTCCATGCTGCCTAACTATGTCACAGCTGGTTTTTGCGACCAACTTAATCTTCCTGATCCTTTATGAAATAATTCATAGACACTGCATAATGTGTCCACTGCTCCCTCACCCCTTTGAGGGGTGAGAATAATTTTCAATTTTTTACCTTTTAAATAAACCAAGGAACTTAAAACAGAGTTGGATCTTTGGCTAGCAAAGCAGCAGGAATATAGATGTGTGGGTATAGGTTCCTGTGTTTTGACATAAGAGCCTAGAAATAGTGGGTAATATAAACATATACTGCTTTTATTTTTCTACCACTCCTCTTTTATACACAGTGAGTCCCAGCTACAAGCTTTTTATAGATAAATAAAGCAGTTGCTTTCATGATTATAACTGTCCTGAATGGATTGTCTTCTTACAACATTCAATCTGTTTATGAGTATTTACTTTACATTAGCCCAGGGACCCTGCACGGCAGGAGTTTGCCTCTATTCCCCTGGGTGTCGGTGTCTCAAGTCTTACATCTGCTCTGTGATTGATGGAGCCTTGAATCCACGTTATTACTCTCTCACAAGCAGAAATCAAACAGGCTATTAACTACATTACTTCAAAGAACTGTTTCAATACAGTCTCCTTATCTTAATTGAAACTTTCTTTGTATGGATATTTGCTACACAGATAATTTACAGGTGCTTATCAAACATCATATTAAAGAGGTAAAATAAAGGGTGTTTTGTTGTTGTTGTTGTTGTTGTTTTTTTAAACACACAATTGTGATCTATAATTTTAAAAGCCATTCACAGGATTGGCCCCGAGGTTTGATTTATTAGATTTTATTATTTTCATGGGGAAGGTGGTGATGGTGCTATAAAAAAAAAAAAAAAAAAAAAAAAAAAAAAAAAAAAAAAAAAAAAGAGGGAAGACACCCTTGTGATTCAGTTTTGAAATTTAGCATTCATCTGATTACAAGGCTGCAGATATTCAAAAATATTCAGACCAAGATCCCTGCAATTGTTAACATCACAAAAACCTTATCGGGAATTTGTGAGGAGATTGCGCAGCACGAAGCCTAGTTCAGTGCTTACATTGAAGAGACATGGAAACAGGGTTTCTAATTAGATGAAGTCCCTTACAGACACTTAAAGACTTACAACACCAAAACAGCAGAAGTTGCTTAGATGCTGTAAAGAGCTGTGTATTTTTTGAGAGATTTAATATACAATCAAGAGATACCCTCAGGCATTCTGTTTAGGTTTCCTGCATAAATGCTGCTGCATTGGTCACACAGGAAACTGACCTAGTGTCGATCTTATATATAATCTTGTCAAAATACTGCAACTCAAGTTTTTTAATATAGGATTATTTGAACTGAATATATATATATGTATATATATATATATATATTTACATTAACAGGACAGATTAACTGAAGCCTTAGGCATCCCTCATGTATTCTTTTTTTAAAAAAAATATGTAAAATGCCCTCAGTCAAGTCCATTCATATGTAAAAAAATGAACAAAATGGGTTATTCTAATCAAATGTCTGCAGTATGCATCATAAAGTTAAAATGAGGGAAAGCGCTAGAGCTGTAATTTCTCTTTGTAACCCATGTTTATAAAATAGAAAGATCAGATGAAATTTCAAGGAAGATAATTAAAGAGTGATGTGCAAGTCATAATTTGGCTAATGCAAAAGCTGAGAGACTGTGAATTGTTACACTATCCTTCATGCTGCAGGGTTGTGATATTACTTTAAATTATTAAAATAGTTTTCGACGTCTTTCAAAATACCGGCTGTTTGGCATGGGCTTTTATTACTTATTGTAATTGGAGGATCTGCCATTTTCTTTCGTTTATCTCTGTGTGTATAGAACCGAGATAGATCTTGCCTTTTATTACTTCCCCATGTTCTGAATCAAAAATGTGGTTTAGATAATGTTAAGTGCCCTAATTCTTACTGCGGCGGACGCAGACGTTATGAAAAGGCATAAAAATACACACAGAGGGTCTTTCCACCTCAAGTCACTGAATATGAGGCATTTGGGCTCTGCCGGGTATATTAACTTCAGCCATGTGAATATAATTTTCATTAAAGTAATCCTGTTTCAACTAGATGCTGTGACTAGAGGTGAAACGTTGCGAAAGCGTTAAAAATAGCTTACTAGTAATTTCAACATCCTGTAATTTTATCACAGATCAAGTTTCAACTGTCATACTATACAGACCTTATTCCCCATATAGTACATGTTTACTTTTTTAGCATGCCAGACCCACTTTGGAAAGATTGGTGCCAATATAATAAAATCATCGGGGTGGGGGTGCTGGAAAGAGTAGGAGGAGAGCGGGAAGGGGGGCGGGGGGAGCGTGGGGGAAGCGAGTACACCATTTTACATCAACACTGCGAAAATGCAATCCAGCCTGGCGGAGGACCGGCAGCTGGGTCGGAGCGAGCGAGGGCTTTGCAGTCTCTGCCTGTTCCTTGTTCTGTCGCTCTTAAGTTTCTCTGTGTTTGCATAATAGCCGTGCATGCAAACCTCGCAATGCTCCAGGGCTCCAGAACAATAAATATACACATTTAAAGCCTTTATTGTCTTACGGTTCATGCCCCCGGTTTTCAACAGCTTAATTTCTGGTTGTATTTAACTAGTTTGCAAAATGGATTTTTTCGGTTTGAAACTATTATTGAGGAAGCTCCCCTCCCTTTTTTTTTGGCGAGGGAGGGGATGGGGGTGGGGTAGGAGTCGGTATATTATTCCTGTAGCGCTGGGTTATATAAACACATTATCATTTGAGAGCGCCCTTGGCGTCCATCAGCATTGTAAACACGTACTAGTGTATATACTTCAAAATTAAAGAATGCACACGCAGAACCGGGAGCCTGAATTCATATTCCGAGCAGACTCGCTGTTCGCATTTATTGATTTATCATGCATCGTTTATTGTTCCAGTCCCTAAATGCAGTCGCTGTCCGTTCAATATTGTTTGCAAAATCCCAAGATGTGTGTGCACTGCTCACTTGTCTTTCTGTTATTTTATTTATTTATTTATTTATCTATTTATTTATTTATTTATTTATTTGCTGAGTATTTTTTGCGAGGCAAACAAATGCATTAATATTTATATGTTTATATAATCGATAACCCACTTTTCCCTTTCATGTAAATAGGCATCAAAAGATAATTTAACAGATTAGTTCTCGAAAACATGGCAGTGAGGAAGCGTAATTTAACTATCAAACAAATCTACATGTCTAATAACAGCAAATCTGCTAAGGAGCATTAGAAAGAGGAGCAGCGCCCCGGAATCTCTGCAGGAAATGTTCTTTATATTAGACATATACAAGCAGGTCCTGTCAGATGCACAGCGAAGCTCGCCAGCTCTGGTCTCCTCCAAAAATCTCATCAGACGACTCCCCTAGACAAGGGAGATTGGGAAGAGGGAGAGCTCATCTTCACACAGTTTTAGGGTGGATTTTATTTTTACAAACCTTCCTATATGTTTTTTGCCTTGATCCATCTGCTTCCCGCCGAGAACGGACGGAGCCTTTCTCCCGGTTTTGAATTTGATCAACCCACATTTGGAGGAAAACCTACAAATTTTTGACAGGAGCTGAAAATTGAGTCGTCAGAGAAATATTAGGACATATTTTCAATCATTTTGGTGCCGAAGGGAAGGCAAGAACTCAGTTTTATATTGAGACATTACGCCGGCTGAAGACAGAGAATGTTTTTCCCTGCCAGGACCTGATGCAATCCATTCAAGCCAACAAGTTTGGAGAGAATGTTGAGTTCAATCAATTCAGAACGTCGAGATGGAGCCCAACTCACTCCAGGTATTTCGCTCTCCTCCGCTCCTCCGATCCCGGCACCCCCCGGCACCCCCCAACCCCCCAGCTCACCCACACCTCTGCACCCACCCACACCCCCCACAAACTTTTCACCAAACTTTTACCCTCTACATCCCCCAAATCATTTTTATTGTTTAAAAAAATCCCTGCACTGATCATACATACATAATGTAATTTTACCGCCCCAGAAGGAGAGGTAGGGAGAAGTGGAGGTTGGGGGGGTGGGGGAGGGCCCGGAGTTTTTTTTTTTTTTTTAAGGGAGACAGAAAATTTGGGGCTCTATTATTTTTCCACCCAGCTTTATATCTGTTGGCTCTTCTGTATTAAGAGTGTGGATGTCTGTGTGTAAATGTGTCTGGGAATAGATGTTTGTGCTCTGATGGCTACATTATTTATTTGGTGCTTTTTTTTCCCCCCTGCAGTGGGTCGGCTCACCGTGTGGCTTGCACGGACCTTACATTTTCTACAAGGCTTTTCAATTCCACCTTGAAGGCAAACCAAGAATTTTGTCCCTTGGCGACTTTTTCTTTGTAAGATGTACGCCAAAGGATCCGATTTGCATAGCGGAGCTCCAGCTGTTGTGGGAAGAGAGGACCAGCCGGCAACTTTTATCCAGCTCTAAACTTTATTTCCTCCCAGAAGACACTCCCCAGGGCAGAAATAGCGACCATGGCGAGGTGGTAAACTTATATCTCCCTCTCTTCTTTCTTTATGATTTTTTCTCTAGTAATGCTTATTACAGGGCAAGCTTGAAAATACTGTATTCACTTCTGCAGGCGAGCAGGATCGACTCCTTTTTTAAAGGGGTAGCGCCACTAGCTGGGGCTCGAGTATTTTGCCATTGTCAGAGTTTGGCTGTCAGCTTTACAAAGAGGATCCAACTGCTGATTTTAGTCAAGATCAAATAACTTGTTCGAAAAGGGTTTTGTTCAAGGGTGTGTGTGTGTGTGTGTGTGTGTGTGTGTGAGATTGTTCGCTTTCCTGCCCCTTGAACATCACATGCTTTTTATATTTTTTTGCCTTTTGAAAATTTACCTTCGCGTCTGGATCAGTCGGGGCTGGGTGGATTTCTGTCGGTGGGTTTCGATATTGTTCACGTGGTTTTTTTTTTTTTTTTTAAGTTAAGTATTTGATATGTTTAAGAGGGCGGAAATTACGAAATGGAGGCAGAGTGAGATCAAAAGCTATTGAGTTGGCAAAGACGTGTTGAATAAAGTGATAAATGACAGGTACTGGAATAATACATTCAAATAACTTGCAGATCTGCCCGGGCGGATTTCAAAGCGGTCGTGTAACCGGCACAAACACGTTAAGCATTAACAACTATCTCTCGCCCCCACCCCCTCCCCCTCGGACAAGCCATTTGATGTTCTAGTTTTCAATTACTCCACGCCAAGTAAACGTCTTCCAGCGCGATCTTTGGGGTTGTGTGGGACAGGGCCCGGGAAGGGAAGGGCAGAGGGGTGTGTGCTCGCCCACTGGCCCTACAGGTCCGGCGTCCTCCATGCCCAGACGGCGCTCCGGGGGAGGGCGAGGAGGGACCGAGCCTCCCCGGCACGTTTCTGGGCGGCCGCGGGGGCGCTCGTCGCGCTCCCGGGAAGACGCCCGAGGTGAGCCCGCTGTCACCGGGCGCCGCAGCGGCCACGTCCCTTCGGCTCTGTCATTTCTGTGTGACCGCAGTTCTGCGGGCTCCCCTTGTCAGCTCACCGACCTCAGAGCCGCGGTACCTACTAGAGGAACTATTTTGGGGAGGCAGTGCCCACGGCGCGGCGGGGAGGGAGGGGGCACCGCCGCCTGGCAAGGCTTTGTGTGGCCCAAGCGAGAGCAGGGTAATCAAACTGAGACTTTTGAGGGCAGCTAGCTCTGTACCAGGCTCTCGAGCTTTCGAGGTAGGTGTAAGGATCTTTTTGTTAAATGAAATGATTCCCCGTTTAACTCATCCCGGAGCTTGGAGCTGCCTGGCAGTCCTTCCAGAATTCCTTGGTCTGATGGAGTTGATTGTACTTTTGGCATCGCCAGTGCACTCCCTCTCCCCGGGATCGAATTACCCGTCAGTGGTCTTTGCAGGTTAATTACAGGAGTTCGTCAAAACGTTCGCGCTCGGATCTGCCTCTTCGGAAATAAGCCCCGCCCCCCTCTCCGAACGTACACCCTCCCTCCTCCTACCCCCTCCGCCCTCCCTCGCCAGCTTTGGGTTTTAAATGTTCACATTTCCCAACGTCTGCCTGCAATTTTACAAAGGTGTTGTTTGGAAATACTGTGAAAAATCCTGCAACCTACCAACAGGTTGAGCTCTTTCCCCCTCCCAAGGTCTCGCTCGGCCCCCTCCCCCGACCCAACTTTCCTGCGCAGCTGTCTTCCTCCTCCTCCCCCTCTCGATTTCTTATTATTTGCTTTTCAAATTTATTACTTCAACATGGCCTGTGATCTGGAAAAGGGAAGGATTAAATATCCAGAAAAGACCTGATGCCTAATAGACTTCTGACTAAACCCAGAAGGAAATTATTCAGTGTTTTATGGGATATTTTGTGGTCACTCTCTTTTTTAATTTTTGAATGAAATCGGAATATTTTTAAAGACACCGAATTAACCCCACTTGGTCCAGTTTTAGTTTCTGTTGGTGTAATTAAACAGTGAATTCTGATTTAGAATAAAAGCCAATAGTAGCTGAAGGTTAGATCTGTTAGAACTGTTGATAGTGATATATTTTTAAATACACGATTTAAAAAACATGTTCATTATGGGGAAATGAAAGCGAACCATTGTAATGATCTGTGCATTTTGTCACCACTGTATGAGCCATACCTGAGAAAAATTAATCTTGCCATTTAAAAGTAAACTCTAGGGGATTTGGGGAGGGAGATGGCTCTATTTATAATCCTCAGCTGCATATACATCGTCTAATATTATGCATGATTTGTTTTTTAATGCTAACACGACTGGTAATTAGCTGTATGATTATACTTGTATATTTCATTAGGACTTTGGCTGATGTCATTGTGAATTATTCAGCCATATTAAAACAATTTTCAATTGAGATAATGACACGCCTCAAAATTATGCAAATGCAGGCTGTATTGTGCAAAATAATTATGACAAATGTAAAGCAGGTAGAAAGTTTCCCAATGCAGATCGGTTTTCTTCCCTGGTGATGTCATTTTCCCCCTGGCCTAAGTTAGTCATTCATTAGCAGAATAGCAGCAGCAGTCTCCTCTGGAGGAGATCCTACAGAAACTAGCACTTACTGCTGGCACCTAGAGGGGGCAACAGGGCCCTCTCATTAAGAAATCTGCTTTGTTTTCACTTACTCCATTACCTTGTTTATATACAGTGAAATGATTTTTATTATCGATTTTAAATAGTTTTGAATGATGCATTTGCCATTTGCAATGTGTAACTGAAAGAGAAAGGTTTTTTGGTGATGTGCACTGTTACTTGGAGAAAATGTTCAGCACATTTAACCAGCCAGTACAGTTTATTTTAAGTAACCAAATGGAGGTTAATAATTTCTTGATTGAGCTGACATCAGCATCCATTTCAAAAGGACAGCCGGGATTCAGTAGGCTTTTTTGATTTAAGAGAACCAGTCTGGTTTTTTTTTATGATTTCTTGAAATGTAAAGACGTCAGTTCTAAAAGCAGGAAAATTATCATTGTGTGAGATTAGAAATAGCATCCCTGGTGGTTTGCTATGATCTACAAAAGGCTTTTTTTGGGGAATATTTTCCTATTGACCTTTGCAATAATTGTGTTATGCTGGTTAAGGCAGGACCTTGTACGCCCATTTTACAGATAGAGGCAGAGGCTTACAGAGGTTAATATGGTTGGTTTGTCGGTCACTAGGCTAGAACCTAGGTGGTCTTCCTAAGCTTTGGGGTTGGTTTATTTTTCCACAGAAACCAACCCTTGAAACTAGAGCTTGAATATATCACATTGTATTCTAGAAGTGTGTACTAATGTGGGCAGTTCCTTGTGCATTTTAGAACTATGACTAGTTAATCAACTTTGCTACTGGGTATTTAAGTAGCAGAACCATTCTCATTCTATAAAGTTCAGCTAATTCTAGCCAGTGGTGTATAACAATAATTACATTTTAATAACATTATTAATAATCATTAATAATTCATTATTAGTTTTAATAATTGTGGTAATGATTTGCATGCTTATATACACTGTTGCCTTCACTTACTTCCAGTGCTGGCAACTGGTGTTGAGAAAATCATAACAGAAAGTCACATCTTGATTTGCAATTACTATGTATTTGACCATGAACAGTCATTAAATGCTCTGAGCCTCAGTTTCTTCAGCAGTAAAATGGGAACAATAGTAAGGCTGACTGTGGGTTGTTCTGAATATGAAGAGGCATTGTTTGGGCAAAAGTACTTTATAAACTGTGAAGTCTTTAAATAGAAAAGAGTTACGATTATGGTGGCCTTTATTCTAAATATTCTTAATTTATAAACAGTAAACATAATAACTTTTATGTCTGTGCGGAGGTTCCTATGCCTACTCATGATACTGTTTTAAATTATCATGAAAGTGAATAGCCAGGCCATATGCAAGGAGTTAAGTGTCTTCAGTAATTACCCACAATTGCCACATTCAGCCAGTAGCTCTTCACAGGAGGAAAATGGCAAAGTAGGCGGGTAATTGGTTCTGTTACTGGGTAACTTCTGATTACATTCATTTTCAAACTGCCAAGTGCTTAATCTGTTGGCAATATACCCTCTTAAAATAGGAGACTGTGCAAGCATGGATTTCAGCCTGACAGGCCATGGGCTGGATTCTACAAGGTTTGCTGGTCACCTGCAACTATGAGTGTAGATGAGTAAACTAATGATGTCAGGGGGTCAAGATCAAGCACATTTGGAGATTACGGATTCTAGCATGCAGGCAGGATTCCTAAAAGTGGCTTGACTATCATCAGCCTCACCACTGGTTAAAAATAGTTTAAAATGCGTATTCTGGAGCCCCTACTGAAATTAACTCAATTAAAATCTCTGGAACTGGGATTCAGGATTCTGCAATTTAAACATTTTAAATGAGCTTGGTCTAGATGTATGATCTTAGACAAGTTTAAAACTTTCTGTGCCTTAGTTTTCTCATCTGTAAAATGGATATATAGTACCTACTTCCTAGGATTATTTTAAGGATTAAATGAGTTAATACATGTAAAGTATTTACAAAGGAAGTTGGCACATAGTAGATTTTTCAATAATGGTTGACATTATTATTATCATTAATACTAGTATTATGGTTCTCACTGAAGTTTGAAATCACTACTATCAACTCTGCTAAAGAAAGCTTTTCTCTATGAGAGGGTGGCATCCAGGTTAGTTTGCTAGTTTGCTAGAATGCATAGCCAGTATACGCCCCCCAAATCAGGCTGGCTTTCATGCATACGATGGATTTATCTGTGTCACCAAAATAAAAGGCTCCCTTCAGGATTTACATTTTAGTATTGAAGTATACTATCAACTGGAATGGCAGGATTTTTTAAAAGATTGCCTGATCATATCACATCTGGGGTTAGGCAGACACATTACGAAATCTAGGAGGTGCTGGACTGGCTTTGCTGCATCTGTGGCTGGCCGCTCAGTCTCTGGTCTGTATCCATGAGTTGTTTTTTGAGCCTTAGTTTCTTCATCTGTAAAATGAATTTAATGATCCTGCTTCGCTGAGAGAATTAGAAATAGTAATGAACAGGGCCTGGCAACTAGCATAGTACTTATACAGAAAGGTTCAGCAAATTATGGATGTAGTTATTACAGTTTTTATTTTTAGTAGGAATCTTAAGCTAAGAGAAAGAATATCTGTCTTTATTTACTCTCTGCTTGGCAGGCCCTTTAGAACTGGGGTGAGAACTAATGAATTATATGGAGAGAATTTATTGGAGAGTGACAAGCATTAGCAGACTATGACCTGAGGGTCAAATCTGGCCCACTCTCTGTTTTTGTAAATAAAGTTTTATTGGAACATAGTCAGATTCATTTGTTTATGTATTGTTTATAGCTGCTCTCAAACTACAAAGACAGAGTTGAGTAGTTGTGACAGTAACCATATGGCCCACACAGTGGGAAATATTTACTCTTTGACCCTTTACAGAAAAAGTTTGCTGACGTATGAGGTTTATCCAAATAAGAAACGTGATTGTGTACCTTTTTCCCTTTCTTACTTGAGTTTGGAGCAAGATCTTGTAATTTAAGAAGTAATTTAACATTACTATGTCAGAAACATTTACATGTAAAAAACTGTATTTCAACATTGAGTATAAGATGTTAAAATTTGAGAATCAGAATATGTATTAAGTTATATTTTGTGTGGTTAAGATATTAACTCAGCCAATGTTGGTATCATCTATCCTGAGTTAATAAAAAACTACTTGTTGAGTGCTAACAACCATGTGCACAGTGCTCTGCTAGAAACAGATGGATGCAAAATAGCTCATGGTGTGGCCCTTTTTCTCATGAAGCTTATCAATCTTGATAGAGAGATGAGACCAACACATGTTTTTAAAAATGCAAAAATATAAAATGCTATGTAACATGTCAGTGACTTGTGCTGACAGTAATGCAATATGTGTTCAAATAAGGCTCACTCTCTGCATGATTTTGTAAAAAAGAATTTATTCAACTCCTCAGGTGTTGATTGAAGACCTACTGTGTGCTAGACAATGGGCTATAGATAATGGAGAATAACCCCAGCCCTCAAAAAGCTCATAATCTATCCTCATAGACAGACACTGGTCTCAGAAAGCTGTCACACTCTTTCCTAGTTAAACGAAGGTCACTATTTATTTGTAAACTTACATGATCTTTCTGGAAACTAGAAAGTACAGTCCTCATCTTTAAAGTCTCATTCATTCAATACATATTTGTAGAGCACCTACTTTGTGCCAGAGCCTGTTCTAGGTCCGAGGGATATAGCAATGAAGGAGACAGACAAGAATCCATGCCCTCAGGAAGCTTATAGCACAGTGGTTTTAACCTCCCATGTACTTTGCACATTGTGCCTTATGTAATGGTTGTTCGTGTTATTTACCTTTGCCTTGTCACCATCCCTTACCCCTTTCCACTATAGTACTATTATCAGGAGCAGAGGGTTGTGTCTTATTCACCTTTGGGTCCCCCCACAGTACTCAGTGCTACTCACTAAGTATTTTGTGAATGACTGAAAGACATCATTAAAATGCCTTCTTTCCCACAGCCTGCTTTCTTTAAGTTTGGCCCAATTTCTTCCTGACAGAGGGCCTATGATCAGTAGCTCATGTGTGGGCCAGCTTCAGCACTCTACCTCACACTCTTTCTTTCTCTTCTAAAATCCATCATCATTTTGCGCCATAGGATGTGAAAAAAAAAATGTGAAGTGTTTTTTTTAGGAGGACACCAAAAAAGTTAATGAATATTTGGGACTGAATGATCAGTTTAGAGCCAGCATCTCTTTCTCTTTTTTCCAGTCTTTAGCCATAAGCCCATAAAAAGGCAAGTCTTTGGGATGGCAGTCTGTGAAAAGACTAAACTTCAGGGAAAAAGAGTCACTTCTCACCTGAGTGTTAGTTGGCAGTTCCTGGGAGCCAGCAAGTTCTTCAGACTGATAGTCTTGAACTAGGCCACATGTTTCAGAGCGAGTCAAAATTGTAAGCAATTAAAACCTCTTTTGACATTTATAATGTCAAGCACATACTAAGGAAATGTTATTTTTATGAAGTACATGAGTCCATACATGCAAATACTTTGTTATTAATTATTAATAAAGCATACCATTGTTCATAGTGGCATCTAGTGACACATGACTCAAGCTCATTTATCAAAGTCTAGTTTTAACCAATATCCAGAATATAATTGCTTGAGTCAAATGCATTTGCTTGTCATTTTTTTATAGCCAGGGTATTTGGATATTTGCCATCTTCTACTCAGAGTAATATTTTAGCTAGTGATTACCCGTTGGCTTGGCTTTTAAAGAAATTTAAAACAAATTTATCGATTGTTGCTTTAAAGATTCGTTCACCTCTCACAAATGTGGTCATGGATTCCTGCATTTCTTGAAAAATCTGCTGCTGTACCCTTACACAAGGATGGCTTTTTGCAACCACACCGTGATCTTTTCCATCTTGCTGGAGGTTAGAACCTGGGTCGTAGTCTTCACAAAGTGTGGCTTACATCCTGAACTGTGAATGTCCATATTGACAACACGTTTCAAACATACAGATAATGATTATTATTGAAATACTTCTTTAAAATCATGCTAATGGCATCAATCTCCAGCACATACGTGCATAAATTAATTCTGCTTTTAAAATCAGATGTACTGTTAGCGTTAAAGATGAATATTTGACATTTATCATGCAGACTAGGATGGGTGGTTTAATTACATGAATTTTCTGTAGAATCTTTATGGCTGTATAAATAGAAGCTCAGTGGCATATGATCATCAAGTTTATAGTTCCATCTCCATCCTTGTGCCACAGTGAGAAAAATGGGGGAGAGGCCACGTGTTGCTAGTCAGTTTAGTGGCCCCAGAAACATTCTTCCCCCTACCTTTTCTTTCTCATGACTCCAAAGCACACCCAGGCTGAAAAACACAGCCAACCCCCACCCCCCCACCCCGCCCCACAGTGGAGTTCCAAGCCTGATCAGTGGCGCTAAACATTAAACTCTTGTCTTTGAGAATAATAAGCTTTACTTTCTACACCCTCAAGCATGTTGAACTACTGTGCAGACTGGAAAATAAAAATGTTCTAATTGTGTCTTTTAAATAAGCATAGGAGTGAATTAATTAGACCATATTTTGTCTTTAGTTGCTTAGTTACACAATAGTATTCCTGAGCACGAGTAAGATAAATTGGCTCTTTTTGTGCTGCCTGTCCCTTAATCATAATTACTGTATTGCTTAGGAGAGTAAAGCATACATAGATTTTGAATTTTTTATTAATAGTCAAAAATATGCATATGATATATAATGTATATGCTATTCAACCTGTTTTATATGCTCTTATGTGGAAAGAAGTTTTATTGTGGTGGTAACATTTGCATTAGTTGCTCAAAGATGTAGTTCTGGGAAATACATAATTGAAATGTTTTTGAATTGCTTTTTCTGGCCTTTTCAATCTTATTCAAAATAATAGTGCCTCCAGTCCTGGAGCAGTCATTCTCATTTGATTTAACATCTTTCTTTGCACTGCATGCGCAGCGCCCAGTTTTAACCCTGCAAAGCCTAGATGAGGTTCTATGATTCATAGGTCCCATATATTATGCCTTTGTTTTGGGGCTCGCACTGTCTAGGGTAGGGGTGGGAGGGTGGGGACAGAGCTCCTGCATCCTTCAGCCATTACTCCAGTGCCCTTTGCCCTTGGCACACTTCCATGTTCCTTGCAGAAGGTTCCAGGGTTAGAGATCATAAGAATTTGTTTTAGCTTGTCTTCTGGAGTCTTGCAAAATGGGATGTTGCTACTAAAACTTGAGTTTCTAGCCCCAACCCCCACCCTCCACTCCACCAAAAAGCGCAGCAAGAGTTGGACAGCTTGATATAGTTATTGAACAATGGGAGAGTCTGGTTTAAGAAACAGGATGCATGCTGGGTAAATGTATGTGAAAATTGACCCCATTGTTCTGTTGTATTTGAAAAGCAAGTAAATTATTTACAGATATTTGCTAATTAAAGCGCATGTTGTTTTACCAGCACAAAAGAACACGGTGTAACTGGAGACAAAGAACTAAGTGCGAATAATTTAAACTTGCTAATTCTGTGTATTCTTCTTAAGGGAGGAATATGTTTTAAAAATATGTACATATATACGCATTAAAGTGTGTGTGTATGTGTATGCAGATATGTAGATATGCGTGTGTGTGTGTGTGTGTGTGTGTGTGTGTGTGTGTGTTTTAACCCCTGCTAGGGAAGCTTTGCATGCTACAGAGATAACAGGCCAAGTTACTATCCAGTTACTTGTCACTAGGCCAGCCACAAGCTTCCAATGGAACGTCGGAGATGGAAATCATTTTGATAGAATACTGTTTTCCCTTTGGTCCAGGTTTTTCTTGCCATTGTCTAGTTTGAACTCACCTGATACCATTGGAGAAAAGCAAACAAGCTATATATTGTAGTAGAGAATAAAAATGTTCTCACTCATTATCTCATGTTCAGGCTTTCTCAGTGACAGGCCCAGGTTTGGTTGTTTTTTTTTTTTCTCTGACTACCCAACTTAAGATGGCTTTATTCTGACTGGAAATTTGCATTGTAGAATGAAGTCCGCTGACATGCACTGAAGAGGTTAGACTCAGGGAAGGTTGTGGATAAGGTTCTCAGGGACCTCCTAGCTAGAAAGTTGTTGTAATCATAGATACAATTGGTCCCTCTGGCTCTACCATCTGCATAGGCACATTTGCTTTTAAGTATGACCCACCAGAGACTTCTTAGCATTGTGATAAAGATGATCACGATGTGCCACCATCATCTCAGAAAAATGCTTGTATCTCATTTGCCATGGACATTTTAATAGACTCACAGGATATACAAGATCAGTGAGATGGAAGAGATCTAGTCCAGCCCCCTTTATTTAATAGATGTGCAGAGACTAAGGCCCAGAAAAATCTTGGGCACATGCTCAGAGCTAGTGAGTGATAAGTTGAACTAGAACCCAGCACCCGCAGGTGCATATTTTAGTTCTTTATGTATGTATTCAGCATCTGGTTCTTGAAAGCTTCTATCTTGCTCTCTAAGAACTTGCAGTCAGATTTGCGGTTGATTGATACACAGATAACTCAGTAATAATATTGTGCACTTGTATAATAAAATGTTTAAAAGGGCTCTTTGAATCAATCCCATGACCCCCACAGCAGGCACACAGTGCCTCTCACACATTTCACAGGAAAGGATTCTCAGGCTCAGTTCAGCGCCAGCCCAGGAGAGACAGAAATGGGAAACCAGGCAGATCCTGCCTTTGTGGAGCTTAACTTTGGGTGGAGAGTACACAGGTGATTAATTAAACTTTCACAAATAAATGGGTGAATTTTGTGATGCAGTCAATGTGATGAAGGGAAAGTACAGGGACCTCTGACAGGGTGCCCAGTTATGTTGAGAAGATCTGTGGAGGCATTTTGGAAGACGTAACTTTTGAACCCATGTCTAAAGACACAATGGTGAAGATTGGGAAAGAGGTCCCTTGGCAAGATCTGGAGATGGGAGCAGTCTCCCTGTAGCATGATTTCTGGCCTGAGCATAATCTTTACTGGGGAATCCAGTAAACAGGTTAGAGATGACCTCTGATGCCCACTGGAGGCACCTATTGTTCCACATGTCATTGAGACGCCTAATACATCTTCAGAGCTGATTCACATTGTATAGCTGTGGAGATGGTTGAAAATAGAGGTCAGCAAGGCCTGTAGACCAAATCTGGCCTGCTGCTTGTTTTGTAAATAAAGTTTTATTGGCACACAGCCATGCTCACTTGTTTACAAATTGTCTCTGGTCAACTTCACACTATAGTGGCCGAGATGAGTAGTTGCAACAGAGACTGTATAACATACAGAGCCTAACATATTTACTATCTGGCCCTTGACAGAAAATGTTTGCCTGACCCCTTGTTTAAAATGGTATTAATAAAGGTAACAATAAAACTAGATGCCGACAGCTACATATGTTGACCTTTTATTTATTTCTTGAAACAATAATACTATGAGGTAGGTTCTAGTGTCGTCTGTTTTGCAAAAGGACAATCTAAGAGGTTAGGTAACTCATCCAGGTTTCCAAATTTATTCATCAGGTAAATGACAAAGACTGAATGGGAATTCAAGCTGTCTTGATTCTAAAATACAGATGGCAGAAACGTTGCCCTGTCCTGCTGACAAGTAGGGGACATGGGGGTGGTATAGGAAAATGAGTGTAAAATTAGTTGATATTTTCCTCTGTGTAGTAAAACTGCACAAAAGCTGTATCCATATTTCAAGGTTCTGTTCAAAACTACCTCCTCCGTGTCATCTTCTGATGATCTAGGGGAGAAAGGAAGAGCAGAGGCACGTGTGTAAAATCCCACTGGGCCAGGCAAGTAAGAGGATGTGAAGTGAGCTGAGTTTAGGAGACAATATGATGTTTTGGAGGAACTGGGAAGCACATGACTCATCTTGCTCTTCAGGTCCTGTTGAACATTGCTGGGTGGGTGGGAATGTCATCCACTATTGTGAGATCTTCCTTCTTTTTTTTTTTCCAGAGACATGCCAGAGGTCCAGATTTTCATGTGAATGTAGTTGGCAGTTCAATCTAAATTTTAAAAAACACTTGGTGGGACAAACAAAACTTGTCTTCAGTCTAGATGTAGCCACCTTGCAGTCTCTTAGAGCAAAGCTTTGGACTACTACAATTTAAAATTTTCTCATATTTGGCCCAGTTTCTGTAAATAAATAGACAAGAACCTGTTGGTCCTAAAGGGGTGGCAAAGAAAGGACTTGAGGCAACCAGGTAGACAAAGCCCTTACCATTCTCACTAGCCAGAAATGGATGTGCAAGGAGAGCTGGGCTCTCTCCTGGGGCCCAAAGTTAGGCTTCAGGGAAAGTATCAGGATTGAGATGTGAAAAGAAAGAAGGTGGCCTGTAGCCATGCTGAAGATATCCTGGAGAAGGGAGCTAATGAGCTGGCTCTTAAAAATAACTAGGATTTTTATGGGTGGAGATTTTTGAGGAATGAGAGTGAGAGAGGGGGAAATCCTAGGCAGAAGAAGCCATAGGCAAATAGGAAGGAAGGACATAACAATCCTGGATATGGACTGCATTCAGCAAGAGAACAAGATTTAGTGAAATATGAGACTGGGGCCAGACCTCAGGGAGTCTAGCAAGTCAGGTTTAGAAGACTGAACTTGATTCTACAGGCAGTGCTGATTAATACTCTCACATGGGTCTTTTCTCTTTCTAGTTAGAATATAAACTCTTAGTCTTGAAGCTTGGTAGATCCAAGCATGAATATTTACTCTGCCAGTTAGTAGCTGTATGTATCTTGGTCAACTTAATCTCTCTGAAGTTAAATTCCCTTATCTGTGAAATGGGTTAATCTTACTGGGCTGTGAATATCGAATGAGGTTTATATGGGCATAGAGAACCAAACTGTGGCCTGGCTTGTCCCAGGCCTTTACCCTTTGCTAGTTATTGACCCTGTCCTTTGTGGTCAGGGACCAAATCCTAACTTTACTCTCCCAGTAAAGTCTGTCATGGTCCTAAGCTGTTAATAGTCCCTTAGTAAGTAATTTATTTGTGGAATCATTGGACTACTAATTATTGTTTGAAAAACAATAAGTAAACTCTCAATTTAAGTAGAGTTAAGCTCACTGGTTTTCTATCTGTTCCAAGGGACTTGTGTTTAAGTTCAGAGTTTTAGATCCATGTTTGACTGTGAAAAGGATACACTCGAACCCATTTTGTTCTGTTCTACTTAGGTCTTAAAGGACTTTAGGGGACATCTCTTCCATTAGCCACCACAAAATAAAATGAGATGGAACGATAAAGCCGAGAGACAAAACTTGCACTTCAGATGTTTGACCTCCATATGCCAGAGATAGTTCAGCCTGGTGCTTTCCAAGTTCCTCCCCATTCACGATACAACCTCCAGGAAACCTGGTGTTGATCCGCTGAATGTGCGCAATGCTGAACTTATTTTAAACACTCCCATTCCCTTGGTCATTTCTTAGATGCATTTCCTATTATCTATTCTTCAAACACCCCTAATTTGTTTCACCCCCTTGTCATCGTCTTCTGCTCCTCTTCTTCTTTTGGTAGTAATGGCAGAGAGTGTACTCCAGAGCAGCTCCTTTAAGATGTGAAACACCAGGTTCTTTTACAAAATGGAAGGCATCAGCAAAAGGATGTAAAGGGAAGGGGTTCCAGCCAAAATGGCTGAGGGATCTTAGAAGGAGAATCTCAAAATAGATTGCCTGCTGGGCCATTAAATCCTTTTGCTTTGGGTTAATCCCACAGTGTATATCAGATTACTAGGATTCAGATGAAAACACTACCGTAGTACTCAGGCTCTTCACCAAATTATTCCAAATTCTAGTGTACATGGGTTATAAATGCAGAAAATAATTGAATTCTGTATGTCTTAAGTGAAATAATCTGTTCCATTCTGTTTCTTGTGAATATTCTCCATAATAGTCTAATTGTGTTTTGTGCTCCTGGGGACTGAATGTGTGTTCAGCAACAATGCATTGGGTTGTAAAATGTGCATCCCCACTATCTGGGCAGACAAAAAGAAGATTCTAGCAAAAAGGCTTAAGATTTTTTTCCTATTGCAAAGTGTACGAATTACATAAATGATAGTGTCTTTTGAAATTATCAGCAGGCTCTGTTTTTTTTCTTTACAGTACAGGCCCTGTTTCTCACTCTACATATTTGATATTACTAGATCAGTAATTCAATAGACAGCCAAGCAGGTGTTCAGATCACTCTTGACCCCCAGAATTCCTTAAATGACCCCCTAAGCAATGGAGTGAAAACATTCTCAGCATGTCAGAATATTGAGATATTTCAGTTGCCTCATTTTTTTAAATTTTGGCCTTAATTTTTAAAGGCTATTTTCTGCCCTCCTTGCCCTGATTTTTGAGCAAAATAAGCCTTACCTGGATCTTGGCCATGAGGACTGGAGGATTACGTGTCAACAGAACCTGCAGATTGCACTTGCAGGCAACAGAGTTCTAACTGGTCAGCTGTGCCAAGGGTTTTTAAAAGAAGAATCTTGAAAAGTAAGAGGAGGAAAAGAGAGATGAGGCTTGGGATTCTTCTATAGTAGCTAAGGACATTGCTCTTGAAAAAACATAACATTTCTATTTCTAAGTATAGGACTTTTGACTGTGGACTTTGACTCAGTTCAATTCAACCAATATTTATTAGTATATGCAGGGTACTATGGGGTAATTAAAAAGATAAATAAGATCAGTCCCTCTCCTACTAGTTGCTTAGAAGAGATAAAATATAAAGTTAGCCTTACTTTGTAACATTATATTTTAGTTTGCCTCTTCCATCCCGAAAGCTATGTTCATTTTATTAAATGATATTCCTAGAAATTTCTGTGGCTACGCTCCCCAAAGAAAAGCTCTCTTATACAGGCAGTTTCAGGATTTAGGCAGTTCTAAACAGCATTTTTTCATTGGCCTGTCAACCTCTTAGCAAAAGTTAATCTAATATCCAGGTATAGTTGAAACTATGGTATTTAGCACCTTGTTTCATAGACTTTATTTCATTGTCATACAAAAATGTGTAAATATATCCCATGTTAAAGATTGGTGTATTGGTTATCTATAGTCATATAACAAATTACCCCAATTTTCATGTCTTAAAGCAACATTTATTATTTACAGTTTATGTAGGTCGAGAGTCGGGGTAAGGCTTAGCTGGTGCCTCTGGCTCCAGATCTCAAAGCTCTGTTGGGGAGAATTTACTTCCAGGCAGACTCACTTGCCTATTGTCAGGCCACAGGTCCTCGCAGGCTGTTGGACCGAAGGCCTCATTCCTCGCTGGCAGTTGGCCTAGGCCTCCCTCAGTCTCTTGCCATGTCACCTGGGCTTCTCCATGGGCAAGCTCCCAGAGTGGCAGCTGACTTCCCTCAGAACGTGAGAGAGTAGCAGAAGCCTTTTATAATCTAATCTAAGCCTTTTATAATCCTTTTATAATCTAATCTCAGCAGTGATATTTCTTCACTTTTGCCTAGTTCTGTTCTGTTTGTTAGAAGTGAGACATTATGTCCAGCCCACACTCAAGTGGAAGGGATTACATAGCATAAATACAAGGAGGTGGGGACCATTGGGGACCATCTTAGAGGTCGCCTACTAACCATCAGCAATGGAACCAATTGCTTTAGTATAAAGCTAGTCCAATAAGGATTGAAAGATATTCTTCTTACAATGTCTTGTTCTTTTTTCCTTCTTTTTGTTATTATGCATTCTCCTTGAGAGGTTCCTTCCAAACACCCCCAACTCTTCAGGGCATGTAATTATAGATTGCATACGTAGTAGCCAGTGGATTGCTTTAATCTTTTAAATATTTGTCAGTGTTAGAGCATGTCAACAAGCCATATTGGGTCTTTTTTAAACCTAATGTCTTTATCGGTGAACTAGGAGAGTTTTGTGGAAAAAGTGTTGTCTAGTGTGGCGATGAGTCTGCAGAGAGAAGGGAAAGGAGGAGCCTGGGACAGGTATAATTAAATGGGCTCTCTGATACAAAAGAAATTGGGTGTGTTTCATGCACAGAGGTTGAGGAGAGCCATTAAATCAGGTTGCCATATATCCTTGTGTTTCTTACAAGGGTATCTAGGAGAGGTGAGCATCTCCAAGCTGCCCTTCAACCTTGTGCATATGTCAGGGAGCAGGCAGCCTTCCATCTTTTAAGTTCTGTGGAAATTAACTGTTTCATGGGAAAATTCATTTGTTTCTTTTTCAGGGAGGACACAATTTGGTTTTCAACAAAGTGCTTAAGACATACATATGTAGGCATTAAAGGTTTGAGAAAAAGGTACCATTAAGTAGATTCTAGTCAATTTTTAATAATGGAAATTGATTTATGGGTTTTCCATGCTAAACATAGTGCAATCTGAGAGAATAAGAGTCTGGATTCAAATTTAGAAGCATGCATCAACTATAAAACATTTGCATGGGGCAGGCTGTATGTTTTTTTTATTTTTAACCTCGAATTTGACAATGCACCACTTTCCTGCCAGTGCCTTTATATCCTCTATTCCCTCTGCATGAAACGTCCCATGTTCTTCCCTCACCTCCTTGCTCCTCTCAACTTTGCTAGCTTCTGTTCTTCCTTAGAGTCTCAAGAGAGGGACCTTCCCTGATCACTTGATTTAGAATAATCCCCAGCTCTGCCCCTTGCCTCCCATCATTGTCTCTTCTAGTTCTTTTGCTTCAGATTTTGTTTATTATCTGGCTCTTCTACTTCACTCCCCGCCCCCAACACACAAATACACACACATTAAGGGTTTGAGAAAACACACACACACACACACACACACACACACACACACACACACGACTGTAGGCTCCAGGAAGGTAGGAATTTGTCTGTTTTTTTCCCTGACTATAACCCCGATGCCTGACATATAGTTAATGCCCAATAAATATTTGTTGAATGAATGCAATCACTATGACACTTATTCCTCATTAGGTAAATCACATTTTGCTGAGGGCTATTGTTTAGCATCTGTCTCCTTCCCACTAGACGGGTGCCCATAAGTCAGGAGCTTCTTCCCCAGCTCTTCCTCGAGCCTAGCCCAGTCAGACGAGATGCTCAGAACGTGAGGAAAGAAAGATTGAATGGATTCTCTAGTGAAAGACTAGAAAGAGAGTAACCTTCATGTCCTAAGCAAGGAACAGGAGGCCCTGGGCACTGTGTGTTTCTGAAGGGCAGCACAGTGTCGTACTCATCCTTCTCTCTCCATGGCTAATCCTCAGCCCAGTGGCTGGCACAAGGATAACTAGATCAGATTGAGTCGAGTTGGGGAAAAGCTAGAACAAAATCCTTCTTGACAACATTAGAAAAAGCTCAGGGTGTGAATGCTCCCTTACAGGTGGCTGGGATGGCTCCTTCTAGATTTCCTCCTACAACTGTTTTGTCACAAGACCTGGTAGCATTTAGACATCCATCCATTCATTCATTCATTCATTAAGCCCCACCAAGGAGTGTGTGGTATATTGGAAGGCATGAAATGCAATGTGAGTTTTAGCCCTGCCCTCAGAAAGCTTACCTCAAGGAAAGCTTAGGCTTTATTCTCTGGTTTACATAACCTCCTGGAGGTGGCAAAAGAGTTGGAATCAGGCAGTTGTAAATCTTGGGTCTGTCCTCTGTGTTGGCTTCCACACTACAGTCTTTGAATAGGAGTAGAAAGGTCACCAACTGTGGTTGCAAATTGGCTCTTGTATTAATCCTGGCTTATTCATGAATACTCAATATTTTTCCAAACTGAATTTAGGGCTTTTGATTGAAGCCTGAATCATTTACCGTGGCAGAGCATATCACCAGTGTAGGAAAACTAGAACTTAAAAATACAAAGCCCCTTTAAGTAATCCAATATAGGATAATTACATTATTAAATAAAGCTGTGGGTTTTAAATTATTTCACTGCCATTGTACATGTGAGGATAATAATGTGAACTGTGCTAAGTGAACAGAGCAAAAAAAATGTTTAACAAGAGGGAGCATGTCTAAATCATATGTTTATATTTAAATAGAGGCTACACAAAACAGGAAGATTTACTTGGTTTCTACATTAAAGCATTCTAAATAGGCATGAGGCTTTTGGTGATTCTCTGTGAAGACTGCTCTTCTCCTTACTGACATCAGTAGATCAAAACTCCTTGCCAGATCACCAATAACCTTGAAGAATTCAGAAGGCTTTCACCATGATTTTCATACATCAACAGGGGCAAAAAAGTTTTCTTCTTCCTTTTTGGGGTCTTTGTGGAATGTGGGCCTTGCTGAACTGTGTATCTGGGCAGAGTGCATGCACCTGCAAAACTAGTTGAAAATGAAAATCAATATATAAAAGGAATGATTTGGAGACATTCTGCATGTTAGAATGACTGGGTTGGTTGGTTGTTGAATTTAGGTTTTATTATTATTGTTTTTTGCATTTATAGAATGTTCTTATAGGTAACTCAACTGAGCTTTAACATTGGAGTTGGGCTCACTTATCTTCTTTTGCTTATATTTTAATGGTCAGAGCTAAGTATATGGGTGCCAAGCTAGTTTTTATTATGGCAACCTGAAAGTAGTTTAAAAAAAAATAGGTCATGGAGTTAACTTAACACCTTATTAATTTGGCCAGAGGAAGGGTAGGCAAGCTCAACCATTGACTTAAGGCATCACTGTACATATCAAATGCTTGCCAGTCTAGAGAGGAAATATCTAGGATTCTGGGATTTATTTTCTCGCTTTCCATGAAAATTGCTTTTAATTTTAGGGTAGAGAAAATGTGCATGCGTGGAAATCCAATAGGAAAGAAATGGAACTGGGAATTAATGAGAGGATGTTTCTGGAGCTTTCTTTAGAGAGGGCCTTCTGGTCAGGAGAGCAGGCTGCAGCCTAACAGGTTTTAGATTAGCGTGTATTAAAAATGTATTTAGGAACATAAAATATTTAGGATTTTTGAATTACTTGTTTGATACGCAAATGCCTTTGGCTATACCATGAAAGATGGTCGCATTACATTTGACAAATTGTGCCTCAGAGCAGCCTCCTGTTTGCTTACTCCCTCTAATTATGTCAGAATGGATTTCCAAAATTCATTGAGCCATGAGTTTCACCCAAATGTCTGGTGGGGGGAGGGGAAAGGTTAGAAGAGAAGGGGCTAGCTTGGGAGATTGGAACCCAATACACTAATGAGCCTCCATGGCAAATCCATTTCGTCATGTTAAGGGAGTCAAATTAAACCTTAGTGCATACTTGAGAGGATATCTTCATCACTCAGACAACAGAAAATTCTTCACATTTTTAACTAGCTCATGAATGGTGATTTCTATAGTCTTACTTTGGGCACAAAAACACAACACAAGTTAAAAATTAAAATCAATTTTGTTTTAAAATGACTTTAAATCCTCCTGCCCCAAGAAATTGGCAGAAAGTAGGGGAAGGTTCTGTTGTCCCAGGGTGGAAGTAAGGTAGAGTGTTACTACTGAAAGGGCTTAAGACAGGGGTCCCCAACCCCCAGGCTGCAGACTGGTCCATGGCCTGTTAGGACCCAGGCCACACAGCAGGAGGTAAGTAGGGGGACAGCTGAGCAAAGCTGCTTCATCTGTATTTGCGGCCACTCCCCAGCTCTAGCATCACCACCTCAGCTCCACCTCAGATCATCAGGCATTAGATTCTCATAGGAGCACCAGTCCCTGGTGCCAAAAAGGTTGGAGATTGCTGGCTTAAGAGACCAATTTCCCAGAAAGACAATGGTACTACCAAAGCTGGTTTTGGGTTACACTTCAATTTTCTCATCTCTAAAATGGGCATAAGAATATTCGATGAGTCCTGGTAGGGATTAGATAAAATAATGTCTGTTAAATTCATAGATTAGTATCTGGGTAAATTAAAGCATGGCAGAGTTTTCCACTGCTGTATCCTTAAGAGCTGAGGAGAATGACTTACAAGCCCAGATATTTTTAATTGTGTTCTGGCACAACTTTCCCTTGGAGGTACCCAGCAGGAGCTACAGTACTACTATGATTTCCAGATAAAGAATTAAGAAGAGGTAGGAACACACACAGTTACTCACAGGTGACATCTGAATACCACTCACCCTTATTCCCTTGTTTTCAGTTCAAGTAATATTATATATTAATAATAATAGCCATCATTTTTTGGATGCCTACTCTCTTGTGACCAGTGTATTACAACAATTTCAACATCCTAACTACCCTCTGAGGTGGGTTCTTTCATCCTATTTTCCTTTTTTTTAAGACGAGACTTTGGCAAGGTTATGTCACATCCAAGATAAACATGGACATTAAACACAGTAGAGCTGCATTTGAACTTGGGCCTATCAGACTCAGAAGGCAGTGTTTTCTAAGTATCCCTTATTTTCTCCCAACATGGAACATCCAGAGATGGTGTACCATTAAAATAAGTATTTGTTGTATGCTTTAGGCCCAGTGTAGTCCATGGCTCTTTGAGAAGTACAAGAAAAGTAGAAGTTAAACAAGGATACTTGCCTGTAAAAAGTCTCTGCAATTCAGGTGTTTATTGTGGAAGGCAGAGTTATTCAATTCAGCATCAAATTCTGATGACTAACAAATTCCTAACATTATGTCACAGGTAATTCCCAGTTCAGGGACCAACTTAGCATTGATATCGTTTTTTGTTTGTTTGTTTGTTTGTTTGTTTTCGTTTTTTGTTTTACCTAGTAAGGATATTTAAAAAACACTAGTAACGTCTATTGCCATCCTCATTTCAGAGGAAAAAAAAAAAAAAAGATAATACCAGACAAAAGGGTGAGAGATAAATTCTTAAATGGAAAGAGTGTACAGAGGGCCCCTCCAGATATGTGTGGCTCCCATCTTTTCTCTACTCTCTGCCCTGGGAGGCTGACTGTGTGGGCTCCATTATCAGAGCCCACATGGGCCCTGTGGCCTCCCAAGTGGGGTTCAGCCTTAAAGGTGCCCTACCAGAAGAGGGAGAGATGGAGGAGGGAAGGCAAATATTATTCCCTGTTCTTTTCTGTGAGGTTTCTTCAGGGGGATGGGATCCTTCAAAGGAAGAGTCACTACCTAATAGAAAGATCTGCTCTGATCCTGATAACCAACTCTTCCCCACTTTAATCCTTTGGCCTAAGAGCAGTGGTAGCTGAGCTACAGTTAGCTCAGGTTCCTGTACTATCTCAGTATTCCATCTAGTTCTTTTTGGAATCCTGGCTGATTCAAGGACCATTCTCGAAATCTAGCAAATTTAGCTTCATGAAATGCTCGCTGTGTTGTCTTCATTTTTCTCATTTCGCTGATGACCAGTGAAAGCTTCGTCTTGCTGACCCACATTACCATTCTGTTTTGCCTCACTTCCTTGGACCTCTGATACGCAGCCATGTATCTGTAGAGCAAAACCTTTCTACTCACAATGTAGCTCTCCTTTTTACAGAACACACAAAAGTGTAACAGGGAAAGTGACTGGGTAAACCAGTGCCTTGAAGAGCAGATATCTGAGGGAGGCTTGAGAGCAAGGGAGTGGTCAGCCCAGCCAGGACCAATGGGGGGCAATTTCTTCCCCTCGCCTAAGTCCATTGGTGCACACCCTAAGCACACATGCCTGGCCAGAATGGTTAGGACACAAGCTGATGTGGTTGCCGCTGGTCTTTTTAAAAGTTATCTAACAGTTTTTCGTCATCTTTATTTTCTATCTTGATGAAAATTTCCCACTTTTGTGGAACCAATTGGACTATTATTCTGGTTTCACATTTTATGTAGCTGACAGCTATCGAAGTGTTTTGTGTTCCCAACACTTATCACATTTCAACTGCTACAAAGAACATTTTTAAAATCCAGATGTTCAGGGAAAATTGAGGTGAATATGCCATGTTTTCCTGTTCTCATTCCACCCCCTCCCTGCTAACCCCTCTAACATTACATTTATGTGTTTTTGTCCTTTTGGACTCTATTAACATAGCTGAATATAGCTCTCCTCAGCAATGATGTGTTATTGAGTACCACACAGTGTTATAGGGAAGATTTCATTTATGTTCTCTATCTTGAGGAATGATATACAGTAGATCCTTGAATAACATTGTTTCCTTCAGCATTATTTCATTATAATATTGATGAGATGCTGTAAGAACTTAACTTTTGTTTTTATTAATTGGCCTATGGTAAAATTGGTTTTATACATCATTCTATTACTGTTCCTGGAACCTATCCACAAAGTTAAGTGAGGACTTACTGTAAAGATATAGGTTCAGCTATGTGTAACAGAGACCCAGAATTAAAATTGATTAAGTAAGTTAGGAGTTCAAAATCTCTTATGTCACAGCCTAAAGGTAGATGGTTCAGGGCTAATATGGTGGCTCTGATCAATGAAGTTGTACAGGGACCAGGCTCCTTCCATCTTTTTCTCCTGAGAGATTTGCCCTCATTTTCATGGTCCAAAGCCATATCCATTCCTATTGAGGGTATGGCCTGGAAGTTGTAGACGTCACTAATACTTATATCCCCTTGGCTAGAACTTGGTCACATGGTTGCACCTGGCTGTAAGGAAAGCAGGGAAGTGGTGCCTTTATTCTCTACCCAGCAATTTAGCAGTTTATAATAAAGAAAAAAAGAAGAATAGATGTTGGGGAAAAGTGAGCTACAGTTAGGAAGTGTTAAATTCTCCCTATGTCAACCAAGATGTTTTTTTATGCATAAGCCAAATGGGCTATGCAGTTCCACTGAGCTTGAGTTGCCTCTGAAACATCTAAATTGACAACAGGGGACTGGAGTCTGGTGGAATTTTTGGAACCAAACTGTAGAATATAGTCATAGGCTAACAGGTGAACATTAGTATTCCCGTGGAGAATGAATTCTTCAAGGAGTGTTTTGCAGAGAATGAAAACCTGGACCCAGAATGCACCTAAGTATATGTGTTTCCTACGTTTTCCCAGTAAGGAGATGAAATAAGGAAAAAGAGAAATTGAACAAAGAAATACAGAGGTGGTAGGAGTTAGGTATGTTCTTCAAGGGTCTCCTGAATATGTGCACATCTTGTGAGCCACTGACTGCCTTTGTTCTGGACTGTTTTTTGAAGGATGTTTATATAGTGAACAAACAACCTTGGAAAACAGAGCTGGTGTCTTACTCCAGAACAAAGGCAGGCATGCTTACTGACCAGTATTAAAGATTTGAGTTCCCTATGTTCTGGGTTCTTCTCATGCAATGCACTCTACTGTGTGTACAGGTATTATTTAGCCCTCTTTGCATCTTATTTTTGGAACTGGGTGTTAAAGAACCAACACAAAGGCTGATATTTTGACTACAGCTATTGCTGTAAGCAATAAACTATCCTTTGTCTCAGACCAAGAGTCTTGCGTCCTTTGCCAGCATCCATGAGACTGTGGAAGTTAACCTGTAAGTTTGAAAGTTGAGTAAAATCTCAGATTCTTCGTAGTTCTTAATGGGCAGGAGAGTTTCAAGTCAAAGGTAGAGATGTTATTATCAAATGCTACTAAGAGATCAAGGAAAAGGAAGAATAAGAAAAAGGCCTTGGTTTAATACAGTGGTTCTCTAAGTTTTTGGACTTGAGACCCTTTACACTGAAATTATTCAGGATCCCAAAGAACTATGAAACTTTTGGAAGAAAACATAGGAGAAATTCTTCATGACCTGAGATTAGGCAAAGAGTTCATAGATATAACAGCAAAACCACAGTCCATAAAAGACAAAACTGACCAATAGACTTGATCAAAATTTAAAACTTTTGCTTTTTGAAAGACACTGTTAAAAGAATGAAAAATCAGGCTACAGAATGGAAGAAGATATTTTCAAACCACATATCTGATGAAAAACTTATATCCAGAAGGTACAAGAATTCTTCAAAACTCAACAGTAAGAAAGCAAACAACCCAGTTTTAAAAGTGGGCAAAAGACTTAAACACACACTTCATCAAAAAGGATATACAGATGAAAATTAGCACCTGAAATATGTTCGACCTCATTAATCATTAGAGAAATGAAAATTTAAAACACAATGAGAAACCACTACATACATATTAGAATGGTAATAATAAAATAACAGTGACATACCAAGTGCTGGCAAAGAGAAGAAACAACTGGAATTCTCATACATTGCTGGTGAGAATGCAAAATGGCACAGCCACTCTGGAAAACAGTTGGACAGTTTTTACACAATTAAATATACACTTGCCATATGACTTAGCAATCCCACTGTGGAGAACTGAAAATGTATGTTCATGCAAAACCTGTACATGAATGTTTATAGCAACTCTATTTATAGTCACCAAATTTGGAAACAACCCAGTGTCCCTCAGTGGATAATGGATAAACAAACTTTGTGACACATCCATACCATGGGATACTACTCAGAAGTAAAAAGGAACAAGCTATTGATAGTGCAGCAACATGGATTAATCTCAAAGGCATTATGCTGAATGAAAGAAGCAGTCTCAAAGATTTCATACTGTATGATTCAATTTATATGACATTTTGGAAAAGAGGAAACTATAGCAAGAACACATCAGTGGTTGCCATGTGTTAAAACTCATAGAACTGTACACCAGAAAAAAGGAAATTTTACTGTAAGTTAATTTAAAAAATAAAATTTAAATAGCAATATAAACCCGTTATGTAAATGTTATACACTTTTATGAAAATTAATCATAATTTCAAAAACAAAAAATTAGTAAAAACAGTGGCATTGTTTTACATTTTCATAAATCTCTTTACTATATAGCTTAGTAGAGACAGCTGGATTCTCATATCTGCTTCTGCATTCGTTATGTTGCCATACCACATGTCATGGAGTCTCTGAAAAACCCCACAGTACACTTGAAAGAGAATAAGAGTGAAAAAAGCAAATAATGTCTTAGTATTATTATGATTGTTGTTTTGACACTATAGACCACCTGAAATAGTCTTGGGGATTCCCCGAGGTTCCTGGACCACACTTTGAAAATCACTGATATAATATACCGTCCCAAATTTTAGTCATTTTCATAGCAACTTGGCTTTTTTTTTTTTTTTTGCGCCATACCCACATGTTCCCATTTTTACTTAATAGTTTTGTTCAAATTTATTCATTAAATTTAACATAAAAATTAACTTAAATTTGTGTAACAAGGAAGCTTTCTATATCTCCTATAAATAGAAAACCAGGACCACTTTCCCATAAATGGAAAGTAGCCACAAAAATAAATAAGCAATAAGTAACTCATATTAAAAAGAAAAAAGAAAAAAAGAGTTTACCTACAAACCGTCTAAACTCATCTCTGCATGACGTGCTTTGGAAAACGCCAATGCAGAGGTGTAATGACAGTGATAACAACAGCTAACTCTGACATAGCACTTCGTTTATGTTAACCCATTTAATCCTCACAATTACCATGAGAGATAGATAGCATTATTATTCTTTTTTTAAACATTTGTTAAAAAAAATTTTTTTTTGAAGCACAGGGGAGGTTAAAGAAGTGTTCCATAATGAGTAATTTGCA
This sequence comes from Eidolon dupreanum, assembly GCA_028627145.1. Taxonomy (NCBI): domain Eukaryota; kingdom Metazoa; phylum Chordata; class Mammalia; order Chiroptera; family Pteropodidae; genus Eidolon; species Eidolon dupreanum. Next base: position 34,736,272 of record CM053506.1, read on the forward strand.
GGCCTGAGATTTGAACCCAGGCAGTCAGGCTCCAGAGTTCAGGAAGAATGCTATGTTGAAAGATAGGAAACCTAGATCCTTGTCCAAGTTCTACTAGAAGTTGGCACTCAAGTATGTCATTGAACCTTATTATCATTATCAATAAAATGAGGGAAGTAGACAAAATTGGGGTATGCAAGTTCAAGCACTGGGTGCCAGCCCTTGGGGCCAGGCAGGTAAGGGAGATGTGTACTGAATACAAGGCAATAAGGAGCGGCAGGGACTGTGGTAAACTGGAGGTCTTGCTTCTTGTCTAATGAAGGCAACCGCTACTTAGTTTCAACTGTTTTTTTGCCATTGGTGGTGGGTTTTTGTTTTTCTTTTGTTTTTGACAGATAACCTTTCATTTTTATTTTATAAGAGAAGCTGAAAGTCTGGATACTTTGTGTATAATTTACCAATTTTTAGAACACTTGAAGAGCCCAGCCATACCCATGGGCTGGCTGATTTATGACTTCTTGACTAGATGATCTCCTGTGACTTAGAGGGTTCCATAATTGACTTAGCTGTTTTTATAGCATGGTAGAAACGAAATCCAAATAACAGAAATAGGTAGTTTAAAACGAAGATGAAAAGGGAGATGGACTTAGAAAGTGTCTCAATACAGCCTATGTTAATATTGATTAGGAGCCTGGTTAATTGAAAAGCCAAGGTACATTAATAGAATAATAAAGCGTATTTCTTTGTGTTCCTTTTGTGTTGTATTAGAGTGCATCAGCAATATTTATCCAGTACTAATTCTCAGTTTACAGAGAGCTAATGTAATCATGAGATGAGCTTATTGAAATTCTTTTCTTAGACATAGAGACTTGCCCAAGAATGGTGAGTATTAGGAACTTTAGTCAGCACTTGCTCAGAATAGTAAATACAAGCATGTGATTTATGCCATTGTGTGTACAAAGTAATGTTTCCTGAGACATTTTCTCTATATATGTTGGCTGTTTTGTTTTTTGGGTTGGTCTGTTGTTTCCCCCTCCTCCGCTTATCAGATTTCCTTCTAAATCCTGGCATTTAACAATGTTGCAGGGCCAGTTTCTCTGTGAATACAGAGCAAAACATACTGGTGGTTTCACAATTAATCCAAACTGGGGTTTATGGCTTATGCAAGTTTATGTGAATTCCTTCACTTGTTTTTATGTATTTTGTGTATATATATAGAAGATCTGTTTCAGAGAGAAAAGAGAGGACAGAATCTGTAGACTGAATCTTGAAAGATGGGTTTATTCATCAGTGACATCATAAGGATTGTATTTTCTCTTGGTTAATAAACTATTTGTTTGGCGGGCGTTGTAAGCCAGCCAAGAGCTAGTCATGCCATTTCTTGGAAATGATCTGAAGCAACTGGTAGTTGAAATGATAATCATTTGATCAGAGTCAGAGCTATTTGAAAGTAACACTCATCTCCGAACTTGTCTCTTCTAGGAAACCATATTTGGTAAATTTGTTGCCCAATTTCATCTTTGCTAATGTTGAGACTTACATACCTTGATACTTAATTATTTTCCAATATATTCTAAACTTGATTTCTGGTGTGCCCTGTCCAAAAGCTGTTCCCATATGCTTTGAAATAATACCCAGCCTGAATTTTTATTATGACATGCTATCAAATGCATGACAACTTACAGATCTTTTATTTCAATAGGATAGTGTAGTGAATCTGAGTGAAATAATCCATTAAAATGGTACTCTGTAATATGCTCCACTGTTTACATAAAGTATTTGGATATTTTTTCTTGAGCAGAGGATAGAAACAGTTTCCACTTCATCTCCCATTTAGTGGAAGTTCATATTTAATGGTGATCAGAGAAAAGATTCTATTCTAAAAGTTTTACTTTTCATTCTGATAGAGTCTTTGTTAGTTTGCTGCTGCCTAACAAACAGAAGCAGCTTGGAACTGGATGAGGAAAAGTGTAATTTTAGATCCTACCTTAAAACATTAAAAAAAACTAAATCCAGGACTTCTTACTGTGTGAAGCTTACCTTAATAAACCCTTTTTTGTTTGCTCTGGAGTACTGTGCGTATGTGTGTGTGAGTGTGTGTGTGTGTGTATGTGTGTGTGTGTGTGTGTGTGTGTGTGTGTGTGTGTGTGCATGCGCGTGTGCGTACATGTGTAGGTGGGGGAGGAGAAAAGAGGCATGTGTAACAGCAAAATTAGCCAAAGTCACTTGTGAATTCCTTTTGTTTAATAGCTTAGAGACATCTTCCTGTTGTTTGTCAAAAATATTTCTAAGATTTTGTAAGCTTAGGGGTTTTTCACAGCTAAATGTTCTTCAGAAATGTGAAGTAAAAGAAAGAAGTCAGTTCAAGTTAAAATGTCAAATGCTTCAAATAATTTAACTTAAAACCCAGTGAGATGATTGTCTTAAGCCTTTTCCTTCGTGTAACAGAGGCCCTCCTTTGCTCCATGTATGGACATCTATTAAATATCTCACTGGATTAATTCTGAGTCAGGAAAACTGGTTGTTTCCTGGAAGCAATTAAAGATGCTTAAAATTCAAATTTATGATCCATAGGAGAAACTTGTTTCAATTACGTTTTTTAGATTCAGAGGCTTTCTCCTCACTCGCCCTCTCGCCTCTTACCCCATATGTATTAAAAGAAAAAATCAGTTCATTTCTCAACTTACAAAGTTTTTAAGAAACATGAGAATGTGTAAGTTTCTTTCAGTGGGAAGCACATAACATTTATGAAGTATTTCTTTTGGGATTACATCACAGTTTTATTTAATTTTTAGGACAAAAGTTAAATTCAATATTTGTGTATAAGCCAAGGGAAAATGTACCATAAACATAGGAATTTTGGGGTGAGTCAGAGTTCCAAGAATCCCAGATTTACTTAGACCATTTATATAAAGACAGGCTAACCATTAGTCATCTAGTTCTCACTTTTTACTTTTGTAATTAATTGCAACTAAAAATTAGCTTTCACCCAAGTAGACAGATAGGCAAAGTGGGCTTTGGCAACTAGCATTAAAAATGGCTATTAGAATTACTGTCCAATTTTTATACACTTTATAATCATATAACAAATATATCTCATAAATTACTCCTCAGCTAGGCAACTAGTAGTGAAAAACCATTGAAATGAAATGAGTTATTGAAGATTCTCTGTCACCAAAAAGCACATTGTCTGCTTACATAGGTTAAGCCACTCGAATGGTATTTCAGACGGGCTTTGCTGAAAATGTATAATGTATCTCAGAACCACAAATAATGTTTTTGTTTTTCCTCAATCGCTTCTTGTAGGATGAAGTCATTGCTGTTTCCGAAAAGGTGATTGTGAAGCTGGAGGACCTGGTCAAGTGGGTACATTCTGATTTCTCCAAGTGGAGACGTGGCCTCCAGGCTGGGTCAGTGAGAACAGAGGCCTTGGGAAGGAATGGACAGAAAGAAGCTCTGCTGAAATACAGGCAGTCAACCCTGAACAGTGGACTCAACTTCAAAGACGTTCTCAAGGAAAAGGCTGACCTTGGTAAATATAATTTGTACCTCTAAATCTAATGTGTGGGCACATACAGTAACCTTTTTTTATTGTAGATTTTTTTGGAAACCCAGAAAAAAAATCGTGATATGTATTTAAAACATATCTAATATAGAAAAAAATCACATATATATGACCATATGTCTATATAACATTTCTTTAACTTCATAGGGGTATGGTAGTATGAATGGACAGATGACTGGGTGTATAAGGGATAAATTTTAACTGTTACATCCAAAGACCTCATATGTGTAGAGCCCTGTGCCAGAAACTGAGTGACAAAATTCGTGGCCTTAACTGCTTCCAGTTGGTGGCAAGGCATCAGACTTAATTAGGGCACCTAAAATTGAATGAATAAAGAGTTTAAATATATGTTTTAAGTAGATAGTATGACATCTATGAGCATCATGTTAGAATTTCACATTTTTCATTTGGGTGGAAAGCAAAGTTAAGGAAGAGAAATGAGTTACTTCATGTGGAGCAATGTCAAAGCAGGGAACTGCTGGTAGGCAACTCATGACGTAGGTTTTCCTGAGCTTTTAGTATTTAGTGATCTCTGTCAACTACATATTTTTTGTCTTTCCTTCCTCATCCTCTTCCACTGTAAGTTTAAAGGAGAACTCAGGATTTGAAGTAGTCATTCTAATTAGTGTTTGAATCCTAACTCTCCTGCTTATTAGCTGCGTGGACTTGAGCAAATAATTTAGCCTCTGAGCCTCAGTTTCCTCTCTGAAAAATATTGGAACTTTATAGGGTCACTGTGAGATGTAAGATGAAAAGGGGTCAGCACATTGGTGAATACAAGGGGCTCTATAATTAATTCTTTCGCTTTTTCTTAACACTTTCTTTTCTAGTGACTTTTTATGTCTTTTCCTTTTTTTTTTTTTCCTTCTGTTTGTATCTCCTTGTGGCATTCACTGACTTATTCTGCTAGCATTGCTCAAGACCAAAGTTGTTGACCTCTGATTTAGACGACTTATTTCCTCTTTAGGCAAAGAGGAACTTCACTTTTAACATATTAAGGCATCTTTTTCTTTCATTCTAACACAATGCTGATTTTCATAGCCCTATTTTATGCCTTAATCTGATAACTTCCTGTTTTTTTTTTTTTATTTAGAATTTAACTTGCAACAAATGTAAACTATTTGTCTTAATTGGCATAAAGAAACTGAATGACACCAGTAAGTGGCTGTGTCTTTCATGTGATTCTGGTTTGTGATGAGCTGTGCTGTGTTTTGGGAATAGCATTAATATTTGCTTGCAATTTGGGTTTAATGATCAACAGTTTCCTGGCATCTTTTGGTAGATGTCGGAAAGTAATATTTTGGACATGGAAACCTGATTGTCATGTGCTCATTTAGAGAAAATTATTAATCTAGTGGTTTTCTTTTAAAGCCAAAAATAATTTTTTTAAGAATCTTTATATGCTTTTACACCTCCGAATTCTTTGAACACATGACTAGTCTTCTGACGTGTGATAATGCTGAATAATACATCTGTTTTGTTACTTTCCTAATGAATGATCTAAGTTGTATCTCTATTGTCTCGTTTTCCTTAACATTAAACCTTTCTTTTGTTTGTTTGATATTTTTTTAGTTATGGAATATACTGTTACTAATAAAAACTAAACAGGAAACCAATGGGGGACAAAAGGATGTGTAGATGGTTAAGCTTGATGTCACACATATAAACAAGAGTATTTATAGCAGGGTTGTTTTATGTTTAAAATTAATAGTTTATTAATGAACATGAAAAGAAATCTAATCTCTTAATGCCATCAAAAGATTTAGAGGTTTTGATCTTTCTGAATTCTAAAAAATGTCCATAATCTAGGTTTTGAATAACTGATTTCAGATGAAATTGATTTATATCGAATATTAAAAGTGCTTGTGTTTTTTAAATCTAGTTGTTTGTTAGACACAGTAAGGGAATTTTAAGAAAATAGTGATTGCTGAATCGGCTTCCCCAGATTCTTCATTCAGTAGGACTGAGGCAAGGCCAAGGAACATTTGCTGATAGAAGACATTTTAGGTAGTTCTGATTTTTTTTTTTTTTTTTTTTGCAGGGGAGGGGAGGGTAGGTCTCACTTGGGAGACAACTCTACAGTTAGTGCTGAGGAAGGGAAAATATCAACAGGAAATTTGATTGGGAGGCTCTCCTTTGCTGAGCAAGAAACACCATGTACTTTTTCTTTTCTTCTTTTTTTTTAATGTTAAATACCCCTTTAAGGATAGAATTTGGGGCCTTGAAATTTTACTCAGTTGGTATGAACTGTGGGGAATTTGAGACAAATAGCTTTTGTAATTGGAATGCATACTGTGTTGTAATAATGTGGAAAGAGAAACAAAAAACTTTCCTTAATGTAATGAGTTTCCATTATCTGCTTGATCTAAGGTTTACAAGTCTACATTGTTAGGATTTATATTGGGGAGACGGGGTGTCATTTGTTGTACACATGCCTGTCCTAGCAACTTTCTCTTCTACCTCTTCCTTTCTCTGTCTGCAACATCAAAATATTTGTTGTCTGTACTTTTCTTTCTATGCAGTGGTTTTCTTATCTCTCTTTCTCCTGGCCACACTAAAACCACTTCCAATACCACATTGTTAATGGAAGTTCACACACTTATTAGGTTTTTCCTTCTGTAGAACCCTTCCAACTCCTCATTGTTCTTACCAAAGAAAGAAGATGAACTCTGAGATTATTCAAGACCCCCCTCCTTTTTTTTTTTCTGGTGGAAGGAAGCAAAGAATGGAAAGATCTCACCTTTCTGTGGATAAAGTAAAACTCCAATGTATTGTTTTTTTTAGCTGAGTTATTTCATTATGTTAAAACATCAAGAATAATAAAATAATTAGGCTGACTCTTAAAGAAGGGATTTTACTGTATAAAAGCTAATTAAAGAATGCTTCTTGCTCAGTGTTTAGGTAGAATAAATTCCCTTTAACCTCAGTTTGTGTCACTTCCTGTCTCTCTCTCTGAATAGTAAAAAGAAAAAAAAACAAAAATGTTCTCTCACAAATGTGTGTCTGCCAACAAATTAATACGCCACAAAGAGAAACTCTGCCCCAAATGGCAGCTTCCAATAACTGCTCTGATTCAAATCACAACTCTTTCATGTTTTTATGCCCTTCCCCTTCAAGGATAATATTTGCAGATGTCATATTTATGCTTTTATAAAATCTCTGGAGTTTTCATTTAAGATTCTAAATGACTAATGCCTAAAACTATAGATTTAGATAGTGGGAAACTAATAATCTTAAACACTTCTGAGATGTGTTAGAGTGCATTCATCTCCTTCTTCCTCTTTGCCCTTTACAGAGAAAAAAAGTTCAATATGAAACTAATTCAAATTGTGGCTTTACTCAGTGAAATGTTTTACCTTCTTTCAGACAGTTTCATATAGAAGTTTATTAAAAAAAAAAACTATATTAAAAGAGAAGGGTTAAGGAATGTATTATTCATAAGCATAACGAGCACAGGAACCTGTTTTTCCAGAAGAATTGGGTTGATTAAATCATTCACTACACAAGCCTCTAGTTATTTATTTTTGTCTTTAGAATTACAGTACTTAGCTTTTGTAATAAAGTGGACTTGATACCCATATTTGGTATGGCAGCTGGAAGTAACCAAATGAAGAATTATTTCATTTTACAAAATTTTTAGCATCTAAGGAGTATAAACACTATTAGTTAAATGTAGCAAACGTGCATTTTTTTATTCCTTGGGCTATAGTTTGAAAAAAATCAAATTATTTTATATAACACTGCTTCTTACAGAGTTCCTTTAAGTGAAGTATGAAAGCTGCAGTGTAAGCTTTATTGGCCTATAAATATGTCGTTATAGTTGGACTACATTTATATGCTTTGGATTGTTGTTTAAGCCAAGAAAATATGTCTCTACAGGTTGACTTTTTATTGAAACCCTTTGAGGCATACAACAGAATGTATTTTAGGCCAAGGTTATTAAAACAGCATTTTCATTTTTTTCAGCAGACTCATTGTCGATTATGCTTCCACAAACTGTCTATAGATGGGCAGTTATGAATGGCTTCATCTCCAAATGCATCTTTAGGAAAAAAAAAAAAAGAAAGAAAAGATAGAGGAGTCTAAGCTGAAATTGAGAAAAGAAATCAAAAGATGTGGGTGTCCGTATGGCTGAATTTAATGATAGGGGTTCCCTCAGTTCAGTTTCTGTTTCTAAAGTCCCATCAAATTTGAGAAAGAGTGGCTTCCCCTGTCCCTTCTGTCACTGAGATTTTTACTCTACTTTAGGGAATAGACAGCATGGTAGTGTTGAAAGAGCAATGGATGGGATGTCACCTATGGAATGTCATCTAGGCTCCACCTATAGATCTGTTATTTACTGGAGAAGTCACTGTATGTTTACAATTTCATGTTCCTTCTGTATAAAATGGAGAATGGTGTATAGCTGGCTTTATCTTATTAGATTTTTGAGATCAACTGAGAAAAAAATTATATCTGTGGGAGGCTTTAATACTGAAATCTAAGATAGTATTATCATCATATTATTACTACCAGAAGTAGGTTCTCTATGACAGGGAGCTGCACAATACAGTTTTAGCTTATTCGTCTCTTTTGAATTCACCTAATCACACATTCTAGTGATTTAGGGTAGGGTTTACTCTTATCACTATCTGCCTCAATAAAAGATTGTTATTAAAATCCTTCAAATCTTTGCTTTTGTTTATATATATTTCTACAATATATATTGAATATAAAATATATAAAAGTACGTTTTATATATTTCTTTATAGAGAGATAGATATTTATATTTTATATAAATTTCTCCTTTCAAAAAGTCTGTCAAAGTAATCTGGGCCATAAGTGGCCAGTAGTGTAAGTAACTTCTCAGGTACTCTTAGTTAGAAGTTGGCTGTAGTCTTTGCTGGGAAATTCTGGAGGCCTTGTATTCACATAGTGGTGTTAGATCGCTTTTGAGTTTGATATGTCAAGCTGCTTCCTGGATGTGGCTATAAGAAGGATTCTCACTCTGTGTTGGAGTAAACAGTATAAACGTCTCTAGTAAACATGCTAAAAATGCCTGTGATATTTCAAATGAGTAATAAAGAGTATATTTCTTTTTTAACAAAAAAGAAGCATGCTAAAGTGCTGACAGTTTGTCATAATAAGGATTTTTCACATAAGACATCTAATGAACTTATTAGGATTGAAAACATGCTTCTTACTAGGACACTCCTTTTCTTTTTTCCTTCCTTCTTTCCTAAGTGTAAATTTTGTACATATCTTAAACAGTCTTGTGAAGGTATTTTTTGCTTATATTTTAACTTCCATTGCCTGGCTCGCTATACTATTTTCCTTAAGACAGAAACTTGGGCAGTTTCTTAGATGATATATTGTTGAATTAGTCTATTCATGAATATTAGGAGGAATCCCTACAAAAGAGCTTCCTCCTGAAACAGATTTGGCCTTTATAGTATCCCTGAGTTCAAAACAGAAATTAATTACATATGGGGCTTACCAAAAATTTGTAAAGATACTTTCCAGAGGATTTTTCTCATAAGGTTCTCTGACAATATTATTGTGTGAACCATGCATTCTTAAAAGAATCTAATCACAGCACAGTTAACACTGGAGAAGCATGCTGTCCAAGTACCAACACAGCTCCTTCTTCAAGTGGTTGCTTCATGCCATTGTAAAGTGACAGCCCCTAGGACCTTTGACAGGAGCAAGTTCACACCTTTAGGAGCCTGTATCCAAGACATGCAATGCTTGGAACAACTTAGTGACAGAATATTTTCTAAGAAACTAGGAACACACTGAGAGGTTATTCTATTTCATTTCAAAGTAAAAATTCAGCTTTGCCATCTAATCAAATAGTTGAACATTGTCTTGTAATAATGAGCCATCTCGGCTATTTCTTCTGGAAAGGAAGACTGTGTGTGAGCCTGTTAACAGCTGGTCATTGATATTGCTGTCTAGGTAGTCATGCTGCCATCACTTATAAGGATTCTACCAAATTAAGATGCTTCATTGGAGTTTCTGTTGACTTGGTATTCTAGTGTTTTCTTGAGTGGTGAATGCTTTTTAGAACTTCAGATTCACATCGTCTTTTGATGATGGATAGTTAATTGAAGAGAAGTTTGTAGAATTAAGAATTTATTCTTACTTTTAGAATTAAAATGTATGGCAGAAGTAGGAGAAAAAGTGAAATTCGAACTTTTAATGCTGTTTTGATGATTAATGTTACTAGTATTTACTTGTTAGATATGATGTCCATGAACAAGGTGAGAAACTCATGCTTTTTTGGAATTCTTTATAGCAAAGATCCCCAACCCCCAGGCCACAGACCAGTACCAGTCCATGGCCTGTTAGAAACAGGGCCACACAGCAGAAAGTGAGCAGTGGGCAAGTGAGTGAAGCTTCATCTGTATTTGCAGCTATTCCCCAGAGTTAGCATCACCACCTCAGCTCCACCTCAGATCATCAGGTGTCGGATTCTCATAGGAGTACTGGGCCTTGGTGCTGAAAAGGTTGGGTTCTGCTGCTTTATAGAATTGAAATGAACATTGGTGCAGTTGATGTATCTTATCCCTTTTCCGTGAAGTAGTACTCTATTTGGCTAAACAACCTTGATTGTAAAAATTCTTCCCCGATACATGGTTTCAGAATCCCTCACCATCCTGGTTATTTATCTCAGTACACACTTTGGGTGTTCTTTACGTGAGTTTACCCATTTATATTGTATGAGATCATCTTTTCTAAGAACCCCAGAGCCAGACTAGGAGTGGCTTCCAGTGGAGATGCCACAGTATACCCATCAGGCTTGCCACCCTCCAGGTAGAACATGACACTGGAAAAATTGTTGTACTCTCTTTCCTATAGCTTTTATCATCTCCCTGGATTCTAGCTGTTCTTGCTTTTTGTATTTTTTTTTCTGGTATTTTGTCTTGATTGTATGACCATATCTGTAATAAAAAGACCATGATTGAGAAGGTAACCAACTCATACTTTTGTTTTAGCTTTATTAATGAGAAATATTAATTTCACAGTGAATTCTCTGTGGTGATAATGATCTGATGAGAAGATAACCAAAAATGGAAGAAATTCAGCTGTAGTCTGAGTCCCTTGCTATATATGTCACCTTTAGTTTCTGGTTATGTATCTAGGGTCTACTGCAAAAAGCCTTCTAAACCCTCTCAGCTTCTTATAAGCTCATAAATTTCTGGTATCATAGATAGATTGGCAAACTTGGAGCAATAATTCTATCTGCATTTGGCGATAGGAGCCTACAGTGAGGAACAAACCCAACTGGTCCACAGTGGAGTACTAAATATCTCTTGAAAAGTACATTGACTCTGTGCTTCAAATGTGCTTTGAAAATGAGATTTAATTCAACATTTTCCTTTCCAGTTAGAGGTGCATAATACTTTTCTCCTTTTATTGCAACTCCAAAATGTTTTGTTTTCTTTCTACTTCTCATCTTTAGCCACTGCATGATTACTGATGGTAGCCATCCTTATAGCTTTTATCACTATGACATCACTTTGGAACACAAAGGCATATATATCCTACATGTGAATTGATGTGCTTTTGCCAAAGGATTTTGTGAGTGGATATTTGATTTGGGCATTTAGGCTTAATTCTCTTTAGTATTGATGCTGATTCTTCCAAACAGCTCATTTCTCTTTTAAAGTACTTTAAGTGTGAGATTTTATTGTAAAACATTAATTTCCCTTAATGTCAAAGATTCACTCCCCTTCTCTCCTCTACTACCATTATGTGTTTAAAGCTGTAGTTTGTACAAGTCACTACAGAAGAAAACTGAAGCTTGGACTTTTATCCCATTTTCATAAATACATTTATTTAGGACAAACCGGAATAATAGTGGGTTTTCAAAGGCTTTGTGAAATGTTTCATGCACAGTAGGGGCTGAGCAAATAGTGCTGCCCATTCAGAGTTTTCCTGTTTGCCTTTCTCTGTATGCTGGGATAAAGTAGCATTGCTTCTTCTCTAAAATTCCAGAGCTATGCTTTGCCTCATAATCTCTTCCTTTGGACCTCTCCACTTGCTTTTTCAACTTTTAATCATTTCTAGCATCTATTATACTTCTCACCTTCTTTAAATATTGGCTTTCAGACTGCTACCCACCCCACTTCAATAACCTGATGCTTTCTGGATAAAATACAATTGTTGCAGGCAAGCATCCAATGAACTGTTTAGTCCCGGGTTCCATTTCTTTTCTTTTCTGTGAAATAACTTTCATTGTTTTTTTGTACTATCAATGTCATCCATGTTGGTGTCAGAAATGTAGGCAATACGGACAGACAAAAAAAAACAGAAAAAATGTGTTACTTATTTTCCTCCCACCCAGAAGTAACTGCATTAGCATTTTTATATATTTCTATGCCAATGTACATGAATCTTACACAGGTGAGAATTCATACGTATACTCTTTTTCCCCATAAAAACAAAAACTAACATTTGCCCCTTAAATTTAAATTTGTGCACATGTATGTGACAGTACCTCCATGTTGTAAAATATTCTACACTCTTTCTTTCTGCCTACAGAATGTTTCATTATAGAGGTGTTTCTATTGTTGGACATTTCGGTTGCTTCTGTTTTCCTACAAACTCCATGAGATTCTTGTAGTTCTGCACATATCCATGACTATTTCCTTATACTGTACATTCATAGAGCTGGAATTGCAGCTCAAAGTACACACAGCCTATCTCTCTACCTTATCTCCTATCCCTTATGTAAACCTTCTTCTCTAGCCTAACTAGTCTAACTGCTTGGTCTTCTTTCTCTTTAATCACATAAACCCACTCCCCTGCCCCCCACCACACTTTCTAGTATGTTTTGAGTGGCTCATGCCTTGACCCATTCTTGGAATGCCCCTTCCAGTACTCCTACCTGTAGAAATTCTTTCTTTTCTTTAAGACTCAGTTGAAGCCCCTGAAGCCCTTGTTAGCCATTCAGCTCACAGGATTTTCCCAGCTTTTGGAGCTCTTGTCACACTTAGTATCTCTGCCACCTTGTTGAACACCTTACTCCATAACTAGCAATATAATGCAATATCTTTTTTCATGTGGTTGTCTTATCTTCCCAGTAACAGCCTTAAGTCTATCATGTAGGTTCTCTAACTTCAAAGCTATACCTAGTAGGTTAAGTAAACATGTGACTTTTATGATCAACCTCCTCGGAAATCTCTGGAATTCTCTGCTCTGAGTATTGGGAACACCTATGTGCATTCAATAGTTGATTTGACTTCTTTGCCAGTACTTCCTAAGGCCACCTCTAGTGGAGGGGCTTTCTCACTGGCACCTGGTAGAAGAAACAACATAGTTACGATATTTAGTTTCTAACTATTTTTTTGCTTAATTAGTCAACCATTTATAGACTTGTCCTGGGAAACTTATTAAGAGAGCTTTTGAGCATGCTCGAAGCTAGTCTACTAGCCTGAGGATTGTGGGTGCCGTTGTAGGGATTTGTTGTGTGTGGACTTTTTACATATTAATACTGACACTTATTAATTCCTCTCTTCCTCAAGGGACTCTTTTTTCATGCTTCAGGATTATAGCAGTGACAAAAATGTGCAGGGAACTAAACCAGTCCAGACTGGACTTGTTCTGCCTTATCTTCTTTATTATCAGCTTGTTTGTAATCTTTTTTTTTTTAGGTGACAAGTTATTAAGGAGATGATTTTAGCACAACATCTAGTACTCCTTATTCTAGGCATTTGCCCTATTTTAATCCTTACCTCTCTTAAACTGGTTACTTGCTAATCACGGTGCAGGATATTCTCCACCTTCCGACTACCCATTCTACTTCTTTGGCTCACAAAGAAAGTATTCTATTAGGCCCTACAAAAACAATGCTCCATGCCTTGCCTATTCACTCAATAAGAAGTAAAACATTGTTTTCATAGCTATGCTGATAATAAGGCAGATTTCAAAGCATGATGAAACATATACTTTTCTAGCAGAGAAAAACCTATAGTTACCTGGCTAATTACCCATCATGTGATGGCTGTGTGTAAATATAGGCTTTTCACATGTGCAGCTTCTGTGTAGATTTCTTTTTTTTCTTTTCTTTTTTTTTTTTTAATTGAGAATGCTCATTTGGTTCCCATTGTTTTAATGTTTTCAATCAAAGATTTAAAAGAATGAACAAACATAAAGCTACCATTTTAGAGTGGCTTTTTTTTTTTTTTTTTTTTTTTTTTTACACCACGGTCCTAAACCTTTGTAGCATAGACTTTAAAATAAGACAGAACTGGATTCAAATCCTTCCTCCATAAGCTGTATGACTTTAAAAATCATAATTCTGCTTTGATTGCTTATCTCAAGCACACAGTTGGAGCATTTCGTCAGGATCATTAGTTTCCTTTCCTCTTTCCTTTAGAAAAGTAAACCTGACAAAATGCTGTTTTCTTCCCCAAGAAAGTAAAGTGGACAATTGCAACATAAAAGAATACCAAGATATAGATAACAGTGGTATGTGACTTCATACAGTTTAATTCACAAACATTCAATTATCTATTATAAGGCAGTGAAATTGATTCAGGGTTAAATAAGCCACGATCCCAGTTTTCTAAACCTCGAGGGTTATTTTGAAGTGCTTTTAATGTGATGTTTTAAAATTTAATTGTCTATTCCAGAATTTACCTGTGTGTACTGTCCTATAAACCATCTGCTTATACTTCCTCTGATCACTTTTAGATCGTAATTAACAGATGATTCTAGTTGGTTAGAAAATTTGGTGCCAGGAATTCAGTATACTTCAGGATATCACAAGTGAAATATGTGACTTACTGGCCTCATCTAATATTTCTCTGGCTGTAAGCTGGCGGTTTTTGTGGTTTATTGGATATCTATTGGTAGGTGTATGATGACTGTGTGTTTGTGGGACTGTCCAAACTGGAAATCCCATTTGTCCTTGAGATGCTTAATTTTTCCAACAGAAACCAAACCATGCTGCTAAGGCCATAGATTTGTATATCATTTTCTCTTAGAATTTATGAGCAAAAATCTTCTGTGTACATCAGGACAGCCTGCATTATGTTTCAGTAACAAACATCTTTAAAATCACAGTGGCTTAACACAAGAAAGGTTTATTTCTTGTTTATTCATAGTTCATTGTAGTTGGTGTACAGGATTCTACAGAAGAAACTTTTTCTCTGTGAGACTCCACATTGTACTTTTTATGTTCTTCCATGCTCATAGGGAAGGGAAAAGATGTGGAGAGTTGAGTACTAGCAATTTAGTGTTTACATTGAATAGTAACATGAAGTAACATGCATCACTTCTGCTCACATTTCATTAGTCAACAGAGTGATTAATTCCATGATCATGTCTTACTTCAAGGAGAATATATAATCTTATAGCATTCTTGGAAGGAGAGGAAAATTGGATGCTGGGTGAATGTTTTTATAATATCTCATACATGCCCTTAGGATAATGATAAATCTCATAGAATAATATCTCAGGGTCGATAATCTAGGTACAAATTTCTAGTTATACTTACAGCTTCTTAAATATTCACTGCAGAAATCTTGATTAATTAACTTTTTAATATTTTCAGTGATTGGGAACTCATTACTTTATGAGGCACTTCCACTCTATCTTTGATCCATCTCTATTAGGAATTATTACTTTTGACCAGTTAAATTTGAAATGTATGATTTATAGTATAAGCTATTATACTAATGGTGTATATTATTGTTACTGGTTCTATTCTTGTAACAACAGAGAACAAATCAAATTTTTCTTGTTCTTGAGAGAGTTTCAAATATTTGAAAATAGCTGCCTGCCCTCAATTTTCCATTCTCCAGGTCAAACACAGTCTGAATCTCACATGCCTTAGATAGCATGACTTCTCGTTCCTTCACCCTCCTGGTAGTCCTTACCTAAGAGAATCTAAAGTGTCCTGCCACTCTCAAGAGTGTAGCTTTGTCTCTAAAGAAAAGATGGTACTTCAGTCTGTTTTTTTCCTTAATTTTTTTTATACAGTACATGTAAAAATTTTAACCATTCAGAAGTGTAAAAGTCCCTTATCACCTCCTTTTCAATTCCACTCCTTATCCCAGAATTAACACATTGCTAATAGTTGGTGGTTATTCCTCCAGCTATCTGCGCGTGTTGTGTGTAAATTATTTTGCTTTAAACATAAGATCTGACCATGTACATATTTTGCAACCATGTTGTGCAGTATGTAGCTACTAACCACATGTAGCTGTTGACCACTTGAAATGTGGCTATTGCAACAGAGAGACTGAGATTTTAACTTTATTTAATTGTAATTAGTTTCACTTTAAGATTAAAAACTGAAGCAGTGTAAAATATTTTTTGTTAAACATAACTTAATTGTTTTGATAGGACTACATATTACTTTAACTGTTGAATACTTAGATGCACTATAAGTGTAGAATACACAATGAATTTCAAAATTTTAGCATAAAAAGGAATATATATCTCATTAATAATTCTTATATTGGCCCCATGTCAAAATATTTTTGATACGTTGGGTTAAATAAAATATATTATTGTAATTAAATTTACCTTTTCCTTAAAATTTTTTTAATGCGGCTACTAGAAAAATTTAAATGAAAAATTTAAATGACATATGTGGCTCAAATTATATTTATATTGGACAGTGCTGATCTAGAGAGATTTGGACAGCTGTGATGTTTTGCCAACCCTTTTATTTTGAAGTGGAATCACCATTGTATGCGCTGAGCACTTAAGAAGGCCAGGGTGCTATACTTGCTACGGAAGGAAGAGGAAGATGAAAGAGACGCCATCTCTGCCCTCAGGAACTCATTGTGTAGCAGAGCAGACACACACACACACAATTAGGTTATAATATAGAGTTTAGCCAGTTCATGGATGAATGTGTAAGCAAAGTGCACTGAGAGCATGGAAGAAAAGAAAGTTCCTGAGTTGCATGTGAACAGACTCGTAAATGCTTAAAGAGCAGAGATGACCCATTTCTTTGTGGTAGTCTTATGTACATGACTGATGAATGAATGAGGAGATTCCCATCCCATGTGATCACTCTGTCCTACCAGAATGTTACTAGAAGTGGAGAATCTCGCTGTCATCTCTGGCTTAGATCTTCTTTTTGCAGGGCCTACGCCTTTCACTAGGAACTTAGACTTGGCTCAGACTTGGTTTTCCAGATGGGATTCCTGTGCTTCATGTTACATGCCAATCTTTTATTATCTCTGATAAATACATAATTGTTCATATCAAATTTGTCTGGTAAGCAGAAGAAATAGATGGATTATATATTCCTTCTTAACATTTCTAATATTTTTTCAGAGCTTTAGCACTTCCGCCTAGTAAGTGTTCTGAGATGTTGAAAGGAGAATAATTAAGCTTAAGGTCCTTTCTCGATTTATTTGGACTTACAGTCTTTCATTTTTGTAATAACTGTTGAGGACTTTTCATGCCTACCAGTGTGTTCTCTGGTGATGAAAGGATATCAGTTGAAACTCAAAATGTTGTCTTTATCTTCTCAATGGGTATTCTTGATTCATCAAAGCAATATTTTCATATCATATTCTTAGCTTGTATTACCTACAAGCTAAGAAAAAGGTTAGTAATTTTAGATTGCAAATGATAGAACTTTTCCATGAAAATGTCAACTTTCTGTCTGGTTACATTATTCATGGTTACAAATGAAGCTAGTGTGGTTAATCAAATCAATTCACATAAAACAATTTCTCCTGAAGGCAGTGTTTGTGGAGGAATCTCACAAAATCAGAGCATTCACCCAGGGCAGAGCTTTCTGGCTGAATAAAACTCCTGTTGAATCTGTTCTGGGAGTGAAGATGGAGATTGTGTAGAATCTACTATAGATAGCAGGTTTGGGTTTGGCAGGAGGTGTTCTAATAAACTTCTGCTTTCCCCCAGCCCCTAAAGCTAACTAAGTCTTTATGTCAAGTGCTGGTAAATCTTCTGAGCCATAGGTTCTTAATTAAAGACTGATGGATAAATTTTTGTGGGGGTGCCTAACTTGCCCCCAAATCTTCATGCAGAAATTCTGTACATAGATACCCATTTTCTTAGGAAACCATTCATAGCATTCATCTGATTCTGAAAGGAGTCTATGATGATAAAAAAAGATTATGAAATACTTTTTGAATGCCTGATTATCAGTTATCCCTCTCCCCCCAAAGCCACCCCTCAGCCAAGTTTTATTTACAGCATTTTCCTAGTTGTCCATGCACCTGTGACAGGAGGAGACAGTTGGAGTTGCCTGTTCCGATGGTGCTTAACTTTTTGTAAGGGTGGTGACATAGATGACTCTGAGAATCTACAAGACACTACGGACTCCTTAACCAGAATATATTTAAATCCACAAAATCACCATGACATTTGAGGATATTCGTGGACGTCCTCCTGAAATTGGTCTTTGACTTGGTTAAAGACTGCTGGTTGATTTCCTTTAAAGAATACAAAATCATTGTGCTATGGAGAAGAAAAACAAGGATATTGTGTGTCCACTCACAAGGTTAATGGGATTCTACTTTTTAATATAAGGATTTCTGGTTTTCATGCATGTGTGGGAAGGAAGAACATGCCTCTCTCGTATCATGTATTTTATTTTATATTTTCAAATTAGAAATTTTGATAGCAAGGATGGACAATAGGTCATTCTTCTCTTCTGCTATCGGAATAATCTGGATGTGCTATAGACACCTTATATATTTATTAGTTACTTTCTTTTTGGGGTGCTCTAGAAAGGCTTCCCACAGTAGGAAGCCCTCTGGAAACTCCTTTTGGTGAAGTAGAGCACCCTTCTGTCATGTAAAACATTCCATATGGCTTAATTTTTATATATCATGTTTTCATAATATGCAGCCTGCCTAAGGATTCTTTTGAAAGCCTTTTTGTGATATCCACCCAGTGGCCACTTCTAACGGCAATCTGTTTATTATATGAATCAATCTCATGCTCAATATTCTAAATATTTATAAAATAAAGACTTTTACTTAGGGAGCTCTGCATATTGTTTGTGGCGTGGGAGCATGAGTTGAAACCCAAAATGAGAAACCTTTTCTTTTTTACTCTGATCAAGACTCCATCTGCTATTTACTAAGACTAAACAACTTATAGGGAAGTGAATGAAGGATCCTTCTCCCACCCCAGTTTTTAATCTAAGATATTATCTAGCATGTGGTAGATGCTCAATACATATGTTGGGTGAGTGGATGGATGACTAGGCTTTAAATCTTATACCTGGAGGCAGCATAATGTAATGGTTCAAATCTGGCAGACCTGGACTTGAACCCCGGATCTCCAATTAGAAAAATATATATCTGTATAATAATTCCTACTTCATAGGGATATGTTGTAGGATTTAATAACATGTTGAATTCCAGGTGCTTAAGACAGTGTCTGGCACAATAAAACACTTGATAAATGGTAGCATTATTAAAGTCTTAGGCCTTAAATTAGAATATCCTAGGCTTTAGTCATTTGCAAACCAACGTCACAATTTTTGTCACATCGATAACTCCCTATTTTAATATTTACTTAATATTTTCTTTAACTGCTTTTTTACTGAAACAACTTTCTTTAATAGGAAATTTTATATCACTACTGTAAATGGAAAATTTATATCACTTGCTATAAATAACAGTGAAGTTAAATACATAATTCTTAAAATGAAAAAATATGTTTATCCATGTCCTAAAATTGACTTGAGTACCACTAGTGTATACCACACTTAAGTCATTTCCTTTGAGGCTTTTCTCTTGGGCAATAGCCCAGCCTAGGTTATTGATAGCAACGAGACCCACTCAGGCTGTGGCAAGCCTCATGTCAACAGCAAGCTAGGAAGGGTTGGAACCAGTTGCACCGAATTAATCTATAGGTTCAGAAGTGTAACTTCCACACAGATATGAAGTCTGAAAATAACCACATGCACCTGCTGCTTTTGTGTTAATTGAGCACCAATAGATTAGATGTTATAGGAACAGTAGAAAAAAGGCACAGATCTTACCTTTGAGCTGCCTGGACTCTTATGAATAGCTTAGTACTCAGCCCCTGGTTGGGGATGTGGGCTTAAGAATTTCAATTCCAGGCAGTTTCTAAACATGGATCCCAGTTGGGCGAGGAAAAAGATAATTGTTATTACAACTAATTGGCCCAAAACAATGATTGCACAACCTTGAAAAATTGAGTCCTGGCTAAACTAGTTTCTTTAGAAATTTCCCTAGCCAAAGATGATTTGCTGAGATTGAATCCTAAAGATTGACTAGATTTGAACAACTCCCTTGCCTAAACATTGAGTTCAAGCTAAGCAAAAGGCAATAAACACTGCTCTAAAAAGGAGTGTACTTCAGTGGCACACTTTGAAATACAAAGATCTGAAAAACAGATCTGTATTGTGTCACATAGTTGATAAAAGCTAAAGCGCCATTAGAAACAGTCTCATCATTCATACTACTTTCCTAATCATTTAAATACATACAGCAAATTTAAGGATACTTGTTAATGACTGTATGGGCATGTTGGTACTCAGAACATTACATGTGGTTTGAGAAATGGCTCTGGACGTGTTTGCCAGCAATCTGATACCAACGATGTACTGAAGACCATCCTCAATTTGGCTGTTCTACACCGTTATGCTATAAAAAAAAAAAAAAAAAGGAAGGAAGGGAGGGAGGGGAGAGAGAGAGAGAGAGAGAAAGAGAGAGAGAGAGAGAGAGAAAAGAAAGAAAGAAAGAAAGAAAAAGAAGGAAGGAAGGAAGGAAGGAAGGAAGGAAGGAAGGAAGGAAAGAAAGAAAGAAAGAAAGAAAGAAAGAAAGAAAGAAAGAAAGAAAGAAAGAAAGAAAGAAAAGAGGAAAAGTAAAAGAAAATTCAGCCAAGCATTGTACCATTGGCTAGAAACACCACGATTTTGAATACATATATTACTAAAGGTAAATGAATCATTAAAATAGTAGAATAAAATATTTGCCAAATGAGCCCCTGAAGTTTGGACTAGTATAAATTTGGCCATCCAAGCAGTACCTTAATCCATTGACCAATAATACTAGTTGTCCATTTAAGTCGCCAGAAAGCATTTATGGTCTTAGAGGAAATGATTGGTAATTAGGACTTACAATGTTATAAATACATAGCAGGGATTTGGTGATATCATAATAAACCACAAGAGAAGCTAGAGTGGTTTCTAATGTTAGTAGAATCTTGAGAAATATTTAGAGCCGTGTTCTTAGCACCACAGATTTTATATTGGGGTGGAGGGGACAGGTTTGGAGCAGAGAACAGCAACTGGTGTTTTATCAAAAAATGTGCAATTCTTTTGCATTAAGGACCAGTGGGAGTATGTGGACTATCTAGAGGAGATTAGGTTCTGGGTTTGTATAATGCATAAACCTTTAACAAGCAGAATACATACTTCAAAATAGTCCCTCCTGTCCCTCTCTTAGTTCCCTCATTTCAGGTCCCTTTCCTTTGAATTGATTTGGAATAAATGAAAAAAGACAATTATAGAAAGGTCCCAGACCTCTCAACTCCTTGTTCTCAGTTCGGCTGTTTTATCCCCCTTTTCAGATTCATTATTCTAGTCCTAGACTTTGTTTCCCTACTTTGTTAACCCTGATGGTTGGCTAATGGCAGAGACATTGAAAGGGCTGCCAACCCACTTGCCCCCTGGCTTTGCTCACAGGCGCAGGAAGGATGGCCTGTCAATGGGACCTACAAGAGCTTCACTGATTCCAGACCCACAGCCTGGTGACATTATGGCAGTGTCTTATTTGACAGCTGATCTGTAGGCCATTGTCACTGCCCAGCAGAACTGGCCTAACAGAGCCTAGTAAGGAGCAAGACAATTCTTTGTAAAGTCCATTAGTCCCACAGAAAGTTCCATGGAAAGTGATGCATGCCAAGTATTGGTCGATGTTAAGAATTGCTTGCTGCCTCTTAGCTGCGATCTTGATTTCTGTGCCTATCTTGGCATCAGGAGACTTCGATCACCCTTGATTGTGGCATTTCTTGAGGTCCTTCTGTGTGCTTTTACTGTAATGTACCTGGTATGTGCAAGGCCCTGAGAAAGAAATAAATTGTGCCGTCGACACACCTACATTGATGTCATTAGCAACAGTTAGTTAACGGAGCTTACAGGCAGGGACAGATGTGTCTGGTGTGAAAAACATTGCCAAGATCAGCCCCAGAACAATTTTATTTTTGCACATTTTTGTGGTTCTCAAATCCCTTTTAGATTTGCACGTTTCTTGATTTTTAAGTCTGGAATCAAATACAGAGTCCAACTTACTGCATAATCAGGTAGAGTCAAGGGTAAAAATGAGCACATTAACAACTGTGGGGCACATATGGGCACATGCAGACACCAGTCGGAATAGACACACTCCTCAGGGTCGGAGCAGCAACCAGGGACCCCTGGTGTGGCCAAGAGTTAACCCCGCAGTGCCTGGACTTGGGTGGGGAAGGGGGTGGTCTTGGATCTCCCAGGGGAGAATCCAGGGGTCTGGGAAAGGATGCAGGGAACACGGCAGAGAGGGGCTGTGGCAGTGGCTATTTACTAACCTGCACTAAAATCTTGGTATTTAACCTGGCGAGGCCGTAGTCCTGCGTAACCAGCCAAAGGGCAGCCCTCGGTATAGTCCTGGTGTCAGTGTATTAACAGAGGGATCAGAATCCTTCTAGATTCTGTTTGTAGCTTACTGGAAGCCCACCCTACAATGCTTAACTGAATAGTGCTCTTCAAAATACACCGACTAAAAATAGTTTCATCTGCAGTGTGAACATAGTTTCATATTTATACTAGCATCTGGCCTAAGGAATTGAATACTCCATTCTTTAAATAGCTTCACTCCAGCTCTTGAATACTCTGAGAAGAAAATCTCCCCCAAACACCTTGTTTACATAGCCATGTTTAAATGCAAATAAGATCACTTTTTAAAATGCAAAAGAATATTAATTTGGAAGGTATTTGGGGTTTAGGGGATATTCATTTGGTATGATGGTGAGAGAAGGAAGGGTTGAATAGAGATTGAGCTTCAAATATGTCCATTTGGTAAAAAAATTTCTGAGACATCCACACTGTTTAAACTTTTGCATTTTACTAAATTTGATTCACAAACATGTAAATCATCTGTGTGAATTTGGTGTGACTTCTTTACCATCTCATGTAAAGCCAGTTAGAATGGAGTTCTTGGGAACAAAAATTTATGCTGCTGCTAATGCCCAACAATAATAGAAATATAAGCCTAGATATACTTTAACTTTTTCTACTAGCAAATGCTTTGGGGCCAGAAATCATTTGCCAGCAGGCAATGAATGTACTTTTGTTAGTCTTAAGGGGATACTAATGGTTAGTCCCCATGAAGAAAAACGTGAAAATAACACACTAAAAGGTAAACATTACGAATGGATGGCTAATGATTAGCTGTTATAGTCCAAAGGGGCAGGGTATTTTTTTATAGTTTTATGACCCTTGCCCAGCCTTTATTGAGTGAACATTATATATTCAGAGTTATATATTTCAAACTTACATCTCCTTTTAACATCTTCTTTTAAAGATCATAGCAAATATTCTACTCATTGTGTTTTGTAGGGAGAAGGATTTTAAATGTATACTGGTTTTAACATAATATTGAAGACAAGGAACAAACAATTATTTTTTTAAATCCAGTTCATGAACCCATAGAGTGGGATACAATAATAAATCTTTACCCTCCCCGTGCCCCACCCATCCTGAAAATTAAGTAAGGACCCTACAGTTGTTCTGTCAGCTTAATGAGTGAGTATTTAGTACTTCATCTCCGCAGGGTAGGCAAGATACATCCCTATCTGAAGTGAACAGCTTTTGTGCACATAGGCCTGTTCAGAAAACTAAAAATGTTAACCGATTGCATTTTTTTCTTTATTTAAAACAAAAATGGCTTTTTTTTAAGTCCCTGGGGCTCTAGTTTTACAACTTAGATTAACTACTTTAGTACATAAAAGAATGTCAGTAGAACATTGCCCACTAAAATGTTAACATGTGGGTATATTGAAGAGTGTAACATAAAGGCAACTTTTCAGTCATTGATGTTGAAATTAGATTTGAGGCCATGGGTTGTTCTTCACGGTCTAAGAAAGTAAATGCTTTGGCTGAATGAAAACTATGTATATTCTCTGGGAAACATTGAAATGTCATAATTTAAACACCACTTTCATTCTTCACCAGTGGGACTTTTCTAGATAAAAATCTAATCTAATTCTAAGTCATCCTTCTAAAATGTTTTTTCCCATTACAAATGTAATATCTTTTTTTATTGCAGAAAGGAAAGACATGCAAAAAGAAAAAATAAAAATTATTCATAGTCCCACTACCCAGAGGCTACCACTGTTAACAGTTTAATTCCAATTTACTATATTTTCTTGATCTAAGATGCCACTGGTTGTAAAGATGCATTATTGACTTCACAACAACTTTTGGAGAACAAGAAACAACTTCATTCCAAATATAAACGTAATTTTGAGATACATACCAAGTTCAGAAATGTGAAAAGTGGTGGAGGGAGCCAGGGAGTGCATTTTAGAATTGCTTTTAAAAGGCCTTTCTTCCCCAAGAAGCCATACTGCTCCCTGGGTTCCCAGTGGAGTATGAATTCTTCCCCAGTCCAAGATTTGTAGAATTGTAAGGAAAAGCAATGGTTCACCTTAATCTCATTTTATATACATCACAGTAATCCTTCCATTGTTCTTCCAGTGATACTGAGTTTACTCACCTTACACAGCCATGAATTTGTTGCTGTTGTTGTTGTTGACATGCTCTGAATTTTAGAAACTTTTTTGTTTTTATAATGAACCAGATACTATGGCTCTGCCACATTTACTCATTTGGACCAGTTCCCTAAGTCCTCTCACACAAAAGTGCTTTAGATACTTTAAAGGCAGTTTTCATGTTGCTTTTTCAAAAACTCCGAAAATCTTGTCATTCTGACATCTTTTTATTTCTAGGTTAAACATCCCTGGTGCTTTCAACTTAGAGTATTTTATACTCTTCTTCTGTTAGTTTGCTTCAGTTAATCAATGCCCATTTAAAAATAGTCTGCAGTTTTATGAAGTACTTTCTTTTGACTCATATAGAAATTATGGTTCACTAAGAACTAGGTCTTTTTTATATGAAATGTTGTTAAGATGGGCAATCACCACCCTATTCTTATACAATATTTTTTTTCAAACTAAGTTTAAGACTGCATTTTTTCTTATTACCTTTAGCATTATTTGCTTTCAGCCAATTTTCAGCTTTTTAAGAGATTTTTGTTCTTGACTCATACATTTTGATCATATCTTCCAATTCTATCATCTGCAAATTTGAGAAATCTCCTATATTTTTACTTAGGTAGTTGATTAAAGCAGGCAACCACCAAATAAACACAAGCCATTGTTATTGTTTACATGTAGTCATATTCCTACTTGAATTTCTTTTTAAGGTATATCTTCCTAAATTGACTTCTACTGTCTTACAGGAAGAAATTCATCTTACTGCTATTTGTATCATCCAGATGATACAAATCCAGAGATCCTAGTTCAGAGTAAAGTTTTTATGAATCCATTGGCCATCAGTGAATCATGTGTCTACCTTACCTTACTTTCAGCCACAACCACAATTCTTTGTAACATAAGTAAAGGGGGTATAAGTGGTATGAGACCACACAGATAACCTAGGTAGGTGATGGTTCAAACAGTGTCATGTCATGTATCCTAATGCAAAAAAAAAAAAAAAAAAAAAAAAGTCATTTTCTTTCATGGATGTATTTTCTTATAGAATGGTAAACAGAGATGGTTGATGGGTAAATGTACATCTCTCAGCTAGGTGATTTATATTGTGTAGACAAACTGCCTGAACATTTAACTCAGTTTTCCCCTTCCAAGCAGATATTTCTCTAGAATGTAGACACAGTCTCCACAGGTACATTCTGGTCTGTGAATGTTAATGTCTCTGTTAATATCTGTGCCATTTACAACAGAAGAATGATGCTGGCATTTTATTTTGACAAAGTGTTGGAAGTAGAGCTCCATGTAATAAAGGGGTGCTGCCCAGGCCCATGGAGTGATTCATGTAACCTTTGGTTTGGATAGGCTTGTTGTATTCACATAGATAACCACCTGTTTGTACATTCTTATAGTTTTTTATTCATTCATTGGTTTTTTCAGTAAACACTTAAAGACCCATTATTCTCAGGCTTTGTTAGACTTTAGCTTTTTAAAACGATACTTGAAAATATTCATTTTCTTATTGTATGGCAGTATTGGAGATGGCTCATTTTGTGAAAATTACAGAGGTAAGAATTCGTAGGTATACAGATACTCCTAATCAAATGTTCCATAATAATAATAATAATAGTAATAGTAATAATAATAAAATTTAACATGATGAGCTAGTATATATATATGACTGGGTAAATAAATAAATATGTAAATATAAATATGTAAATATATATTTTTATTTGAACCAATAGCTTCACCTAAAAATTTTACTTACCCCTAATATGAATGATGCACTCTAGCATTTTCTTTTCTATATTTTTATTTCACTTCTTAAAAACATTGGTTGCAACCCACGTAATTGGTTCTGTAATCCTACTAATGGACTGTAAACCTCAATTTAAAAAATAGTGACCTAGAAGTAATCATTTTGCATCATCATCATTAAGCACACTGTTTTCACATTTAACTAAGTGTTTATGGATCCAAATTTGGACAACTGTTACTTAGGTTCTCCCAAACCTATAACAATTCCTACAGAACTTGTGTTTCTTTTTCAAAGTCTAAAGTGAACCTTTCCAATGTATCCTATTTTTAAGGTACCGTTACTAGTACAGTTCTATACTCTTTTTGGTAATCTAACAAAGTATTGTCATAAGTAATTAAGCTGCCCATGTCTAAAATAAAAAGAAAACCCACACTATAGTTTATTTATAACACAATGCCCTTGGTTTTTCAAAAAAATGTGGACGGATTGTTGTTCTTCCCATATACAATGTTTTTAAAGAATCTATCTTCTAGGCATTGTCTGAATTGGCGTGTTACTCCTTGGTGGAGAAAAAGCAATAATTTCCTGCCTCTTCGCCTTGGACCTAAGAGAAACTGCTTTCAACATCCCAAAGACAAAGAAAAGCTTCTATTTATAGGCTTCATGTGGTTTTTAAAGTTTTAACCAAAGTGAATAGAACAATAATAAATTGCTCTCACATTTCTGCCCATAGAATTGTTTATTTAGCATTTTCTGTAAAACAAGAGACCTTCCATCCACATGAAAAGACTGTATTTTGATTGCCTGGGAGATTTGAAATGATTTCTAATCTTGCCACAACTGTCTTCTGCTGTCTAAATGAAATGTTTCATTTTCAAAGAGACTGTCAGGATATTCTGAAGATAGTTCCTTCACTGCTCTGCAACACCCCCCTCCCTCAAAAAAGTGCTTCGCTTTGTATTTTCCAAGAGAACAATGGCATTATTTTTTAAATTGGAAGATACAATTTTCAGCAAGTCCTAAAATGCCTCTTTTCTAGCAGTTTCTTTGTTTTAAGTTGCTCATAGGATTATTTTTTGATCACTATCAAGTGTTGCAAGTTTTATGGGATGGTCAAGCAGGGCAGAAAGCCTTTGAATATGGAGCAAGAACTGAACCTCAAATATCGTATGCATGCAAACCATTATTTCTTTTTTTTTGGTGGGGAGAAGGGGTTGGGACAATAATCTACAACAAAATTTTCTTCCTTTGTTGAAATAGGTGTTTTCTTAAAAGCTGGACAAACCATACCAAGGAAACTGCCATTTTTGTCAAGGTGTTGAGCTTATCAGTCAGCCTTTACAGACGCTAGAGTTTAGCATTTTCAGATTATTTATATCCTCATACGCCCAAAATTGCTGAGCTCTAGACTTGCCCAGAGTGTGAATTAGGCTCTTTTTTTAATGACACTTGACCCATCCAGTTTTCATGAGAAAATAATCGTGTTTTATGGTCTCACAAAAAAATTGAAATTTTCCCCACTCAATTTACTAGATGCTTTAATTTTGTTTAGAAATAGCCTTATGATTCTTTAGATTTTTCTTCACCTTGAAGTTCTTGATTTCCATGCTAAATTACCTGACAAGACTCCCTCTCTTCAACCAATAAATCCAATAAGAAGATTTTTTTTTTCATAAATACACCTAAATAACTGGAATTATTTTAAGCATACATTATTTCTTGCCATTACCAAAAAAGTGACTGATATTCAAGCAGAGAAAAATAGTTAGCCAGTCCACTGATTATGTTAACATGATCAGATTTCCAAGCTGCGCTTAATCAATATATTCTGCGTTCATTAGCCATATTGAAATATTGAAACTGCCTTGTAATATGAAATTCAGACATACTTATAAATGCCGATACTTTTATTTACTTAGAGTCAACAATTGATGAAAAAGCTCTTAAATTAATTGACTTTGAGAACAGTGGTACAAACAGAAACATAATTCATTCGTTTCTATAATTGTTCCTCCCTGCTGTGGACTTTAGCCTTTGGCATCTGATCTTTAACCATAATCTGTGGCTAGATATATATAGCCAGGGCTTGTAAGAATTCTAAGGTGAATTTGCATTGGATAAGCTTGAGAATTCCAGCTAAAACAAGGTTGGCTGAAATCTAAAACTGTAATGTAGACAAAGGAATTGTTATTATACATTAAATGTATGTCGAAGATATAGAAGGATTATTGTGTCTGTTTCAGATGTAATTTCATGCCTGAGAATTTACATTGAAGGAAAAATGGTCTGGATCCCATTAGCGAAAGGCCCTGTTTTGCTGTCAGTTTAATTAAATGGAAACTGCTGGCAAGAGTGCTGAGGAGGTTGATAGAAGCAATACTATTTTGTATGTTGGAACAGGAAACTGTTAAATCTTCCAGTTTGAAAAGGATACAAAAATGAAACCTGTGATTCATTTTTGTTTACAAACTCCCTCCTAGTTTACAATGACCTTAGTGATAAATTAACTACAATAAGTTATACATAGTGTGCAGGACAATGGCTTGATCCCAAGATATGTAATGCTAATCTCTGATGAAGAAGGTAGAACTTATTTTAATGTGACTTTTCTCCTAAACAATGCATTCTTCAACAAAAGTAATTGTTTCCTTTGGTTTATTTTTCTGTAAGTAGATTGAGAAGATGGGGAGAGGTATTCAGTTTGCTCTTAAAATGTGTGTATGTGTGTGTGT
Organism: Eidolon dupreanum; assembly: GCA_028627145.1. NCBI lineage: Eukaryota > Metazoa > Chordata > Mammalia > Chiroptera > Pteropodidae > Eidolon > Eidolon dupreanum. Next base: position 34,765,007 of record CM053506.1, read on the forward strand.
GTGTGTGTGTGTGTGTGTGTGTAGCAAAAGAAAGAAGAAAAGGGGAAGAGAGTAAAAGAGAGACCCTGGAACAGTGATTTATCTAAGTGTGTTTGGCATCCTGCCTTTTGGCTGGAATTTTTGAGAGAAACATATTTGGTTTACTTTAATGGGCAAAAACTCTGAACCTCATTTGTAGAAAAAAAAGAGCATGTTTTCTTTTCCCCTTTTCAGTTCAGTTTTTATATCTTGACATTCTAGAAGTCTTTTAATTGAATAGTAATTCTGAATTTAGAGCTGGAGAAGAAGGAAATTTAAGTGGGGCCTCCTCTACCACTTCCTTATGTTTTAGAGAAAAGGACTAGCTGATCCCAAAGTTTTATCTGTTTTCACAGCCACCCTTTGAACTGGCACTAAAAAATGATTGTTTAATTTTGCTGAGACACTGTAGCTCTCTTTGGGCCTTGGACTGTGCTGAGGATTTTGTCTGTGTCTATCCTAATAAAGTAAAATCAGTATTTGTTATTGAAAGGAAATTTTCAGTCTCACTAAAAAAAAAAAAAAAAAAAAATAGCCAGTGAAAGTATTCCATATAATACTGTCATGGTGGATGCATGACATTATGCATTTGGCAAAACCTAGAACAGTATGGCACAGAGAGTGGGCCCTAATGTAAACTATTGATGTGATCAATAATAATGTATCAATATTGGTTCATCAATTATAATAATTGTACCACACTAATCCAAGGTGTTAAAAATGTTTTACATGAAGATACCAACAGCAAAAAAAAAAAGTCAGTGGTATGTAAACTTAAATCCAACTTTTCCCACATAGTTTGGTGTAGCTGTTTTATCACAATTATCAACTAACTTATATTTATTGAATTTTCATCCCTTTACTAGGTATGTTGAGGGGGATTTACCATAGTGATAGAAACATAAAAGTGGGTACTTGATTTCAGAAAGATCTAATCAAATATTTGGACCATCCAATCCTGGAGAATTTATGTAGAGTCATTTTCTTTCTCTACGTCCACATTTTTTCTTCATTTCTTCTAATCATGCTTATTATCTTATAATACATGTCATGCATGCTTATCATGTTAAGACAATACAAAGAAGTAGGAAGAAAAAATTTTAATTACCCATAAGAGCACCATGCTGAACTAACTAATGTTGCTATTTATTGTCTTAATCGTTCCAGTCTTTTCTTTTTGTCTGCTTATATGAGTTTTTTAATTGATGCAATATCTTCAGTTTTATATCAGACTTTTTTTTACTTAATGTGCTGTTATATACACAACAGATATTCATCTGCAGTATCATTTTTAGTAATGGACTCTACTATATTCCATTATACAGAAGTGCCATTTATCTGGCTTTCTCCTATTGTTAGACTTCGGGTTTTTTTCTTTTAGCTTGTGACTATGATAAACAGTGTTCTCAGGAACATCCTTAAAGTTATATTATTATCTATATCCTTGACTATTTCCTAAGGATAAATTGCTAGAAGTGGGACCTGTGAGGTCAAAGATCAGGCCAGAATTCTGAAATTTTTGATGGGTCAAATTTTAAAGAACATTTTTGGAATACCACTGGTTAAATCATAAAGAACATTTTTAGTAGAATTAGGATATTATGTATATTGAAAAATACCTCAATGCTTGGCATTGCTGAAGCCAGTGTAAAATGAAAAAATATGTTTTAAGTTTCTAAAGAAGCTGAGCAAATTTAGATCTAACCAATCTTGGGAAGACTTGTACTTTGTGTGTAGAACATGTTTCTGTAGCCAGAATTCTATCTCATGTGCTCACACCATGATTAGGAAAAACAACACAACTCTAAAAGAGCTCCTAACTGCTCCCTTCTCCAACTGCCAGAACCTCCCACAATGTCCCTTTGGGGGCCATATTTGCACCCAGAATTCCAATGGAACAGACACACACTCTGCCTTTTAGAGTATTCTAACTCCATACCATGCCTGCGTGTGCCTGTGTATTGGGTGGTGGTGTACTTCCCCGTTCTCTCTGTGTTCTCACAGGTGAATATAGGGGACCCACATTAGAGAACTAACCAGTGATAGGCTGGGACATCTTTGAAAGGGTTAATCTGAAAGGCTGTTGCAGCCAATGAGCATTTGTCCTGATGATGTCACAGTGATGATATCAGAGGCTTCAGGGAGTTTATTATGATATTACTCAGAACTAGAAATATTCATTCCTCTTAGTAGCTTTTTTGAGTGTGACAAAAACAAGGATAAATTGAAGTTTTAATAAAATAGGGCTGTATGTGTTGCTACAGGTTCCTAAAGATCATTATTTTGAGTACTGTTAAATTAATACACAGGCACGTGTGCACACACAGACGCACGTGCACACACACACACCAGATGCTGGTGTAAAAAGCGGTAGGGGGAAGCTTTTAATCTTTGTTATTGATTTTATGTGTGTATAGTTTTATCTAAAGAGTATGGTTTACCAGCTATTGTGGGGCTGAGCTTTAAGGCCACTAAAAAGCTTTTGGTTCTTAGAAAATAAAATGAAATATTCAGGCAGCTAGTTTAATTTCTTTTTTTCTACTTCATGACAGTATTTCAAATAATTAGGTTGATTTATGATTACGGATAGTTTTAAGATGTAGGATGCTTTAACAGTGCTGTGCTGTTTTATTGTATCTGGCCTTATCCAATTATGAAATTGAGTTTAGTCATGTAATGATTCTCTAACTAAAATATCAATCATGGTGAATAGACTTTTGCGATGTATATACTGTGAATCTATTTTGAGCTTCCCTCTTTAAGGCACTCTCACATCCGAATGTGCTTACTTGGCTATACTCTTTAACATGTAAGAACACATGAAATTTTGGCTAAATTTAGCCTCCCGAGCTAATGCACATGCTTGGTGACAGCAAAGGGGGAGGTTTTGACGACAAGCAGGATATGATAGACTAGAGTAATTATTTCCGCAAGAAAATGAGCATCCTACATTATTTGTACAAATAACACAAAGTGATTATTTGGCTCTGTCATTGTAATGAAACAATAAAGATCATATTTAATTTAAAACAGTATCCCCCAGGGTCTTCTTTTTTATTCAGAGCTTTTTTGGCTACTAAAACAAACATGATTTGCTGCTACAGTTAACAACAATTTTAAAGGAGAGAGAGGAAGGGGGAGAGAGAGAGAAAGAGGAGGAAGGGGAGGGGGAAGAGAGAGAGAGAATTTTTTCTCTCTTTCCATTAACTCTAGCATTCCAGAAATCACGATAAGGGCATGTGGGACAGGAATGTTGAAATAAGTCTCTTAATGAAATAAGTCGCTTATTTCACTATTCTTTCCATATTGTTCGCATAACTGTTTATTTACAATAATTTGAGTAATCTCAGAGTTCCTCCTAAAGGCTTTTTTTGGCCTGGATAAAAAGTGCAGCTTTAAGATATTTCTCCTAAAATAAATTTGAGACGGTCTCATTTATAGTCAGCAGTGCCTTGATTACTTGCAGACACACTGGAAATTTACATGCGCTTTTCTCCTTTATAAAACACTGATCTGTTCATATCATTAGTTCCCTCATGACTAGCGCTTGGCTGCTTGCCAAGCAGTCTAAATCTGTAGTTGTAAATCGTGAGTTGAAATAGCAGAAAGTGGATTTGTAACTTAAAAAGTGTAAACAGTTTGGAAAATGAAGTAATTTTGGAGTATGATTGATTGCCTTGTGATTGTACTTTAAATTAGCCTGGGGTCTCGGGGGCAGATATGTGCTCTAACTGCTTATTATACATTTTCAGTTTTCGAAGGAATAATAGCATTGTTGGTAGGCTTTTAAACAATGTATGCATCTCCTGGAGTGACCTTTTAGGAAATGAATGGTTTTATTGTGTGTCCATTACTTTGCCTGAAACAACATTTTTGAGTTATTAATTTGACTTGTTCTATAAATAAAGAATTCAAAATGCAAAGCAGCTGTGCAACCCGGAGCACAGTATATCATGCTTGTGCTTCAGAACCACTGTTTGAGATTGATAATTCAGAGAACAAACGGTTTCTTGGGTGATAAATTAATAATGTTTTCTGGAGCCTATGGTTACCAAAGATTAGCCCTTCAATATTGCAGAAGCCAAAAATTATTATTATGGAGGACAATCGATTAGTTGGCCTTCTGGGGCACTGGAGGTATGGGTCTGCTTTTGTTAAGGGATCTCAATTCATCTAATGGCATAGATAGAAAGTTAGAATAGCCCAGTGAGTAATTTCTGGGCAAAACATAGCAGCTGTGATAAAGCAGAAAGATCTGGAGTCAGAAGCCTGAGCCTAGATGTCTCTTTCCCTGATTTACCAGCTGGGCAATTCCAGGCAAGTCACTGAGCCTCCTCTGATCCTCTCTTTCCCCCCACCAATGAAATGGGTATAAGAATTCTAACCTCACAAAATTGTTGTGCGATTCAAAAGAGACAAGATGTGAAAGGATTATGTAAATGTGAAGTGCTCTGTAGTGCATATCATCATCACTATCACCATCATCATTATTATTGCTACTAATATTACTATTGTGTTATATTCTTTAGGTAACTTTGCCTGTTGATGTTGTGAGAGGCTCAGAGATGTAAATTTTGACCAACAGTCTCATTCACTTTTTGTTCTCGTAAGAGGGAGGTCTAGGAATCGTTTTTTTTTGTGCTAACACTAGAATTCTAGTTTTTGTTTATGGGAACAATGTTCCTAGTATAGCTTTTTCTTTGTATTTTTACTTTTCCTCGTTTAATTCAATATTTCTTGGGGATCACATTGTATTCCCATGTTTAGAGATGAAGAATCTTATCTCTTAAGCATTTATTGGAGCTTTTACTACATATCAGGTGGACAGAAGGGACACAGTGGTGAAAGAGTATATAGTCTTTGTGTTTGCAAGTGTCCAAGCCTCAAGCAGCACTTTCTAATAGAACTTTCTGTGATGATGGACCTGTTTGGTATCCACTTTCCAATAAGGGACCATCAGCCACATGTGGCTATTGACCACTTGAAATATGGTTAGTGTGACTGAAAAACTGATTTAAAATTTTTTCTTTGATTTTAATTTATTTAACTTTCAGTAGCTTTGTGTGGCTAGCAGTTATTGTATAGGACAGCCCAGCTCCAGAGTAAGGATTGGCTAGTTTAACTGCCAGGTTGGAAAGTAAAACTAAATATTTATAAATACATGAGACTATATTACCTGTGTTTTTATCCTCCTTAAAGAGAAATAATGCCAACGCTCAAAAACATTTGGATAATTCTAGTGAACAAAATGGATGAATTGCTTTTTAGTGTGTATGTTGTTAAAAGAGGGAATTGGTACGTATCAATAAAAGAAGTGAATGAAATACTCAAACAAGGTCTAAACTCTGGTGGTGCTGTTGCAACAGGATTGCTGGCCGGGAGGAAGCCCCAGCCAAGCCAGCTGGGGATGCTCATTTAGCCACCCCTGGTGAGTGAAAGCAATTTGGGGGCATCGGTACCCAACAGTTGTAAGTGCAGGATTTATGAACATTGAACTACAAAGAACTCCCTGCCCCACAGGGAAAATGTAATGCTTCACATCTTCATTTTGTGTTATCAAAATACATACATGTCCATGGGATGGAAATATCCAAAGGTATTGGGTGTGAAATGCAGCCATGCAAGACCTGAACACACTAGTCCTTGGGAGAGGGCCATACCTGTCCAGAGTACACACAGCCTGCTCCCAGCTGGTTCTGCATCCAGACCCCAGCAGCACTGGACAAGTGATGCATCTTTGCAAGCAATCGGGTTCCTCAAAGTCCTTTCTTAGTTCCAACATGAGTGAGTTTCCTCTGGGACAGGAAGCAGCTTTTGGCTCTGTGGAACAGTATTTAAATACTTGTGGTGAAAAGTCTAATATTAGAGTGGGAACAGAGAGACTTTAGACATCATGGAATACGATCTCCTTATTTTGTTTTCATTTTTTAAATTCAGTGTTCCCAGTTGAAAAGCGGAGATCTTACTAAGAATTTCAGAGTAGGTGGGAGAGGGGTTGGATTAGATCCAAACTCCATACACAGCTATAATGTCATCATTTCTACCTGACGCTACTCCTCTCCTCCGTCTCATCAACTGGCCACCAATGGGAGGTATCCTTCCCCACCCCTCTCCCAAACAGAACCCTTCTTTTGCACCGCAGCATTACTCAGGCCCAGCCCCTTCAACTTGTCCCATCTCCAGGCCTTTGGCAAACAAGGGACTTACCCTTTCTTCAGGGCCTGCTTATCCAGGAGCCACAGCAGGCCAGTGCCTAGGGCCCACAATACTTTAGGGGCCCACAAAAATGTTTCTATCCCTTTTAAAATCAGAGGAAAATACAATGACCTTTTCAGAGGAAGAAAATGTTTTAGTATATAATATTTATATATTTATCTTTATAGCAATGCAGTCCTAAAATACAATTTCTTAATATGTTTCTATGGAGGAAGGGGCACAGGGAGGCACATGTGTCTAGAAGCTGATGGAAGTCAAAATGCCGAGCTGCCTTTCCGCGGCCTCACCTTCTGTAGAGGGCAGTGTCCCCATCATTTTACAAAGGAGGAACTTGCAGACCAGAGAAGGGACTGAATTTGCCAAGATTAAAAAGCCAGTGTCTGGTACATAGCTCCCTCCTGAATGTTGCTTCTTCACAAGACATCAAGGAGACTTCTTAAAACTATTTATCCTAGGTCTGGTTGCTCCCAACCATAATGCAATTGTACATTAATCAATAAAAAAATTTCCTGTGGAACAACTGGGAAGGGTGGGGAGGAGAGAAGCCCAGCAAATGTGAATTGTTGTTTATTTGTCTCTCTTAAACAATGTTTCACGATAAACAAGCTGCAAATGAAATGAATTGTATTATAACCATCTTGGAAAAATAGCTACTGATCTCATAAATTCGTCAAGCTTCCTGGTTCCAAAGGCCTCTCTTAAAATAATAATAAGTGTCATGTGCTCACTAAATACTACCTGCCTCCACTTAGTGGGCAGCAAAGGAATTATAATTGCAAAACCAGAATGGGCCCCTCCTGCCTTCTCTGGAGGTGGCAGATTCTTTGCTGACCCTGAACCAGGAGGATTCAGCTCATGGCTTCCTGGGACTGTGACTCCTGTCCTCCCTTTTATATGACAGGTGGATCCCAAACGTCATCTCTTAGCTGATAGGTTGCTCCTCTGGGCGTCTTCCATGCACAACACACATTTCATAGCTCTGGTCTTTGTACTGCTTCAATGGCAGCTACCTTTGTGTCATAGGTTCGTCTGGGCATAGGCTTCTCTCAAAAGTCCTAAGCAGTGGTTATGACTGAGGGCTATGGAATCAGACAGAACTGGGCTCCAGAGTGACCTTGGCCAAGCCGCTTAATCTGTCTAAGCCTCAGTTTCCTCATCTACAAAATGAAAGCAGTAAACAAATCCCTCACAGGGTTGCTGCAATGATTAAATAAACATTACGAGCTTAGCACTTGCCTGTCAATAGCGCATCTTCAATAAAAGGCAGCTCTAGTCTATCAAGATAGGGTTTGACAACCGAACATTCAACAGGTAGCCTGAAGATTTTTTATTTGCATTTTTCTTTAGTTTTGCAGCAAACATTTTGATGACCGCAGTGTTAATAACCATCAGGAAGTGTGCTTGGCATTTTGCAAACTACACTGTATTTTACCTGTCTAGGTGTGTGAGATCTCAGAAAATTGTTCTAAGTCAGTTGCACTTGAATGTTGTCAGAGATGAAGCAAGTTCATCAAGTTTAAGATCTTCTCAAAGCCTACGATGTATATTTCTCAGTGCAGATATCTTAACACCTGTCCATTGTATGATGTGGGACATACGAGGATGCATCAAGCAGAAAACAAACACCTAATGTAGGTGTCACTAAGCTCCATTATCTCTGTCAGACGTCCATGGCAGAAGAGATGACTTCAATCTGAGTTTCTGAAAGGTTTCACCAACTGTCTTTATAGAGTCTTGTTTGAAAGAAATGGCGTTTTAAAATGTTTTTCTTTTTGCAGGTTTAGAAATCTTATTAAAACCCGTGTAATGAGACACTTTGAATAAAATGTAGTCATTCTCACTTTTCCATGTGTTAGAAGAAGTAGCATCACAGCTAGAAAGTTGGGGTTAGATTGAGCTGGTTATTTTCACCCTGACTTGTAACCTTGCCCTGTGTTCCTAGTTGTCACAGTGTACCACATAGGTGAAATTTTTTTTGTGTCTCATGCTAAGTAAACTATACTCTGGAAGAATTAAGAGGGCTTTTAGTTCTTTGTGATTTTTGAGAGAGTCAGAAACCTTGGAACTGAGCAGAACTGCTGGGCCAGATCTCTCCCCCTGAGTCTTCCAGGCCACCTTCATATCTTGAGAACAAGGTTCTCCAGTTTTCTAGACTGCTCTATTGAAGCTGATGTGTAAGGTTTCATTAAAGTATGAGGGGTTGTGAGGTCAAGGGAGTCTTCACTTTATCTTTCACATCAAGGACATTAGTTCTGAAATTTAAAAAAAAATTAAGTATGTATGAGTAAAGAGAAAAGAATTATCTCATTTCTTCTGGTCTCTTCATGGTTACCCTTGAAGGAATAACTCATTGATTGACACAGAAGAGCATTTTAGTTCAAGATAACATGCGGTGGGGAAATTTGGGGGAAAAATATCTTCCACTAACCTGTGCACGGGAATAGTTGTCCCAGCTGTGAAGCCCAGCTCAGTGAGGCAAAGGCGAGGGGAAACTCGCAGGTGAGGAAATGGCAATGGAAGCCCCTTGTTTTGGTTCCCTTTATTGTGCATAAGGGGAGGAGAGGAGGTTTTTACTTCCAGATTATAAAGCATGAGCAAACTGATAATAAGAAATAAGCACCCAAGGTGGTAAAGTATGTGGCTTTTTAATCTAGAAACAGGCCCCCTAAACAGAAAAGACTGGGGATTGCTTTAAATAATCTGACAGATTTGAAAGATGGGGGAAGGAAGATGGAGAGATCTGATAGATCTCAGCTTCTTTCTTGGCTGTGTAAGACCATGGATTGAGGTTCTTCAGATGCTACTCAGGTGTGCCTCTGACTAAATCCTTAGATTAGCTGGTGTTGGAGGTCCTTTAAGCTTCCAGATTTGTTACTGGAGCAAGGCAAGGGTGTTTTGGGTGTCCAGCTAGACTCGAAGTAAGGACCCGAAATAACAACCAATAAAATGAGAGCTGAATGTTAATTTTAGGCAAGAGCAGACCTCTGTTTCCTAATGCAAGCCCTTCCCTTCCTCTTCCCAATTAGAATTGAAGAATTGCAATGGCTTTGCCTTATGGTAGGATGAGAGAGAGAGAGGGTTTTCTTAAGGAAGGAGACAAACGTGGAATTTTTATAACATGTAATATTTGCTGGTATTTAAGTATACTTTGGTGGCATCTTGGCTGGTGTTCAGAGACTCTTGAAATAGTCTTGATTGTGAAGAGTCACTAAATGGAGCTGTTAAATTGTGCTTTGCGAATTACATTTAGCTACAAAGTACTGGTTCTGTCTTGGCCTCATGAATGATAACACCTATTATCTAGCTGTTCTCTGTCCACATCCCACCTGAAGCGGGCAGGGGGCAGGGGGAAGACAAAATGGATTAGAATTTCAGCTGAAGCAAAATATATTAATAATATCCTTCATTATTATATGCACAGAGTGTGACGTGCTTGCCCCGTTGTTGAAGATGTGGGTTATTTGCAAGACGAGTGCCAAAAATAAAAATGAAAAAGGAAGCATTGAAACTGTAGGCGATGTAGTTGATGTATCCGTTTTTCTTCTGCATGAACCTGGTCATAATCCAAATTGCATTTTTCAAATCCCCTTTTGTTCAGACTATTTCACTCACTACCAATTTTGAAATTTTCAGACTTAAAAATGAAATAAAAAACACTGCTTTCAGAGCTGAGGCATAACACCTCCAAAGTGTAGAGCTATGATGTGCTTTGCACATTAGTTCTTCAACCACTGGGCTCAGGAGCTCCTTCTGGAACCCAGAAGCCTGCACTCTAGCTACAGCTCTTTAATTCCAGCATCTTCACTAACTGGAGATGAGCCTCTCTCCTTTTAAGACATAAGCAGTAGGCAGACCTGGACACTGGGCTCAGATTCATTCTCCAAGCCTCCTTAGCACTGTGACTGCTGGCAAGTCACTTAATCTTTTTTATATCTCAGTCTCCTCATCTGGAAAATGAGGAGAATAACTTCCTGTACGGTTGTCTAGAGTAGGATAAAAGCTATGTTCATGACCTACGTGCAGAAGGAGCTCAGTGTGTGTGTGTTTATATCTGCCTAGAGTGTGTCTGTGTATTCTTGAGAACTCAGCTCAAGCTTTCTCTGCCTGAAGCCTTTCTTGACAGTCCTTTGGTACCAAGGATTTGCCTCTGCTGTGACTCTTGTCAGAACACTTATTTGTATATTTGTTCACATGCCCACCACCTCTACCGAGCTGTGCATCCTTGAGGAGAGGGACATTGGCTCTTTGATCTTTATCCTCCCGCCGCTTGTCACATCCTAATTCACAGAAAGTAATATCTGACCACTCAGTGAATGGATGGCCATTTTGACATGCAATGCTATCTTTTTCGTGATGCAGAAAGTACAATTGTGAGAGCTGTGTATGTGACAAAGGTTAGATGGTTGTGGGTCTTTATCCTGGGATCTAAAGTGGGGACATAATCGAGAGAAATAACACTATTGGCCTCACTCAGCCTACAATTTGCATTCTAAGGGGCTAAAAACTGGAGAAGTATGCTGATGAAACATTTTATACAATGGCAATCTCTTTCAGGGATTATCTTCCAAATAAGGCAAAATCAAGCTTCACTTTGGAGATCGTTTTGAAAATGAGACTGGAAAGGATACTTTATAGCACAATAAAACAAGAGGTTTGCTTCTCATTAGTTCATAATATCACAAGGATTCTCAAGGCCACTGGCTCACTGGAGGGTCTCATGAATCTGCCAGAGCCTCTCTGGGAGAGTTGGGGCCAACAGAAGACTTCTGGGGTGTAATGCAGACAGCATAATATTTAGTGCCAGATGACCTGTCCCTGTCATGAGCTGGTGATGTTTGGCAAGACATTCATTTCATTGAACTTTCCATGTCCTCTTATATAAAATGGGGGTATTCGTAATAGACTTCAAGGTGGGTTCTGGGAGGGTTAGGTAAATCTCAGCACATGAAGGGGCATTATGAATTCTAAAGTGTTATGCAGATAAGTGATTATACTATGCATTATAACCTATTTGTATTTATACAGTGTTAAGCAGGATGTGTATGTAGGATCTATGTAATCGACATTTGTGTCAGGGGGAGGAAATAGTGTTATGTGGTAAAAGCTGGAGTCCCGGAGGAATCGTAGTGGTGGTGAGCCACAGCCGTAGCCGGAACTGTGGTGCCGAAGCTGAGAGGCGGCAGGGAAGAAATACCCCAACTTCTCTCTTTCCCACCATCCGATCTCCCGCTGGTGTCTTCCAATTACTGAACTAAGCAATAGCCAGAATATGAGGGAGCCCAGTGATATAACCTTCGGGAGTCACACAGCAAGGTAGAGAGACTAGGTAATGGATCCAGGGGTGTAGGATAGGAGGAGTAGGGGATACTAAATAGCGAATAACCAGAAAACATTAATTTGACATATGAATTGAACATTAATTGAAATTATCATTAATTGAAAGCCTACCATGTGCTTTACTTTTGTCTATCATGTTAGGGATTCAAACATGCTCCTGCCCTTTAAAGCGCCCACAGTCTGGAAAGGGGAGCCTAACATAGTGACGTGCCAAGAGTAACTGTATCTTAGGAATTAAGTTGATATCAGTGATCTAAAATAATAGATTTCTGGAAGCCGTAATCTGTTTTCCAGAGCAAGGATAAGGAGTTACAGAGAGTAAACAGTACAGACTAATGGGCCATAAGTTCTCTCTCGCAACTACACAACTCTGTCACTGTAGCACAAAAACAGCCATAGACAGTATATCAATGAATGAGCATGGTTATTTTGCAATAAAACTTTATTTATAAAAACAGGTATCAGGCCAGATTTGGCCCGTAGTTTGCCAGCCCTTGCTTAACATAAACCATCTCACAGAAATATCTAAGAGATCCACAGAACAAAGATCTATAGCACTTATAACTTGTGGTACAAAACCACAGAATTATAACTGGAATTAATATATTAGTCACCAGCAATGTGTTTATTGTGTGTTTTATGAGAATAGGGAAGTACATTTGTATATTAGGGATTGGGAAAAGGGAGATTTTTGCAGTGGACATGATTTCCAGCGGATGATAGGTATTATGGGAAATGTAAATAAACCAGATTCTTCTTCTTCCTGTCTTATATCAGCTTACTCACTACTAACACTGTACAAAAGGAAGTAAAACAGAGCATATCCATATCATCAACTTTCAATGATATTCTTCCACTCTGCACTGTGAGAGCACATTAGAAGGTGCCAGAGTTTTTATATGACTGCACCGCCGTGAGATTGAATAGTGGTTTCAGTTTCCAGTAGGTTTTATAAGTATCTCTTTCTTTCAGATGTTAAACTAATTTTCGTATTGCTCACACTAGAAAAAAAAAGAAGAAAGAAAAAAAATACCCATTCTGAATGACTGATGTTCTCCTGGCATTGTGACAGAAAACGGAGTAGACAGTTTGTAGAAATGGCACCAGGTGAACTTGTAGCTGTTTACAGCAGAATAGATATAACCCAGAGGCTCTTACCAGGTTTTATAGTTCAAGCCTTTTTTTTTTTTTAATTTTACTTTGAATTGATTTTTATCATTCACCAGAAATCAAAAGTGATGAGCAAGGATACGTCCTAAAATAATGACCCAGGGTCACTTGCTGTTTTTTGGCCTTTGTTGGGGTTTTGGTTATCAGAACAATGAAATAACAGCTACTCAAGTGGGTTTTTCTCCTGTTTTGTTCTCTTCTCCCAGTGGTGTTTCTGAATCTCTTCTCTTAAGATTGTAGGAGTCCAGGAATGAAAGGCACTGTGGAGACTGTGCCAAATACTCAGAATAGCCCCATTTCTACCAGCTGCCTCTTCAGGCCCAGGTATCTAACACAGTGGTCTTCAAATTTTTTTTTCTGGTGGACTCTTTAAAGCTATGTCTTCCAATATGATAGCCACTAGCCACATGTGGCTATTAAGCCCTTGAAATGTGGCTTGTCTAAGTTAAGATATGCTGTAAATGTAAAATGCATACCAGATTTCTAAAACTTAATATGAAAAAAATAATGTTAAGTATCTTAACCAGTAATTCTTCATACTGCTCATTTGTCGAAAGAATACTTTGAATATATTAGGTTAGATAGAAATAGATTTCAAAAAGAATGTACCCTAGAGAATCACTAGCACTTGTGCCATAAAATAAGACAAAATATTTTTGCAATATTTACAGAAATCATTATATTGTATACCTTAAACTAATATAATGTTATATGTCAATTATATCTCAATAAAACTGAAGAAGGGGAGAAAAAATGTTCATTGCATTATTGCTTTTAATAGTAAAAATTTAAAGCTAAAAAATGATAAAATAGATTATTAAAATTAATTTCACCTGTTTTCTTTTTACTTTTTTAGTGTTAATTACATATTTGGCTTCTGTTATGTTTCTGTTGAATAGTGCTGCTCTAAAAGATTTTCAAAAACTATACATACGCTTTTGCTCAATTTAGGTGGACATCTAAAATTTTCATCATAAGTTTGGATAAGTTTTTTTAATAGGAAGTGCAAATGTTAAACGATATAGAATGAAATAAGATGGTGATTGAGTATAAATATTTTATGTGATTTGATAAAATGTTAACTTTTAAAGTCTGTATTTGTTAGTATAACAGTTCTGGAAAAATCATGTAAAAATTTTAACCCATTATCCAATTTATTTCAAAAAATCTGGTAGCCTTGCAGAACATTCCAGCTATATTGAAAGGGATCAGCATCATTAACCTTTATTGCTCTGGCTTTTCTCAATTCAGAGCATCTTAACTCAGGCCAAAGTACTCTATTTCTATTGCCAAGCTGCTCCTCTAACAGAAATATGTGGAAGAAGAGAAAGATTAGAAGCCTACAGTTTCAGATGACTTGAGATAGCAGTAAAGGAGGTTTCTCTGAAAACAGTATTTTAATTTGTCTCTTTAGTGGTCCTAATAAGAATGGGGTGGGTGATGGATAAAGGAGACAGGCTCTATTGAATGCAGGGTCATTTTCCAGCAGATGAATTGAGGAGTGAGTAATAGAGATGTTGAATATCTGTCCCATTCCTATGTAGGTTCCCCTAGAAAAGTCTTCTTGTACCCTCTGGGTAGGGGTTCACCAATTTGGAGACCACTGATTTAAGATGAGCCACTGATAGAAGATGGAGGCCTTTTCTCTCTTGTCCTTCTTGGTAAGCTGCTCCAGAAGCCCTACGATGATATAAAAGAAAACAATGCAATCTCTACAACTTGTGTCATCTTAGGATGTGAACTCCCAGAAGTCAGTGCAGTTATACAGAGATGGCTCAGCAATTTGAGGGTGGATCACAAACTCCTCAAATGGTGAGATTATTCTCAAAAAAAAAAAAAAAAAAAAAAAAGGAGTCACCACAATGAGATGACTGCCTAAACTCTTGATCCTTCATCTAAAAAGGCCTGCCAGCCAATGACTGCAGCATAGTTTGGTGGATAACTTTCCAGATTCCTTCAGCCTTTTAGGAAGAGCAGTTGGTTCAGAGCCTAAGGTGAACTAATGACATGACTGCTCTTACTCTTTAACAGAAGGTTCACATGTGTATTGCAACACTGTCTTTTGACAGTTATGTTCGTCAGTGCTCCTTCAAATGTCTAGGAGGGCTAACAAGAAATTAGGATACGGTTCTGTATCCTCCAGGAGTTTGTATTCGAGTTTCTGACACCTCTTTTCCTTCCAAGAAACAACTAAGAGTACCTCCACACAGGAAAAAAAAAACCCTTACCATATATTCCCCTCTTTTTTTTATTGTGTAATATATATATAACTTAACATTTACCACATTAACCATTTTTAAGTGTACAATTCAGTGACATTAAGTACATTTACAATATTGTATAAATATCACCACTGTCTATTTCCAGAACTTTTTCATCATCCCAAACAGAAACTCTGCACCCATTAAGTCATGACCCCCATTCCTTGTTCCTACTTCCCCATTCCCCAGCCCCAGCAACCTCCATTCTACTCTCTGTGAGAATTTTCCTATTCTAGATGCTGCATATGAATGAAATCCTACAATATTTGTCCTTTTGTGTCTGGCTTATTTCACTTAGCATAATGTTTTCAAGGTTTATCCATGTCATAGCATGTATCAGAACTTTGTTCTTTTTTATGTCTGAATAATATTCCATTGTTATCTATATACCATATTTTGTATATCTGTTCATCTATTGATGGACACTTGTGTTTTTTCCACCTTTGGGCTCTTGCAAATAATGTTGCTATCAACATTGATGTGAAAGTATCTATTTGAATCCTTGTTTTAAGTTCTTATGGGTATTTGCCTACAAGTGAAATTATAGGGTCTATGGTAATTCAATGTGTAAATTTTTAAGGAATTTCCAGACTGTTTTCCACCATAACTGTACATTCTCAACAGAAATTTACATTCTCACAAGGGATCCAATTTCTCCTATCCTCACCATCACTTGGGTTTTTTTGTTTTTGTTTTTTAAATACTAGCCATCCTAATGGGTATGAAGTAGTATCTTGTTGTAGTTTTGATTAGAACTTCCTTAATAATAATGATTGAGTGCTTTTTTTGTGTCATTTGTATAACTTCCTTTGGAGAAATATCTATTCAAATCTCTTGCCCATTTTTAAATTAGATTGTCTTTTCATTATAGTAGGAGCTATTTATATATTCCAGACATTAATCTCTTATCAGATATATTGTTTGCAAATGTTCTTTCCCATTCTGTGTGTTTCCTTTTCACTTTCTCAGTAGTGTCCATTGATGTACAAAAGTTTTCAATTTTGATGATATCCAATTAATCTGTTTTTTTCTCTTGTTGTTTCCTGAACTTTTGATATCATGCTTGGGAAACCATTTTAAATCCAGTGTCAAGAAGATTTTCTCCTATGTTTTGTAGTTTTAGCTCTTAAATTTGAGTCTTTGATCCATTTTGAGTTAACTTTATATATGGTATGAGGCAAGGGTCCAATTTCATTTTTCTACCTATGAATATCTAGTTTCCCCACCCTGTTTTTTGAAAAGACTGCCCTCTCCCCACTGGATGATCTTGCCACCCTTGTTGAATCAGTTGATCACACATTTGAAAGTTTACTTCTAGACTCTCTATTCTATTTATTAGATCACATTTTATCCTTATGTAGCTTTGTAGTGAATTTTAAAATAGGGAAGTGTGAGTCCTCCAACTTTTTTCTTTTTCAAGATTGTTTTAACTATTTGAGATCTCCTGAAATTCCATATTAATTGGCCAGATGCTCCCATCTTTTAAAAAATTGCACAGTTAAATGCAGACAAACAAATGAAAAAAGAATCACAGATAAACTCAAAACCTAGAGGCATCCACTGTTAAGATTTTTAAGCATTAAACAAAACACCACGGGAAATCACATCATCTAGGATGGCTTTCAAAAAGACAAATAATAACAAGTGTTGGAGAGGATGAGGAGAGATCAGAACCCTTATACACCCACTGTTGCAAAGAATGTAAATAGTACAACCAATTTGGAAAATAGCTGGCAGTTTCTCAAAGAGGTAAACAGAATTACCATATAGTCCAGCTATTCTTTTCCTAGCTACATAAACAAGAGAAATGAAAACACATATCCACACACTTTTATGGAAATGTTGATAGCAGTTTTATTCATAACAGCCCAAAAGTAGAAACAACCAAAATGTCTCATCACCTGATACAATGGATAAATAAAATGTGATATATTCATACAATGGACTATTATTCAGCAACTAAAAGAAATGAAATACTGATACACTCTACAGTACATATAAACCTTGAAAACATTAGTCTGAGTGAAAGAAGTCAGTAACAAAGAACCCCATATTGTATGATTTTATTTATATTAAATGTTCAGAATAGTGAAATCTTTAGAGACAGAAAGTAGATTAGTGTTTGCCTGAAACTGGTGAGGGGCAGGAGATGTGAGACCAGGAGGGTTCAGGGTTTCCTTCTGGGATAATGAAATTGTTCTAAATTTAATTGTAGTAATGGATGCACAACTCTGAATATACTAAAAGCTTGTACACTTTAAATGGATGCATTGTCTGGTATGTGAATTATGCCTCAGTATTGCTATTAAACAAAAGACATAGGGCTGAATATATTATTTCATACCATCCCTTCTTTTCACTTAATATAACAGAAGCATCTTTGCATAACCTCAAATGTTATTTAATTTTATTTTTAATGGCCACATTGTTTTAATAAAAATAAATGTAGCATTCATTATACACACACATACATACATATGTGTATATGTGTATATGTATGTATGTGTGTGTATAAAATGTCTTCAAAATGCTAGGCCTTAGTTAATCAGTGTTAGCCAGTTCCATGTTGTTTAGTGTTTAGTTCTCCAAAAATAGTTGTTTGTTTGTTTGTTTGTCTGTTCCTGATATAAACCATGTTGGAAATTATGAGATTTAGCCTGATTAGTGTTGATTGTTTGTGAAATAATCATGTCCATAAAAATCATGAGAGTAGTGGTTAGTCATTTTGTTAAGGCGCACAATTGGATACTATATGCTGGGAGACCGATGTGCGGAAGTTAATCATTTGGCTATTGATCTGCCCAGTACCATACAGTAAATAGATTTATTCATGAATTTTGGGGATTCAGGAGAATCTCTCAAATGTAAAGCACTTACAGCTATTTCAGTAATGGGATTGTGATTCTTGTAATGGTGGCAGGTGTAAGGTACAACTTGAAAAATAAAAAGTCATATAGATATTCTTAAGATGAAAGATGGCAGGAGTTATTATGATTAAGGCCAGTCATGCTAATGATGATCAAGTTTCCTTTTTTATAGCAATTTTGGTTTATGGTAACCATAAGGGCTGGTTGGAATAGCTCCTCGTAAACCAAATTAAAAAAAAAAAAAAGTGAGTTTAATAAGTTCAAATCCAATATAATAGCCTTACCTGGGTCACTAGTAAATAAGTAAATGGATAAATGAATCTCCGAGAAAAACTTCTTGCTCAGTTTGAGAGTAGAAGAAATTTTTGTCTAAGCCCTGGCTCCTTGATGGGTTCTCATGGGTTCTTTATATTTTCTTCTTCAGATACTGAAACCCATTTATACTAAAATGAATGGCTGACTGTGGCTTAACAGTTAACCTTGTGAAGGGGAGGCAAGTTAAGGTAGGTCAGGCCCCTTAGAATCACACCCTAACTGTGGCCACCACTTAACCTGCGTGTCAGCCTGACCATGTGCTCTCACCAGTAGATATACTTATTGCATAATCCCTGTCTTGTGTGACATTTAAATTTGGCTGAGATGAACCATATGGAAATAAGATGCAAAATTCTCAAGACAAAATCTCAAGTGGCTCCTGAATGTGGCTTAGAATTCAGTGACCATTTGGGAGAACCTTGGAGGTGGAGCTGGCTTGCTTCCCAGCTGGATCATTTGGCAGTGTTTGGTTTTAGTTTAGCTTTGTATTTTTTTCTTTTTTGAGTGAGGAAGCAATGGTAAGGGAGGGCAAAGCTAATATTAGCATATTAATACATATTTTTATATTTGCTTGTCCATCTATTTGAAGTGGCTTGCTTTTGGAAACAGCTGGTTAAAATCCTGGGTTTTGCATTTGAAATATTCTTTGTTCTGTTTGCAAACATGCACTGATCTATTTTCCCACATTTCCTTTTTTATAAGTTCTCCAGTGATGTTTTTGTTGCCTATCCTGGGAAGATCTGTCTTTCCATTTATCAAAACAAATGGCAAGCTGGGGACCATTTAAAGTAGTTTTTTTAGTTAATAAAGCCAATCTTCTTGTTCTGTTATGTTAAAAGTACATTATCTTTTTATTGCCAGTTCTGTATGGCTAGGTCTGTTTTCTGTCTTAGCCGTCTCAGGGCTGCCCTGCTTGCTTACTGTGTAGAGAATTACAAAATCATTAAGGGTGGGGCAGCACCAGCTGACTTACAGTACAAACCATTTCTCAAAATAACCACAACAGTGCAATACTGATGTGTAATTTACGTCACAATATGTTTTTATGAAATAGTTTGTGGCATTTTCATTTCTATTCCGGATGGAATCTTGTTCTCTCTCCCTTTTAATCAGGCATTTAATTTATTTTTATTATTAATATTTTCCACTCCTTGTCTTGGCACACCTCCAATTTAACAGCTTTGATGAGGAAAAAAAAAATACAACTGATCCTCCCCCACCCCATCTCTTCAACATCAGTTTAACTGAAAATGTATTTTCCCCTTTGATGTGTACTAATTTTGGGTACTAAGTTTACTGCCTTCAGAGAGAATCAGAAATATGGTGGGACACATTACACATTTACACAGAGTTGTAATCAGTAATTGATAAAGTTGATACACAACTTTGGAATTTTAAATACTTCCAACCAATTCAAGCTATTTAATCATACGCACTACTGCATTTTTCTTTTACAAATGTCTTTCTGTATAATGTCCTGTAATTAGAACAGGAAATCATTGAGTAACTGTAAGATGAATAAGAGCACTTAGACTGAAAGGAAAATTACCTTCCGAGAAATTATATTCTTTTTTTTCTTTTTCTTTCTTTTTTCTTTTTCTCTTTTTTTTTTTTTTTTTTATGTTTGTCTGCATGTTACAACATTGGTAATGATGGTAACAGCTGTACCTACTCTTATCTGTAGAATTTTCATACTTAGGTTTTCTGGAATAAAAAAAATTTCATTTTCAGTAATAATAAAAAATAAATTGACGGAAAATAGGAAATGCCTAATTATGACAAATATTCAGTGTCACAACAGAGCAGCAATTAAGTGGAAACTTCAATATCATTGTCAATAGCAGTAAGAATTGGAATAGTGCCAGATATATAAAGTTGATGCTTTGCCTTGGTTGGTTGCTAGGAGCACAGTAAAAAGTATAAAGCTTTGAGAAAGGAATGTCTAATGTAATAAAGTAACAGAAAGAAGCATAAATCATTGTAAGAACCTCTCATATTGATATTATTTTACTTAAACTGTCTCAAAAGCAGACTTTATGTTTTATAAAATGGACAAATCCATGTTTGCTTGGGGAAAAAAGAGCACTGTATGTTGTCTTTGAAGGACGAGGGACATTGTGTCTCAAATGTAGCCTTTATACATATTTGGACTCTTTTAAGTGAAAATTTTTAAATGTTTGTTTCTACTGGCATCCACATGCATTTGCCCTAATACGATTAAGAGAACTAAAGGGCAAAATACTTGGCAGATTTTTCAGTTGAGGTAATTAGGTGCAGGAAGGAACATGCATACTTTTTCCACCGGGCTCTATAAAATCTTGGTGTGAAGAGCTTTTTTTTAAGATTTTTTTTTTAACTTTCTGATGTAAGAAGTAGATTATAGTGGTTTTCAGTAAGCATCATAGTGTGATATTTCTGAAACAAGCCTTGCCTCCTCTCCCCAGAATGAAAAAGAAAGTTATATTTCTAAATTGTTGTGTAAGAGATAAAAGCAAATTTCTCCTCCTGAATTTATGTTTTTAGCCTTCTGTGCATTTGGCCACCATTATCTATTTTTTAAAAAATAGCATTATGGATATTTGAAAGTCAATGCTCCATTAATTCATTGTGTTTGCTATTTCATGCATTTCTCTTTGTACAAAGACAACTTGAGCAATGTGCTATTCAGAATGAATGCCTGCTCTTACCCTCTCCCCCCACCCTATCCCCACCCCCAGCCAAACTCTGAGGATTAAAGCAATGGTATACAGTTACTGTTTGAAAAGCTTGGGTGGAGCTTCATGTTATAATTACAGTTTCTCTGTGGAATTCTGTTTTGGACTTTGAAAATATATAAATAAGTGAAAAATTGACATTGCAAGAGGTTAACAAAACGTGTAATTATGATATAAGCGCAGGATTAGAGTAATTTTGGTTGAGTGTTACAAGCAGTGTACTTTAGGTATTAACTTTTAATGGGCAAAGTTCTTTTCATTGGAGTTGAAATGAGGTTTAGTAATTTTGGGTCTCCTATATTCCCTTTGAATATTTCATTTTAAAATAGGCATATTCATTTTTTTCTGGTGGAGGGGGGAATTGAAGAATGAGATGACATTTTAAGAGAATATCATAATTATGGTCTTAAATTTCAGTCTTTGGTACCAGCAATTTATTGCTGAACATTTTCTGTTGACAGAAATCAAGTAATGTATACATAACTCAACCAACTACAACTGACTAGAGTGTATTAGAGGAAGATTCCTTAGAGTAATTCTTTGATTTCTTTTCCTATGTGGGTGTGGTTGAAAGAAAATCTTTGTTCCAAGAACACTTTGTCTTTTGCTAAACAAACGTGCAATTTATCTATTCTTTATTCATTCTTAGACTTATCTGCTAGACCCATTATGAATTAGAAAGGGGAAAATGTCCTACACAGCATTTATTGGCAGCCCTGTTTCATGGGTAACTTTGCACAGGAGTATTTGTTTATGTGTATCTGAAATGCATAAGGAGGAAAGAAGTAGCTGAGGAATTTAAATAAGAATTCTTGAAAGGGTTCTTTGGCTTTGTTTCTTAGTGTACTAGGGCAAAATAAAATATGACAACTGTTAAACAATTTAATATTTTTGTAGCTATATCAGGAGGAAGTTAATTTAATGCAAAGGCTTATTAGGAGGGAGTTAGAGGATCATAGAATATTAGATCTGGAAAGCTCTTCCAAACTCGTAATTTTATACTCTAGTATACATATTTTTCATATTAAGGTGACCACACTTTGTCTTGAGGTGGGAAAAAGTGTTTCTTCAGTTAAATAAGTCTGTCTGCCTAAACTCCCAGGAAGAGACTCAGGGTGTCCTCTGTCAGTGAAACTTTGACCTAGATGAATTGTTGATTCTTCCAGGTTTCACCTCTTCTCTGAAATTTCCCTTAGTCACCAAGAATGCTTTTTTCACCTTCACAAGAATCCTGACAATCTCACTGGCTTTCTCTGATTTTTATAAACATTAAAGGCAGCTCCTCTGGGAATATCTAATTGTAAGGTTGGAAATTTGCTTCTGACCAAACAATGCCAAAATTCTCGTTCCGATGGGTGGTTTTGTCCATAAGCAACAAAGTTATCATAATTTTTGTTTTGGCATCACTAAGTGTTGCCACATTAGACCAGGTCCCAAATGTGCCTCTGGCCTCTTAGTGTGGAAAGAGGTTGATGAGGAACAGGGGTTCTAGGCTTGCGCAAAAGAGAGTTGGCTTTATTTCTTATCACACGGATAGAAAATGGAAAGTTGATATGCATGAAAGGTGTTTCAATAATGTTAAACAGTTACAATGAGAACTGCAGTGTTCCAAAATAATAACAAGCTAACTTAAACAGAGTAGAAGAATTCTGGCATATAACTGGTTGCATTCACTTGATATCAAAGTTTCACTTGATAAAACAGAAGTCTCATATTTTACTTGATCAGGGGCTACCATCCTCATCCCTAATATTATACATAAGTTAAACCTCTAAAAATAATTATAATGTTGTTATTACAATTTATGCTCATCAAATATAGAGTTAAAAGATTGATTTATAGTTTCACCTCGGTCACTTTCTAGTTCTTTGAAATCCTAGACAAGTCACTTGGGTATCTGGATCTCAGTTTTCTCATCTCTGAATTGGGGAATATTAACAAGTAGTAATGCTACTAATTGGGTTGTTGTGAGGAACAAAAGAGATATGTTCTTTGAAAAACTTTTGTAAATTTTAGTGTTTTATCAGTAGTAGTATTTGCTCTGCTTTCTAAACAGGAGAAGAGTCCCTCAGTCCCTGATACTTTTGGTCAAGGGCTTTTTCATTTGCTGTCTTCTGTGACACCTGCAACAATCCTGGGATAGTGGCAAAGACAAAGGAATTTGGTCCTGTATTCTATTCCAGGTACTATGGTAGTTGTATAGGAACGCATACCTGAAAACTGGTTTTATATAATATATATATAATTGTTCAAGAGAGAGAAAGAGAGAGTGAGAAGTCAAAATGCAAACTAAATAAATTACTATAAGTCTATGCAAAAAGCTAAACTCAGAGTCAGAGTTTCCTGGGCCCCAAACTTAGAGATTCTGAGTCAGTACTTTCTAATGAGATGTGGTGTCCACCTTTTTATAAGCACCCTGTTTGAATCCAATGTGGGCAGTCCCAGGAGCATTCTTAGAGATATTGTATCCAGAGTGAATGGACATCATAGGACGTATTTCATGACTTGTGATCAGAGGAAACTTGCTGCTTTTCTTTCAACAAGAAGAGAAGGATTCATGGCATGGCTAGTGTTTTTAGAAACTGCATAAAGAAAGAGGGATAACGGTTTCAAGCTAGGATGAGATAGAGAGAAAAGAAAAAAAAGAAAGAGGCCATTTCTAAGCATAGAAGATAGCCAAGAAGCTGATTTCAGCCAGAGCAGAGAATTAGGAAGATGTTAGAAATGGCATCATCATGAAAAATGGTCAGCGAAAAACAGGAAAATGAAGGGATAGAAAGGAAGTGAAGTGGTCCCTGGAGTCTAGGTGACATCTTCTTCTATAAAACTAATTCTGAAGCATCCATTCATTCTTCCTCATTCAACCTGAAAAGTACAACTTCCTCTGTGCTATTTCAGGAACACTTGGAGAACCCAGTACAGCCACTGCCCCATCCCAGAAAGTCAATAGCACAACCAAGATAGAATTTTGGAATCAACAGGTATTTGCACAGTATTTACTACGTACAGGAGATGGTACTAGGTGCTGAGTATGCTGAAATAAGCCCTGTGAATTCGTAGTTATACCTTTCCCTCTCACCTTAGACAATCTTGGGCAAATCTTAGCCATCTTGAACAAATAGGGTATGATAATACAATTGACACATTGGGGTGTGCTTCTGCAAACAATATTTAGATACTCTGGAGTTCTGATGATGTTTGGTGAATATTTTCACTAAAACTTTTTGTGCTTTAACTCTACAGAAAACACAGATTTGACTCAAAGTGTGAACTATTTTCTTGATCTGCTGTAAAAATCTCAAACTAGCATGTCTTGAGACATATATCAGCATCTCAAAACTTCTTTTCATTGTAAATATATTTCCTTTTAATTAAGTGTGCCACCTGACAAAGTGGCTACTCACAAACCAGACAGGAGTCTAAGAAATGTAAACTGTTAAAAAATAACATCCTGAAAGCAGCTAAACGTCTCCATTCTTGAAGAAGCCTCCAGCCTAGGGAACTAAATGAACATAATTAGAAATACATCTGGGTGTTGGCCTCCTATCTGAAAAGGTCACATGCACACCTTCCATTGGTACTGGTTACGTTCCATCATTATGTTCTGCCTTCACTCATTTGTCTCCCACTGGTTACCAGATGGCCATGATAATGTTGGTATCCTTAACAACTATCTTGTGCAATTCTCTGCAGCATGGTAAGGGCTCAAAATATTGAGTGGTTTCCCCTTTGGATAAGCAAGTAACCTATCTGGGAATTGCTTATGAATGCCCTGAAGAATGAAAAATGATGGCAAACTGGGTCATGGAGCCTAAATTCACCTTGCCGTTGTGCAGGTGGCAGGCTACCAAAGGGTAGTGTTTGCCGTTTTTCAAGCTTAAGATGAAAGAAAGATTTACCCATGCAGAACCTGGTTTTTATAAATAAGTACTTAATATAGTAAGGTATAAATAAGCATTAAGGTCATTGTGAGAGGGAGCTTCATTAAAGTTGCTGAAATGTTCTCCTGAGTTAAGTTGGTTCTGATAGAACTCGTTCACAAGGTTGCTTGGGGAGTTCTCGCAACATGGTTCCTTGAAATGTGCCAAGTTACCAGATGGATTTGAGGAACATTAGAAGATAGGGGGTATGGGATGGAGGGAGGACAGAGAAAAGTAGATGTATCAATCAAGTTGGGATAGATCATGCCGCAAAAACTAGTAACTCCCAAGGCACAGTCTCACTTAAAACAAGAAGTTTCTTTCTTACTTTGGTTATATGTCCATTCAGGATCAACCAGGGACTCTGCTCCATCTCATTCTCACTCTAAGACCCAGACTGTCAGAGTCGCCACTACCTGAAACAGTACAGATGTCCAGAGCAAGTGAAAGAAGAGAGTGTGGTCAGTGAAACACCGCCTCTTAAAGTAGACACTCACTTCTGTCATATTTCATTGACCAAAACAAGTTACACAGCCACTTGACTCCAACGGGCCAGGGAGACCGCGTCTTTCCACAGGACCATAAAATGAACCAGAAATATTTGCAGCAGTAACAACCACCAGAGCAGATGACAATGCTCTTTAGACCCAGGGACATCTCCTAGGGGAGAGACGACCTTTTCAGTGTTGTCAGGCACTGAAAGATTATTTAATCCTCGAAAAAGGGCTATACCAGACTAGAAATGAGCATAAAGAAATTCAAAAAAAAATCTGATTTTTCCCAAGATGATGACTTTAATGTTTAAAATATGTATTAGATTCTTTCAAAACAGCATTGGATTGGGCTGCTTGCTGGTGACCCACACATTACTTAATCGGTCTATAAGGTCATCCCTCTCTTTCTTTCCTCCACTTTTTATTTTCTCTACAGGTAGCCTGAGGGTTTTTTTGTGAATCTAGACTGGTGATTTGAGCTGGGAGGATTGCATTAGCCATACTATGATGAAGATGAACTGGTATAAGAGTTTTGTTGAAGACTATGTTTTTAGTATGAAACGAAAAGGGATTGTTGAAACTCTGCCATGGCCATGACAATTCTTTGTTGGAGGGAAGAAAGTAATGGAAGTGTTTTCTTGTTTGTCTAGGAGAGGACGAGGAAGAAACGAACGTGATAGTTCTCAGCTACCCTCAATACTGCCGGTACCGCTCAATGCTGAAACGCATCCAGGATAAGCCGTCTTCCATTCTAACGGACCAGTTTGCATTAGCCCTGGGTGGCATCGCAGTGGTCAGCAAGAACCCTCAGATCCTGTACTGTCGGGACACCTTTGACCACCCGACTCTCATAGAAAATGAGAGCATATGTGATGAGTTTGGTGAGTCTTTTTTTTTTCCTACATGAAACTTGTGTGTGCGTGTCTACTTGTTTTCAGTTCTTGTGAAGAGCAGTGATGGGGAACAGGGCTTATTTTCACAAGCCTAATGTGCCACCCTACCCCTCCCAGCCCCCAAATTATTGTGGCGTAAGGTGTCAGCCATTGCCTACTTGGCAGCCTCTGTTTACCAGGGTAAAAGATTATTATTTAGAATTTGTTGTTCAATATAGTCTGAAGTTGTTTGGTCAACCATAAAATTGGACTTTAAAATAGGAAGTGTTCATGTTAGTTCTTTTTTAAAAGGCTTCAGCTATTCAGATATTGATTTTTTAACTAATAAATCACTTTTCGGTGTTATAAGAAAATTTGAAAATGCACCAAATGTAATCATTTCAATACTATAAGGTGAATAGATAGATAATAGATACCCATACCCTGAATTTTTTCATATATAGATCCCTCTATCTATCTATCTATCTATCTATATATATATATATATATATCTTTATATATTCACCTTCATGCACAGTGTGTAAAGGAATATATATTTTTAATAAATATCTCTCTATATGCATATAACTTTATACACTGTGCCCACCAAAGATGGATATAAGCAAACATATCTTTATCTGCACCTCTGCCTAGCTGATCGACCATGTGTCTCTATAAATAGAAGAGAAGGAGGAGAAGCTATATGATCAGTTTGGGAGACTTTGCATGATACAGTGAATGATCAGAGGCAAGCCAAGATCACCTCTCACATCTTCATTTTCTCATCTGTTTGTTGAAGAGATTGGGTCATATCTATGGTTTTCAATAGGCTGGGCAAGGATAGCAGAATACCCTGGGGTTGATTTATCAAAATGCACATGTTCCCTGGAAATTCCTATACTTATAGAGGCATAAACAACTCCCACCCTCGCCTTCCCCCTTTTCTGGGAATTGCCGCCATAGAGTGACCAATATGATGACTGAGCCTTGCTGAATTCCTCATGGGTACCTGGGCGAAGAGGTTGAGATCCTGTCCTAAAAGGAGCACAGGGTCCCTTTGGGCGTGAGTATTTCTTGATTCTGTTGGCTAACATTTTATCAAGGATCCCTAGTTTACAGATTACTCAGATTCAGATTATTCCGCTTAACCATCATGGCCTCAGCATGGTTTGGGGAGTCCGCTGAGTCCTCTCCAATCTAATTATTCATGACTTTAGCAGCCCTGTAGCTGCTGTGGGAGGGATATTTTAAGAGGAGGGGTAAGGATGTGAGGATGAGGTATGCTGATCTAAGAAGGAAAGGAGAGAAAGAAGAGAGGAAGGAGATATGACAATTCATTGGACATGACTTTTTATTTTTTACGAACTCTTTTCAGATGCCTTTCACAACTCTGGCTTGTCAAATGACTGTCGATCTATAACAGGGTAATAGTGTTTATACAAGCTTTTTCTTTCATCCAAGAATAATTTGTCATATTTTTAATACTGAAAAAACCTTTATATTCAAGTAGATAAGTGGATGTATCCAATACATCTTTTTTTAAAAAAAAAAAAAACCCTTTGTTTTCAGATCAGTATTTACAAAACTTCCCTTTTCAATACTTAGATTTTGAGTTTTTCTTCTATATCCCCTACTTGCAAATCCCTGTCCTGCTTACTGCTGAAGAGGTCACTAAATTCTTGACACAAAATAAAACTTAAAGAATGGTTTCTCTCATTTAAGAGTATTCAAAATTAGAGTTTCACTATGTAATATAATGAAAAAAAGTTCTAACCTTTTTGGCTAATTTAAGAGTTATTAGTCATTGAGTTTCAAAGCTGTCACATCTAGAATTGGTAATAGAAAGGAGTTCCAATTCAACAGTGATCACAATAGTTAAGAGTTACCAAATTACCTTTAAATGTTCTCATAAACACAGGCATCTGATTTTTGAATGCTTTCCTGAACTTTCTTCTGGTATAGCTAATTTTAATGCTGTTTTTCTCCTCCAGCCTCTTAAGTGGAAGCTTTCTTTTGGAATAAAGGTATCTTTAAAGAGTTTATAGATGGCTAGTTTAATAATTAGAATATGAGACTTTTTTTTTTAGTTATATTTGTACCTCAAATAGTTTATACTTCTTGTAGTATTGCATTTTAGTAAGTGAACAAAAAAAACCTTATTTTGACCTGACTCGAACACCTTCACTGACGTCCCTCCCCCACCTTCCACTTTTGGTCACGCTCTAAATTTCCAGAAAAACCCTTTTAAACCTCCAACTGGTTGTATTTGAAATCAACATGAGTTAAAGGGTTTGTTAAAATGTGGAGTTGGGTTTCTCCAACCAACTAACAGTTGGTGGAAGAACATAAATTTAATTAGTGACTAGCATTAAACAAATGTTCCTAATATTAAACACTGCCAGATGACTGAAACACTTCTGTCAGATTACCGTGAGTGCCAGGGGGCCCACAGATGAATTTCTACACAGTATATATTCTGTACCACACGTTTGGTGACTTCAGTAATTGGTCAAATGTAATTTAGGTAACAGTATGCCTGGGCTGTAAAAATCAAATTTTATTAGCCATATCACCAGGTGGATGAATGGTAGAGCTGATGGCAAAGAGTTTATAGCATTTAGCAGCTACACCTTTGACACATGAAATTCATAAATTGCCATAAAATACCTCCAAGGCCCTTCTCAAAAGGACAGTGTCTACTTTCCTATGATTAAATAATGTTTATTTTATTAACTAATATATTTTTTGCTTTCTTCTAGTAAATGGGATTATGGAGTAGGGTCGGGAGGGGGTGCGCAAAAGATAAATAAAACACAGTCCCCACTTGTTTTGATGATTTAAAATCTAATTGGGGAAGACAGGATTAACACACCTGAAAGGTTAAATAATGTTACAAGAAAGTCTGTGATTAAGTAGTTGGTGAGTGTTGCAGAAAGCAAGTACAGTAGGAATTTTGCAGCGGGTTGGGCCTAGGGAGGTGGAGTGGCTGGAGATGGTGATCATGGGGAGGGATCAGGGCAAGCCTTATGGAAAAGGCAGGACTGTCTGGTTTTAAAGGATGAGGAAAGAGGTTATCAGAAAACACATGAAAATATCTAGATCATTTAAAATTTATGTCCAGACTCTCTATGTTAGGAATGGCTGCCTTCCCCTGGGTCAACTGTTGGCCTCCCTTAGGTGTCTTTGCCCTTAGTCATCACCGTCAGTGGGCCTTGCCCTCTAGGAGAGTTGTATAAATGGCCTGATGCCTTCTCTACCAGGGGGACATGCATGTGGACCAAGGCCGGGATGAACCGAGGCAGCGGCTCTGTTTCTGGAACTGAATGTTCTTTCCTGGGCTGGGAGGCCCTACATTTTCTCCATGTGCTATACAGCTTACTTGCATTCCCCAGATTCATCTCTGAAAATGGGCTTTGCTCTGTGTGACGACCTCGCCTAACTGCCCAGATACCTCCTCCCTCCCCATTGTTACAATGTTGTCCACTGAATAACAAGTTTAATTGAATAATAAAAGTAAGGCATTGAAATCTACCATGAATCCCTGTAAATAAATTCTCTGTAGAATTTTATGAAGCTATTAATGAAAAGTTTGATTAGAAACTATTAAAGAAAAATAGAATAGATGAAATTTCATCATTTAGTCCCGTATTACAGTAGTGTCATTCTGATTTTTATTTACATTGTGAAATTCAGAATAGAGTAAATATATCCTGGTTTTAATTAACTATCCTCCTTACTTGGGAAAGGTTATTTTAGGCTTGAAGGGTTTTGATAGCATACCATCTGCTTTCTTCACTGCATTTTATTCAAGTCCTTTCCTTGCTTACAGCAGTGTGCAATGTCTAAACCTATGACATAAGCATAAATTGAATCATATTAATGGTAGGTGATTGAAAAGCTTCAGCCTCGACATCCTGCCCACATTCTTCCATCTTGTCAGTTACAATGCTCTTAGAGGCAGTACGCTCTTCTCTTAGCACAAGAGAACTGGCTATTTTTAAAACTATAGCAACGGACTCCCTATTAAAGCATTATGAAAACTGGTTGCATTGCACATGTAGTTAGGAAATGAGATTATAATAACACGAGGGGAAGTGACATTATAAATGACAATTTTTTCTTACATAAGTCTTTACCCTATACATAATTCCTGCCCCCACGGTCCTGTTATAATCTGCTAATATAAGGCATTCTCCGACAGTCCCTCACCTTTCTTTTACCTCTTTTTATTATTCAGTTCTTCTTTATAGTAAAACACATACTGTCATTTATATTGTGTTATTGTCTGTGCTGTAGAGAACACACACATGCAAACATTTTGTCTATTTTTCCTGTAGAACAATAAAATGTCCACCAGTTTGTAATGCACAATGTTTACATTAATATCACACAGATTGATTTTACATGTGCAGAGTGTTGACAGCTAAAGCCAAACAGAGGCACACACAGTACAGTAGATAAACAGATAACTTTAAGTTACTGGTTTCTATCAGAGAGATGTAAGGTGGACCCAATATGCATAAATGAGATGATGTCAGTCCTTAAAAGTGGATGGAACTAAATGAATTGAGATACGTTTTGTTAAAAAAAAATACAAAGCATACGGTTTATTTCAGTCTGAGTTTTGAATTATAGAGACGTAAGTATTGCTTCTAAGTTTTTTGGAGTTGTAGGGTGTGTGTTTGTGTGTTTCTTGATTAAGGAATGGGATAGCATTAAAGAAAGGATATGATAATTCACCTGAAAAGAATAGAGATGAGATGATTTTGGTCCATGTGTGTGGAGCATCATAATCTCTGACCTTCAGGAAGAAGTTGGCTACGTAAATATTTCAGAAATAGCCCAGGTTTAATCAATGCTCAGCTGATTTGCTGTGCCTCTAGGTGAGTGACATAAGGTCCCTTACTTGTTCTGTGTTAAAATCAAGCAGTAACAACCCACTCAGCAGGCTCAGAATAAGTCTGTATTGACTTGATTAAAAAAAAAAAAAAAGTCCTCTTGATAAAAGAAGATTCTCTACTGTTTTTATCAGATTGTTAAGCTTTGGACAACTTGTCATCTAAACAGATTTTACTCTTTAAATAATAAAGAAATTATTTCCCTAAGGCTCCAGGACTCTTACTAGATACCTTAATGGAAAAGAAAGTTTTCTACTTTTTATAATATTTTAAAGAAGCTTTTTTGACTCAGAAGTATACTTTCCATTTTCATTTTCTTGTTGGGTAAAATAATGACATTATAGACCAAAGAAGAAAAAGCAAAGAAAGGGAGGGAAACAGAAGAGAGGACAAAACTTTGACTTAGAAAACTGAGGTCGTATAAAACTATTTAGAAGCATAAAGGACAAGCTGGACTCTGCCTCTTCCCCTCTAAACATCACGTGTTTTTCTGGAACTGAAAGGAAAGGCAGTTGTTTTGTTAAGGATCATGGGAATTTAGAAGTGAGTAAACATTTTTTTTCTTGCCAAAGTTAGGTTTCATGGTCACAGTGGATTTCAATGATCAGATGGCTTTGTTCCTGGCCCATGTCCACATTCAGGTTTTTACTCCCTGCCTGGGGTGCCCACCAATCTCCCAAATGATAACAAGGCAAACATTTCTCTCTAATTGAAGCCAAGTGAGAAAGGAGTTGTGCCTCTTTACATTGCTGTTTGTGCAAAAGACTTAACCCGCAGAGATCTTACTTTGGAGGACTGCTTTGTCCTGGAACTTTTCTGGCGGTTCTTTTTATTATTAGAGAATAGTCTAACCAAGACCACTCTTGGTACCTTCTTTTTATTGCATGTGCTGCCAAAGTAGAGACAGAGCGAATGCTAAGTTCATCAGACAACATAGTAAACTAAACCCAAATAAATCTGCTGGTAGAGGTGTGTCAGATGTGCTCTGTAATACATGTAACGATTAACATATGGCCTTGGCTTCGAGGACAGTAAGACACAAAGAGGGCTGGAGAGCAGACTTCCTTGGGCAGAGGCATTGGAAGCTAGGGTACCATCCATTTCTCTTGGGGGTTAATGAAAAAATTATGTTGCTACTGTAAATTAATTATAGAATCATGATATATGGAATGGGTAGGATTAGTGAGTTTCCCTTCTATTTTTGGAACTTGAAAGGATACTTTAAAATAACTCTGGACTCCTTTTGTAGCTGAGTGGACTCAATGGATTATTAAAAACTATTTGGACTCACGAGTACAATAAACTCTTGTTCACCCCAGAAGAAAGGATCTGTGTCTATACTGGCTAATATTTCACCTAGCATTTCATCTAGAAAAGCAAGAAAGTTATATTCCATTACATTAGCAAGATCAACATATTTCTCTCTAGGCTGAAATGGATATTTTTATCAATTAAAAAACACATGTACAAACTACAGGAAAGCCAGATCATCGAAAAAAATCACAGGCAGAGTGCTGGGTGGGGGGTAGGGATGGTGGAATGAGGTTCAGGATAAGTCTGTAGTCACTTGATTTTTAAAATCCTCCTGATGGATGAAAATTCTCTCTAAATCCCTTCATTCTACCCTGTCATGAGAACTGGATTGATTTAAGGTCAGTCCAGTAGGTGGACTGTAGGTGAGGCTGTCCGGGAATGCTTGAGTCCGATACAGTGCCTAATGCTGTGCCCTTAATCCATTCATGCTTTTCACCAATATCTGTTGCATACCTACCATGTGCCAAGTCCTTTTCTGGTCCTTGTGCACACCGTTGTCAACGAGACAGAAAATTTTCTCACTCTTTAGGAACTTACCCTGTAGTATATGGGGAGGGGAGTGGCACAATGCAGGTAGCCACAGACCAGACTTCATGGATATAGACCATACCTTACAGGTTTGTTGTGAAGATTAAATGAGTTAATGACTTAAAGCACTGAGATGGTACATGGTAAGTGCTACTTAAGTACTCATCGTTATCCAAGTCTTCTTATACTCTTGCACCACCCAACACAACCTTAACCACATATTGGGTCCATAGTTGTTCTTCAAAAATCACCCACAAAATTGTTTCATACCTGTACAGACTGCTGGGAATAATGAGGTATCATTTGCTACTAAAAATCATTCAACATTTGCTAATCCCAGAAAGACTTGTTTGTCCTTCTGCATGAAAAGTGTTTTTCCAGAAGTCATGGGTCTGGCTCCTTCTTATCGTTCCACCCTCAGCTCAGATGTCTCCTCCAAGGGAAGCCTTCCCTTTTGCACAAGTCCAACTCTATCCCATCACCCAATGTAGAATTATCTTCCTATAACACATCACTGTCTGAAATTAACTCTTATATGTATTTCTTTATATATGTATACTCTGTCTCCCTGCCTCCCCACCCATGCTATAATGTAAGCTCTTGAAGAGCAGGGAACTTTTCTGTCTTGTTTACAACTGTGTGCCCAGGAACCAGAACAATACTTGGCATGTAGATGATGTGTAATAAACATTGGTTAAACTAATGAATGGATACATGCATGCTGTGTGTCAGTATCATCATTCTCCCTCATTTTATAGATAAGAACACTTAAGCACAGCAACGTTATACAGCTATCAAGTGGCAAAACCAGGACATGAACCTAGACGGTCTTGTTCCACATCCAAGCTTTTAACTATTACACTAGATTGCCTCCTACCATGGATCTAGCTCAGAAAGAGCTTCCAGTCTCTCTGAGATCAAGCTGACTAAAAAGAGATAACTGATCTCCAGGTCTCTGGATAATGAATGCATAATAGGTTCTGCAAGGTTTAGAGAGCTTGTTGTGTGTTGGCGTGGTTAGGAAAGGAATGACTATAAAGATTCAAAATCTAAAAACCATTTGGTGCCAGCCACTATCCTCTCTTGTCTCTATTACCCCAGTCTCCCTGCTTTAGCCCTTGCTGTCCTTTTGTCTCTTTTCAACAAACTAACCAGAGTGATCACTTCCCTGCTCAAATCTTCCAGTGGCTTCCGATCTCAGAGAAGCAGATGTGAATATAGAGCCCTCTGAGAACTGAAACTATTTAGAAGTTGAAGGGGGCTGATAGCAAACTGCCCTGTGTTCTCAGAGACTCTTTTTAAGAAATAGGGTTGCAATGCTTACGGGACTCCACCTCTCTCTTATTTTCTGCCCAGAACACATTGGCTTTCCCAACTTGGCATCCTCCTTTAATGAAAAAATTATAGGTCTAATTTCAAAAAATGAAATGTATACAAGCTTTCCTGCTTCTATCACTTCTTTATTCCTATAGCACATAAATCATTTCCCTTTTTAAAATTAATTTCACTTGCCATGATTTGGTAATGGATTTTCGAAGGAGGCGGAGTAGCCAAGCTCTTGGCACTAGAGCCACCTGCACTGCCTGCTCAGGAAATCTTCTCATCGCTGGCTGGCGTGGGCCTTGATTCCAATTCCATCATCTGGGCTTTATGCTCCCTTTGGAAGTTGCCTAGAAATTCTCTCCCTACGAATCTCTTTTGTGAGTGGCCTTTTTGGCTCTCCAGTCACCATTTTGGAGGACTAAAGAACAGATGGAACTTGGGCAGAAAAACACTGGTGTGCTCTAATGCTTCTTGGGTACTTTTTCATTCATTCATCCATTGAGCATCAACTCTGTTTAAGAACTCCTAGCATTGTTGGGATATTGGTCTCTGCTCTCAAGATATTTAAAAATCAAGTTGACTGAGAAAAGACATAGAGAGGTGGTCTACTACGATTATTATCTGTGACTCTTTTAACAATCCTGCATTTTACCATGAGCAACTTTGTGGTAATGCAGCTACAAGGTCACAGATCTAGCATGTTGCTGAAGTGGGAGTGAGTGTCTTCACCATCCAGTCTGCTAATCCCAGTGGGCAGACTTTTCCACCACAAAGTGAGAGGAACATGGAACTAAGAGTCAGGAGTTATTCTGATGTTCAAAGGAAATAATAGCTGCCCAACTTTGTAAATGGGAAAGCTTTGCCATATAACAGACACTGTAAGGCAGTCTGCTAAGGGCTAAATGAGGAGGTTAAAATATATATGAAAGAGGGCTCAGATGTCAGAAGAGGCCTCTTGGAGGAAGTAGATCTTCAACTGGAGCGTGAGGGATTCAAAAAAGAGGAAGTTATTTCAGGTGAGGAGCTGGAAAATACTCTGGACTTTGAAGCTCAAAGAAAGAGATTGTTTCCTCTGCTGTTTTTAGCTTTCAGCGTAGACAAAAAGAACAGCCTCCTCAAACAAATTTTTTTTTCTTTCTAGAAGATCTTACCTTCCTCGCTGAAGGAGCACATGTTTCTGAGTCCTCCTCTCAGAGGCCTTATTGTGGTTAGGGCCCAGGGGAAGTCTCTCGGAGGAAAAATCAACTTGTCTCTTATTAAATTGAGAATTTTCCCTTGGGTCTACAAGAAAGAAAAAGAAGGAAGCACCAACTGTGCAGTAGAAGGTAAAGGAGTGAGGTGCCTGCTTGGTTCCTTGGCTGTTTAAAGGGCTGCTTCTAGGTTGAAAGGGTTGCTTCAGAGTAATCATCTTTAATACTCAAATTTTTGTCCCTTCTGTGTTATTCAGTACTTTTCCAAAGTTTGTTTTTTCTTCTGCTTGGTATTTAAGTTCATGAATTCTATTGCATTTTTTCTTCACTAGATTCTAAGCTCCTAGAGGGGGTAAGAATTCATGCCTTACTCATCTCTGTATCAGCATATTTATTGAAATTTAAAAAAAAAAAAAAACTGCTAAATTCCAGAGGTCTTCAGATCTCCATCATCTTATCTCCTTTCTTAGAAACATGTATTTCTTGACCTCAATCTTTAAGCTTTAGTTTATTGCCAGTTGATTTAATTTTCAAGGGCAAGCATGTAGCTCAAAAGAACTGTTTTTTTCTCAACATTTACTCACCTTTTCAAACCATTGGAATGGTATTCATAAATTGATCAATGTTTTTGGTTGAAGATTGCTCATTTGTTACAATACTTTACAGAACCTGGAGTCTACACAACCTAGAAGGGTATTCTTTCTGAGGAAGCTAAGGAGCGTCTTTAAGTTAGATCCAATGGTAGCCAGCAGTCAATACATTGACATTTCAGTCTTTAACCCACAGATATGAATTCCTTGTAGAAATCAAGGAATAAGGCCATTAGCATACAATGCTTTGAGAAGTGGTAAGGCCATTAACATACAATGCTTTGACACAGCACAGATCACAGTTCAGGCTAGAATCATATCATATCAGAAAGTGCTAAGAAAGAAAAAATTTAGCCAGTATAATGTTTATTATTAGGAAGATTACTTGGTGGATGGCACATATGCTCCGAGGATACTTATGGCTTCCCTGTTATTTGTAGATGAGGATGAGGCCTTCTATCTCTCGGAATTCTGAGTTCCGTGGAGGATCGGGGGTGAGGCAAGTTCACAAAGTACAGGGTTTAGCTGGTCACACTTCTTCCTCACAGTCCCAGACATGAACATTAAGTCTTTAAAATAGGAGACTATTTTAATAGAGAGATCATACACAGTGCAAGAAACTATGCTTTTCCAGGGTATTGATTCCCACCCTATCCCCAGCACATACACCTTCAGAGAGAGAATGTTGGTACTAGTTGGTTCTTTTGAGATTTGTCTTTACAGTTCTCATGAACATATCACAAGTCCCATGCTATAGAGAACGCATTCTGTCCCATAGTTCTTGAAAGAAATAAATTGAAATGTGCCAGGACTAGAAGAAACGAGGATAATTGTGGAGCCCTCTGTTAAATTGTCTTGACGACCTTAGGTGCCAATGTCATTTGTCTAAGCTGAGGAGGTGCCCTCCCCCAGAGATGCAGAGAGCCAGGCCCTGCCACTCCCAAGTGTGGCAACTGCTTCCACCCCCAGGCCTGCCATTTACACCTCACAAGAGAGGAACGAACTTCACAGGGAAGAGCACTCTTCATACTTTTCAAAAGGTCTTCACCCCATCTGCGATGCCTCTGAACAACTCCATGTAACCAGGAGGACAGGTGCCATTAACCCCATTGGGCAGCTGAAGAACTGATCAGAAAAATCATTGGCCAAACATTGGTGTGGCAGTGGTGAGACTACAATGGGATTTGGGCATCTGCTTTCCAACCTGTGTTCTTAATGCCATTCCCCCAAATGTGGTCCAGTGCTAACAGATGGAACATCACAGCTGCCAAGATTCTATGCAGCAAACCCTAATTAACCAGAATCTTCAGTTAACCAGATGCCCCCTTCTCACTCATCCCCTTTATATAGTATTCCAAGGACAAAAAAAAAAAGTAAATGGTAAAAAGCAGTTTGTTGCTTTCCGAAATATTTTTCACATTATGCAATTTCTGTAATTTCTATTACAGAAAGTATAATAATAATAATAAAAATAATAATAATAATAACTGACACTTTTCTGTGAGCATCTACCATATGTCAGGACTTATAAAATCCTTTACATATCTTACTCCTTAGAGCACCCCTGTAAGAAGGCTCATATTAACCATCACTTCTCAGGAAAGGAAACAGAGTCTAAAAAAGGTTACATCAGCCCAGAGTCACACAGCTAGTAAGTGGTCAGGCTGGATTCCAGTTCAAGTTTGTCTGGCTTCAAAGCTGGTATGCTTA
Organism: Eidolon dupreanum; assembly: GCA_028627145.1. Lineage (NCBI taxonomy): Eukaryota > Metazoa > Chordata > Mammalia > Chiroptera > Pteropodidae > Eidolon > Eidolon dupreanum. The sequence continues at coordinate 34,802,744 of CM053506.1, forward strand.
TCCACTCTTTGTTGCCTCCCTAAATAGCATCGATAATCTCATCAGTGTTCATCTATTTCCTTCCAGTCTTTTTCCAAAGCATTTTTATTTACTTAAGAACATTTTATATATGCATCTGTTGTATCTTAAAATTTTACTGATTATAAAACAAGCATTTCCCCTAAATTATTATAAACATTTTTATAAACACCATTTTAACATTTGCATAATACTATATAAAATGAATTTATCAGAGTTCGCATAATCCCTTTCTATTAGAAGGTTATATATTATTTCTTCCAAGGTTTTGCTTTGTTTTGTTGCTTTAATGTATAACTACCACTGTAATGAGCATCTTTATATATAAAATCATCAGCATTTCAGTGGTTTCTTTAGGATAAATTCCAGGAATCTCTTATTGACAAAATTCTTTTACTTCTAAGCAATAGCAGAGATCTCAGATAATCAGAGCTGGCTATGGGCTTAGTTCACAATCAGCCCTATCTGTTGAACCTTCTTCAGCTATGGTTGTGGACACTGAGAACCAGTGTTTAGAAGGAAGATCCAGAGTTTCTGCATGGTTCTAAAGCACAACAGGAAAAAAGAATTTCTTCAGCAAATACTAGGCTTAGGCAAGAAAGTGAGTTTAGGCAAAATTTTCATGTCGGCATCAGTCTCCTGAAGAACTTACTAAAATTTTGATTTTTTAGTCTCAGACCTCCTGAATTTGAATGAGTAATGTCTTGTTACTAATATTTTAATTATACTTAAGATTGAGACTCAGTGTTGTAGGAATGCCTAAAGCTTGAGTCAATGGCAATGGTAATGGAGAATGGCAGTTGACAAATGATTATTACCGCCAGTTCCTTCTTCTTTAATTGTTTCTGTCCAGCTGTGATGGAGGGACCATTGAGTTTCAGCTGGTGGTGGCATGAGTTTTTAGAGTATGATGAGAAGTAGCAGCAGAAGATAAGGTATATTCCTTGGGCAGTTACAAGCTCAGGTAAAAGGACTTGCCTTGAGTAAAAGTGCAGAGCCATGATTTTAGAGACATATTTTCTACTGCTATTAATTACCAAGAACTTAAGAAAAAGCACAATGCACTAGAGAGGGCACTTGACTGAGAGTCAGGAGAACTGGGTTCAAAATCAGACCCTCCTACCAAATCGGGGCCTTCAACAACTCAGTTAACTCTGTGTGTCCATGTCTTACACGCAAAATGGAAGTTTGGACTGGACTTTTGAGTGTTTTTGGATCTCAACCCCCTTTGAAAATCTGATGGAAGCTATGAAATTTCTCATAAAAATGTGCACGCAAATATCATCATCATCATCATCATCATCATGGCTTTGAAGAATATTATTGACAAAAATTAACATATCGAGCAAATATAGAAAATTCTGCATGTATTTTTCAGGATTCACAGACTATGGAAAACTTTAGATTAAGAAGCTCTGGACTGAACAATCTTCAATATCCCTTTCTGTTCTCACATACTTGCATTCTATATGAGAAACAAATAATGACCTACAATGATTCTTCTTTAACTAGGACAGCTTGTTTCTTGAGAATTCTGGTTAATTAAAAAATAGTAATAATAACAATAGCTCATACCTTTTATTAAGAGTGTACTATGCGTCAGGCACTCTGTTAGGTGCCTAAATATAGTTTGCGTCCCTAAATGATATCCATTTAATGAATCGTACTTAATATGATTAATCACTTCAGTGAAACACTTAGTGAAGCCTACTTTAACATCTATCAAGCACTCACTACATGCATTATCTTCTTAAATTCTCACAATACTTTGAGATATAGATATTGTTACTCCTGTTCAGCAGATGAGAAAGCTGAGGCTCAGAGCTGTTTAAGAAAGTCATCCAACAGAGATAGTTAAGCGGTGGAGCTGGGGTTCAAACCGATTGTATTATACGGTCAGTGCTCTTATAGGGTGTGCTGTGTTGTTCTTGTTAGTAGACTGTTTACTACTCCAGTTCACTTAAATAATGATTATAAGAATCTGACCCAAAATTTCTGGGACTTTTGTCAAATATATAAGGTAATGTTTCTACAGGGATAGCTTGTTATGTACTTCACACTCACCTGCATGGTCTCTGCTTCCCTACGCCTCAACAATGTTCATTTAGTGATCTGTGTGAGTTTAAACATGGCCAGTCCTCTCAGACTTGTCTGACATGCATTGAGAACCTGCTGTAGGCGAGTCATTAGACTGGGAAGACTGCAGAGTTTGACAAGTTTTGTGATTTCAGCAGGTATAGCGTCAGACCTGATGTTCCACCAGTGTGCACCACTGGGTCTGTTCTCCTAGGTCAGTGTGCCGATTACAATCTAGTTTAGTTAGGGCAAACTACAGCCCTCAGGCCACATCTGGCCCATCGCCTTTCCATAGAGTGTATTCGAACCCTGCCGCGCCACACTCATGCTTCTGTCTTATCTTTTCTGTGCTACAAGGGCAGAGTTGAGTATGCCCCGCAAAGCTGAAAATATTTATGCTCTGACTCTTTACAGAAAAATTTGCTGACCCCTGCTAAAGACCAAAGAACTAGGTGCTATATTTCATCATATCTAAGACAACATTGTAATACACATCATTTTTATAGGCACCGCTAAGAAATAAAAAGCATTATAATTGTAAAATGCCATCAGTCGAGAGACCACTGGACCTGGAGACATTGAAAGAATCGTACGTCTTGCAATCGAAATTAGGTGCTTTACAGAGAGTTTTTTAGAGACATTTAAAAAATGTAAATATGAATTGTCTTAACCACTATTTTCCCCTGCCTGTAAGTCAACCAGTCTGTTGACGACCCATGAAACCTATAATAACAGACCATGTGATGGGACCCAGTACATTAGGAAAGGGCTGGCTTTTTGGCATCTGTCTTCCCAAAGACTGTTGCTATTAATGAGTGGAAAAATATTTTGGCATTGTTCTCTGAGACTATTTTCAACTCCTGTTAGTATAAATATTTAGGGTGTTTAAGTACAGTGGCTTGTGTGGCAGTAAAATTGTTAGTTCTTTTATCTTAGGGCTGGAATATTTAAACAGTGTGCTTGTTCTTAAATGTGTTATGAGTCTACGTACAAAAGGCTTTGTAGTAGTTTGAGATGGGAAGCTTCTCAGATGCTGCTTATGGTCAGATTCTTACCAGCCTGAAAAATATGCTAATTACATAGGAGGCTCTGAGCAAAGAAAGTAACCTCAATATTACAATTTTAAACTTCCTCAAAACAAAAACAGACACCACTTAAGGGAAGGTAGTCATTAATGCATAAACACTGTGTGCCTCATATATGGACACAAATTGACCATTATGTGTACATACGTTTGTATATTTACATAAACTGCCCAGATAGCATCCATATTTGAGAATATTAAGTCATGATATTATGTTTCGTTGTTTTCTTCAAAAATAGAAATTTAAGAATTCTGAGTCAGTCCACTTATTTGGCTAATTCAGCTACAGAGTAAGTTATTAATGACCCCCAGATGTTGTTTATAGTGATTGGATGTTTTCAGTTGTGAAATAATATTTTCTTTTTTCTGTGCAAGTGATATTTCTTAATATGCTGTACAGCGTCTGAATAAAAGTTTGATGGCAGAACAGTTTGCATGTCCCGTGTAATTGCTTCTAAGTGAGCTCTTCATTCTTCACATTTTTAGCTCTAATTGCTTTTTTTCCCGTATGTCTAAAAATAAATATTTGCAAGTTTTGCGTTCTGCTACTCATTGTAATACATAAAATATTTGTACACTGAGCAAAATCCACTGATAATGTTTGCAATGGGCTATTTAGAGAAAGTAAGGTTTGTGTGGTAAGAGGAGATAAAATACGTTTTTGTTAATGTAAATGCCAAAGAAAGCCATTTATCATATTTTGAAAGAATATTTTAAAAGGAGTAGCCGGATTATTTGACCTCTGGGACTATTTAAATACATTCAGTTAGAAAAAGAGACCCAGAATCAGAAATAGTCTGTTTTGCTATATAATAGATATTTTAAAGGATCTTTGGAAGGTGGCATTTAATTTTTGATTATCAGGGACAGAGACCCCACTACGTAAATTATCCAGGTCCCTGATTTCCTGGGCAGGTCTCCTCTGCCTGCATTTGAATTAATTCCAGCTCATTAGCACCTCCACCTGAAGGTTGGCAGAGAAAAGGAGAAGAAAAAATGAAATCACTTCTGCTGCTCTTAATGGCCTTTGGAAAGAATGAATGAAATAGAAACCGTTGGGGAAAATAAGCTATTGGATGTTCTGTGTTTTCTTTTATCCTTGCCTTCTTTCGTCGACACAGATAATCAATAGCTGCCTTAAAGACTTTTAAATGAACTCTACATCAGAAGGCTTGATGGTTATAATCACAATATCATTATTCTCTTTATACTCCCAAAGACTGGGTGAATTCCAGAGATGTAAATATTGTCTAGTCTCCGTGTTGGTATGTTTTGAGCTTTTTTTGAGGTGGGGCGGGGAGCGGAGAGGTAAAAAAGAAAACCTTCCTCTGATCAGTCTTTATGAACAGAAGTTCCCTCCCCGCAGCTCCATATTAAAGGTAACAATTATTTGTATTGTTCAGAAATAAACATCTGCTTGGCCACCGTATCTTATGGTCATGTCTTACCATCCTTGCTTGACCTGGCAATATTTTGCATTAATGAAAATTGGCAGGTTCGGTCTTCCTCATCGCGCTTGCTTCTTAACGTGTTGCTATATTTACAGTTCACACAGAACAATCTGTGACAAAGGTTTGCTTTTATCAGAACAGCTGCGGGATTTATTCCATATCTCAAGGTTCTATTAGACGTGACAATAAAGTAATTCTTCAGTGTTTACATTACTCAGCCATCTTTTTGATTTGTATTCTTTAAGGCATCCTGGCTACAAGCATCTCAAATTTCAGTCCCTCTTTTGGACCACCGTGCAGCCCAGAGCTTTTGAGCTTTGTCTTGGAAGCTCCTTCCATCAATCAGAATACCAAATTTACATTGTTAGGTTCCCTGGAGGTGTTAGAGCTCTGGATTCAGCAATTATTGTGAATAAGAACCTTGCAGCTAGGGTGAGTGCCAACATTCCAAGTGCTAGCACAATGGAAAAGAGAAGTGGTTTATGTTAGAATATGGTCACATTCTTCTGATTAAACCCACTCAAAAAAGACAACATTGTAATATTTTCCAATGACTGTTTATCATGAATTACGTCAGCCTTCGTTTAAATTGCTATTATTTCTCCTTAATGCTTCTTGGTGCCTGCATAATTTACAGCACTGGCAGCCTCGGGACTATGAAGTAACCTTTCACAACCAACACACAATAGTAAAGAACATGGCGTTTTTGTTGTTAATTATTATAGGACTCCTTTAACTTTTACAAAGTGACATAAAATATTGTTGAGGTATTTATGGTTCAAGCTACTTTTACATGGATCTATTTTGCTTCTGGCTAGTTCTTAACTAAAGCAATCATTTGTGGTTATTAGGCCGCCGGAGATATTATGTCAGAACTGGTTTAAGAGTATTATTATGTATCACATGTCATACACTACATGTCAGCACTTGAGGCTGTCTTTCAATAAAAACAAATGTAATTTTAGTTTCTGCTCTTTTAGGGATTGGCGATTTGTAAGCTAACCTGAGTTCACTCGAAGGTGTCCCAACTGTTGGGGAGGGAGCCCGTCTCAGCCTTCCATCATATACTGTTAGTCTCTTTCCTGTGGATTTAAGACCTTTCCAAAACAAACTTTGGCAAAGGTTTAATTCAGAGTGAAGATTTGCTTCTGGGGAGCAACAGAATTAGCACGGACTGGTTAATTGCCCGTGGCTGAGCTGGTTTTGATTTCCCCATTTTGTGGTTTTTCTTATAGATTTTCTAAGTCCTGGGTCTTCTAGTTATGGCCCTCTGAAGGGAGGAGAAGAGCCCCGGCCCATAGGAGACCCTGCCTCACACATTCAAGGAGGCTACCTCAAAGTACTGGAGTGAAGTCCTGGGTAAAGGATGATAGAAATAAGAAGGATGGGAACACGTTCGAGTTTCCACAAAACTACACTTCGAATTAATATGTCACTCCCCTGGGTTCCAAATACTATGCATATTTTCCAGTCCTTGCTTTTTTAAAGCAAGAAAGGAAGGGCGTGCCAGAAAGTTTTACAAAGAATGAAAACACATTAATGACTCATGTGAACAATTACTGATTTTCTTAACATATAATTTCTTAATTACTGTCAACCAAAATAATTTGCATGATAATATTTTCCCCCTCCCTCCCCCATTTGTGTTTAAGAGCCATAAAATAGTGATCAAAGAGCCTATTTGATCAATAGTAGAGAAATTTAACTCCTTGATTCTTAGTGGATTGATGGGACTCTGACACTGGATATTCTTTAGAATAATCACCTCCAACACAATGGGCAAAATGAGCTTTCCAGTAAAACAAACAGCTTTGAAAAGAGCTCGGGGGCATTTTCTTTAGCTCAAATTCAAGGAGGAAATTGTGACTTTTATGAAACTTGCATAAATTTACATGTATCCTGTCAGAGTTTTAAAATTAGACAACATGCCTGAATGCCCTGGAAATGAGTCTGCCATCCAGATTTAGAGTGCTTTTAGCTTTTTTAATTAAAGACATTTCACTAGCCAACCCCAGAGAAGAAGAGAATTAAGCATTACATAAGAATGTAGCAAAGTTTGAGATTTAATGAGTGAATATTACCAATTTATACAGGAGATAAAAGGTGTGAAAGGAGCAGTTGTTGGGAGTTTTCTGCTTTTTTTTTTTTTTTAATGTAAAAAAATGGAAGAAGTGAAAAGGCCAGGCTGCCATTTGCTGTAGCCCTCATTCTGGAACTGGTTCAAAGCTTGCAGAACTGACTGTGGGGCTGTGAGGCTTGTTAATGAGCACTCTCATGGCAGTGAACTGGGATCACGGGTTTGTCACATGAATATATATATGTGTATATATAACTCAGAAGATAGAAGGCAAGAGTTGTTGCTGCCATGTGGTTGTGAGAAACCCAAAACAATTAAAATTATCCTAAAGACCACATTTATAGGAACTAAATGAACCCTACGAGTGCTAATTTTGAATTCTTAAATAACTGCTGATCATGAAATATAGTTATTGAAAATTGTTTTTAGCCACACATGTTATACCATTTTAAAAACTTAGACTAAATACTGTCAGCCTGTGTTTGCTTTCCTAGCGTGTTATTCGTTTATTGAGAAATTCAGAATCTAAAACATCTGGGAATAACTCTGTGTGTGCAAAGTCATCTTTCAAATGTATATATTTCAGAACTTCTTTTGTGTGTTTATTTAGAAATATGGGAAAATTCTGTAAACATGTTCTGGAATATATGTAGCATTTTAATATGAAAGGGAAAGTTGGCATAACTGAAAAAACAAATTTCATTTTCTATAAATATTACTCTGTTAGAGGAATGAGTTTCTGAAATTATAAAATTCAGATTATGGTTAGTGATATTTACAGGGACGTAGCTCTCTTTGCCCTGGACTGAATGTGCAAACCACAACGTCCATTCTGGCCCCTTCTGGGGTGTGTTTATGTCTAAACAGAGGAGTTAATTTATTTCAGCATTGCAAAGCCTGAGGTGGAGCTGTACAAACCCAACGGCATACGTGTAATAGAGCACAACTGGGGGGCTACACGACTGCGGTGTTAATAGGTCTCTGGCTAGCACAAGTATTTTACAGCTGGGCCTTTAAGAAACTGGTGCCATCAGCACAGTCACAACAATTGAGAAATGATACAACATAGAGAGAAGTTAGAGAAGAGACGTTATTAATGATTTGTAATTTTCTCCTTTGGGGGAAAATACAAATAAGACGCAGTATCACATAGCTGTCAATTCTTATAAAATTTCACATTTTATAACCATTTTAGTAGCTCTAAAGCCAAGGATAATTCTCCTGCCCCAGGTTCTCTAATCCTCTTCTTTTTTGAAATAGAATTTGTTCTTTGTGATATAGTTTATGAAATTAACTTTGTTGATGTAACTGAGTGGGCTAGACGAGATGAAGTCTTAAGCCCTCCAAACACCACTTTCTTGAGATTCTAAAACCCATTCTATGGATGATGTTTTCCAGACAGCAACTTGGGTTCCCAACTAAGAGGTATTCTTGATTTTTTTTTTTAACCCACCAGGGCATTAGATCTTTGAAAACCTCACCACTTTCCTTGTGCCCCACAGCCACTGTGATTCCTCATTTGTGGCTTTGGCTGTGGAATTGACATGATTTGAGGACCATCATCAAAAGAATATTAAAGTTATTGTGTTTCCCATGGGCAAATGTTCCCTGGGCCTTAAAAAGAATTAAAATGACAGAAAGAAGGTAGGAGCATACTTTTTGGCAAGAAAATTGACTAATAATTTAAATTAAAAACAAAACAAAACAAAAACCCTGAGTGTGAACAATCTGCAGAGATCTCCTATAACTGGAGTACAATGTTAAAGTTGTTTATTGACCAGGACAGCAAAACCCATTGAGCCAGTATCACTAATTTCCCAACTATCTTCTTAAAAGTTTAGATGAGGTCTCTAGATCAAGAAAATACTGAAAACAAGCCAAAGAGATATGCATCTGAGTTTATTTCTTTCCCCTTCCTGGATTTTAAACACACTGGGGCAAGTCTCTCACCCTTCCCTAGCACCTAGTAGGAGTGGCAGAACTACCTGGTAGTGGATGATTTGAAGAAGACTGTTTTGAGGATTTTAGCCCTTTTATGTTGGCCAGGTCACATCCTTTGCTATAGACAACCCTTATCTGTTCATTAAAATAACAGTGCTCTTTGGATGTGCTTTGTTAGTAGATAGTCAAATGTTTGAAAGTAACAAAATGCTTATTAGAATATCTATTAGTTCAGACTGTCCATGGGTTTGCACCTTAAATTTAAGTGAGGGCTCTCTTCCCCACAGTGCCTCCTTCAGCCATCATTCATAGTTTATAAATGACTAGCCCCAAAAGAAGTATTGCTTTCTTCAGAGTTCGATGTATATATTGAAAAGTCCTTTTCAACCTACACAAACAACTTGACCAAGAGCATTTTATACATACATAAGCAGGCCATCACCACATTTTGAGGCATATTCTTATACCAGGAGAATGAAATACTGAAGGGCTAAAAGGATTGGTCAATTTAAAGTTGATTTGGTGGGGGAAGAGGCTAAAGATTTAGAGCAGACCATCAAATCACAAGCAATAGATTCTTGTTCAGATCAGGGAAAAAGAGGGCAGAATAAAGGTGGGGGGGTGGGGTACTAAGAAGGATAAGATAGCTGTGACTCTGAATAGAAAGACAGAGAGTAAAACATGACAGTGATCAAGTGAAGGGAAGCCTTACTTATTAAATTAATAAGAATAATCCTTTTGGACAAATTTAAGAGAGATATTTCTGATCTCCCAGTCAAGCCACAAGTGATAGCTGTTCTGAACTATGCCCTAGGCACACTGGAGAACACAGGCTACCTGGGAAACTAAGTAAATATATTTGAACTTATTCATAAGACAAATTGTGCATAGAAGAATAAGAAGCTAGCTGTGTTATGAAGACTACATGCAATTGAAAAGAAGATAATAATTATGGCGAGCATGGTCAGGGCAGCTTCCTGGAAGACCTTTAACTTGGAAAAGGATAGAGAAGGCTTAGGTATATCTACACTGTTTGGCACACTTGTGTTGACAGTTTTTAACCTGATGAGTCTTTTTGTCCCATCTCTAAGGGAGGGCAGTCAGAGCAGCTACTCTTTACAGCCTGTTGGAATTGGTGGAGTTGTGGGTAAAATAATCTAAGAATATAAAGCCACTAATCCACAGACATGAAAACTTTGGTTGGAGGTTATGAGGGCTTTATGGGTAATTTTTCACATCAGTATTCTATCTCCCAAACTGTCACAGTAGAATTTAACTGGTAAACATAATTTTCTCATTGTTTCTCCAAGTGTCCTTTGAGTAAATGGAGGGAAATGATATTACCACAGATGCAGAAAGAGTGTTATTGGGACTCTTGGAATAAAATGTGTTGGTAGAAGAGTCTGGAATAAATCAGTATTTGATTCAGCCACTGCTGTGCATCTTGTGTTCCAGTAATGGATGCTGAGCTAGAGGCTTCTTGTGGCCCTTAGAAATGAAGCCATAACTTTGCCATTGCTGTTGTCTACTCATCTCTGGGTAATAAGTAATAAGGATTTAGGAAATTTACCCTCAGATTTCTGTAATGCTTTGTCTGCTACTTTCTTGTTCATTTTGTTGTTTGTTAAATTAGTTAACTTTGCTGAGTTTTTTCACCTCATATACAAGAATAATAATACTTGTTTCTCATGGTTGTGCTAAAGATTGGCCAAGATAATGTATGGAAAATGTTGATCACTGTGCTTCTGGTATAGTAGTCTTACAATGATAGCAATAATAATTATGATTAATGTTACACAGAGACTGAGATGGTGGTGTACCCTCTCCTGTTTCACCATTTTGTGTATTGGATGAAGGTAAAAGACTTCTTATCATCCTCAGCAACATCCACACAAAGATATGACTTAAGTGCCTACCCCCTCTGCATAAGCAGCTCCATGTTCAAGCCTTAGTTTCCTTAGCTTTAAAATGAACATAATTCCCTCAGCAGAGTGCATGTATTCATCCATCCAGTTATTCTTTCAGTTAAGGTCATCATTTGTCAATTCAACAAATATATTTAAGGAGAACTTAATATGTACCAAACATTGTATTAAACCCTGAGTCAACCTTAGTGGATTAAACATTCATAAGTCCTTGCCCTCCTGAAGTCTAGAGTCTAGGCATACAAATAGTAAGCAAGTATATATATATAAATTACAGGTCATGATAAGAGCTACAAACCCAAAAAGATTGCTGTATGAGTTAAATGAAATAATGTATGAACAAATGTATCATAGATTATAAAATGTAACCCTGCAGAGACTAAATTTTGACTAACGCAACACCTGCTGTCTTTGTGGCAATCAGTGGCTACTGCACATGCTCGATGCCTGAGGCTTATGGTGACACCACCACTCCTTTTTCTTTGAGGCTTATTTCAGAAAAGAGAGTGGAAGGGAGCCTTTCTGTTGGGTTTATAATAGCAATTACAAGCTGATAAGGGCAAACCATTCATCAAATGATCATACCTTCAGACTTTATCTCTTTGGGTCAAATGTTTCCTTATTGATATTGACTACCATATCTTAAGCAGCTTTGAGCAGATAAGCTAGAAAAGAAATTCCTTTGAAGGAGATTTGATGAAATTATGTTTTCTGATTTTTTTTTCCTTAAGGAGAGAGATTAACTTTTCATTGTTCTTCTTAAAGAATACAAAAGCTATTAAAACATTGAATTGAAGAAAATCCAGAAAAATTTTCATGGGTAGATATTGACTGAGTTCCTACTGGGCACAAATGATCTGTATTGATATTTCTTTTCTTGTTTTAAAATTATTTGGAAAGAACTTTTCTAAATATTGAGAATGACCCTGTACCAAAGATACTTAGGAATAGACGATTCTCTCCAGAAGACATAGCCCCTTGCTCACTACATATAAATGTCCTACTGAAAACAGTACTGTAAGTAAAAGTCTTATAGATTAAGTTGAATTCATTTTCATAGAATATTATTTGTAGAAGCAGTGTTTAAAGGTGGAGAGGGTAGATTCCTGACCATGGGCCTGATATCCAGCTTTTAATTGAAATGACCATAAACATTGTAATTAATCAACTATGTACTCAATTTAAAGTATATAATTACATTCTAAACAGTAAAAAGCTTCCTAAAGTGTATATAAATCAATTAAACAGGGTAATACAGTAACCGATCACATAAAATTATATTTAATGAGATGTGTCATCCATCATAGTGTTTTCCACACAGTTCCCAATCTTACATCTTTGTGATTCATCTGTGCCTCATTTTTTGTTGCAACAAACCACAGTTAAGGAACCTCTTTATCTTGGCCATAGAATTTAGTGACATTATTTTGAGCAGATTTACATGGGTATCTTTAAAGAGAATTTGCAGAGGGCAGGGGGAGATTGGAGGTCATTTCTAATAGCTTTAAGGAAAGGCAATCTGGATTTGTTTGTCTGCCTTTACTTGTTATAAATTTCCCTGTAACAAGTTTAGGCATTTGTACTTAAGTTATGGTCTTGCTACTGTATCCACAGTTGACATCTGTTGCTTTGAAATTAGCTAGATGACCTATGTCTGCTTGTGTACTTCCTGCAATAACTGCTAGATATTACAACAGAGGTATAATTAGAAAAAAATGCTAAATACAAATCACTCTTGATCAAGTCACCACATGTTGACAAGTATAGCTATAACTTTTGACTATATTATAGCACCTATATTTATATACGTCCTTCAAGTTTTGTGTGTCTAATCAAGCAGGTTACTCCAAGCCAGTGGAATTAAAGCAAAAGAAAAATATATTTGCCTTTTTAACTTTGACAAACTGAAAAAATTTAAAATATTTTGATAAATATATTCCAAAACGATTTTCATTGAGTAGATTCTCTAGAAGTGTTTGATGCATCTACTGAAGATGCACCAGATACCTTGGGCTTGCAAATTCTAATTAAGTGCCTCAGAATGGATAATAAAAAATACCTGAGTAAAGCCTAACGGACTGGCTTTATAATAAGTTGGGGATACCACTCATTTACCTCCTTCTCACTCCTTGCATTTGGGTCCAGATCTCAGGTGACTTTTCCATAAATGAAGTCAGACTCATGTAGTTACACGCATTCCTTGATGTAAGAAACGAAACCACACAGAACAAATGGCCGGGGCAGGACTGCCAAATGAGGTGACTCAAAGGCTTCTCCTCATTTTCGCTGGGAACTCATATGGTTCTTTTGTTACCCTACTTTCCTGCATTACATAGTAGCAGATACTTGTGTATACAGTAGTTTGTTCATTTATTCATGTGTCCAACCCACATTTGTTGATAAGCAACCACACAATTATTTGTAGCCCTATGTATGGATATAGGACTAGTACAATGAAGGACATAGTACAGTGCTGGCCTTTGAAGAACTTACATTGATATGCTGGAATTTAACAAACAAATCTGTGATAGAGACTAAGTGAATCCTTCTCAGATTCAGTAGATAGAGAGGAAGACACTTTTTTTAATTCCCTTGAATATTTTACTGAAACTAATGTAATTGAGGGACTGGCAAGTTTTACAAGTGACTAATATATTAATCCCACTCTTCCCTTCTGCCTTGTGAGATTGTCTGTTGAGTCAGGGCTTAAAAATGGAACTTGATGAGATTTGCTCCAAAGATGTTGACTAATACCAATTAAACCCCTAAACATCACACACAGATTGATTATGTCTTTTTCACTCTTTTTAAAGACCCAAAGATGCACCTAGTTAATAACCTGTTCCACGTCCTTAATAAAGAGCAGTCTAATTAAAAATTGTTTACTAGCTGAAAATGAATAAACGAAGAATCACATATTAACACAGGCATCATCAGCCAGCAAAAGGAGCTGAATAGGGGATAGTGGGGAATGAAAGGAGTAATTGTGAGCCCTTTATCACCAAGAATGACACCTACAAATGTAGAGTTGTATCACGGAGACAGGGTACTGGGTTAAGGAGGCTCTTGGTGGGGCAACCTAGTTAGTTTCCCCCTGTGTTCATAATAACAGAATGAAAGAGCAAGAAAACAGTCTGTTTTTCCTCTCTTCCTTCCTCTTTCTCTCCTAACCCTGCCTAACCATCAAGCCTCATCCTGCCACAGCCCTGCACCAACCTCCTTAAAGCCTTCTGCATGTCTCCTGAAGGCCTGCAACAAAGAACGTCTTCACCAAAGCGATGCCTTTGTCTATCTCACAGTGTCTGGTAGGAGGATACTGGTCCCTTCCTTGTGCTCTCTATAGCCCAGCAATGTGGGACTTGTTTTTTAGTTTCTTGACCTTGCCTTTCTCTCCCTTGAATCTAAACACCTTTGCACATGTCCTTCCTGGAAAAGAAACCATCCGGTTATTGTCTTACCCCTCAAACGTGCCAACTTCTTCCATCCTGCAGATCTCAGCTTACACATCACTTCCTCAGAGAGGTCATCCCTGCTGTTTCCATGAGTTCAGCACCCCATGATGTTCCCAGTGCTTCTACTCTTGCTGGTTGATAACACCTAGCCATCCATGTTACCGTGTTTCTCAATTTTCCATGCCAGAACCTCAGGTTTACAAGTAAGACCAAGGGATGTCTTGGAAACCACTGTGTCCCAAGTATGCTGCTTCCATATCCGAGGCAACCAGGGAATGTTGAAGGGATGTTTTAGCCCTAACTCCCAGCAAACAAACTTGATGCTACTTCCCTAGGAAGCAAGAATTCTGTCTCATGTTTCTTTGGTGAACTTCATAAGGCTAAGTGGTGCCCAAGAAATATTTGTTCGGAAGAATTCTTGACTCCAGTATTATATTTACCTTAGCTCAGAATAAGATGTTTTCTTTAATGATATGTGGGATGGAGAAGAATGAACGAGCTTGGACTTGTTTCTTTCTTGGTTGGAAGGAGTTACGTAAGCACAAAAATACTAGTTTATAGTATTGAGTGAACAATCATATGTTAAGTGTGTGCCAGTTGTCCCCACATTGTCCCTCTCAGTAGTGTCTGTTCTCCAGTAGAGTCTTTGAACAGGATGCTTGTAGAGGCAGTTAGCACCATGCCAAGAAGATGAACTCTGAATACACGTGTGTCTGGGTCTCAGTCTCCAGTCACTCTTACCACCTTTGTGCTCCTGGGCAAATTACTTAACCTCTCTAAGCCTCAGTTTTCTCATTTTTAAATTGGCAATAATGATACTACCCACCTCAAGGGGATGTTATATGAGGATTAAGTGAACCACTGCACATAATGCTCTTAGCACAGTGGCTGGAATAAAACACTTGTTGGAGATTCACCATAAATCATGGGGAATCTGCTAGCCTCCATTTGCTCTCTAGAACTGTCTGTGGGACAGTTTGAGGTGGCAACAGGTGCACAGAGAGTCCTAGGATTTATCTGTACAGAATATTCCCTAATGTTATTGCCTCCATATTTATTATTTTTCTCCCCTCCCACCTTCGCACACATCATACAGTCCTATTATCTTGGTGGCTTTCCAAAAATCAGCTTGAAAGTTTAGAGCCATATATATTTATTTTAATATATTTTTATCTCTGATAACACCCTGTTTTTTTCCTATTACCCTCAATTTTTTTTCAAATTGATTTCATAGGGAAGACATGTTTGATTGGAATTTACCAAAGTGAGAATATATGGCCAAGAAATAGTGGAAAGTCAAATGTAGAATTTATGACTCAGAAAAAATTATTATTATTGTTATTATTATTATTATTATATTATATGCTTGTTACCATGTGCCAGGTACTCTTCTGAGCCCTGAATCATTTTCTCCATTTTACAGATGATGAAACTAGTTACCCATGTGAACCATATAGTGGAAAGAGTATATAAATAGACAGTTTACCCTTAGGACTCTATCCTGATTGAAAATTATTTTTCTTCACTTCATATCCAACAAAAGAGGGATATGACCTTGCCACAAGTTCTGCCCTTGTTTAGTTTAGACATTTGACTCAATTTATAGAAGTCTATGTAGCTTGATCATGACATTGGAATGTTAAAAAAATGTGGAGAAAACACACTATAAAATCTGCGTTTACTGGTAAGAAGCACAGAGCATTTGGCATTGGTGGAAAGCTTAGTCTTTGATGTGGAAAATAGGAGATTTTTTACTGTTTCCATTTGGGTCAGAGAAAGAGTTGATTGCTCTGTGATAAGCTTAGTGGGTTCTAAAGTTAGATGTAATAATTGACGAGCCACAAGTTGTCCCGCCCTGATGATATGCAAGTATGAAATACACATGTCAAGAAAAATATGGTCAAGGAAGAACCACACAACAGGAAAACCAGAGAATGCTTAATGAGACAAGTCTCAGTTATTCTGTGAGTGAGACTTTGTTATAAGATGAGGCTACTTACTGAATTGGGGTCTGAAGAGGGGGGATAGAAGAGACAGAGAAGTGTAGAAGAGTAAGTTTTGGTGAATCATCTGACCCCCTGACCTACTGAAGCCACCAGCCTGCAGTGTCCCTATTCTGAACAGCTACCTAAGGAGGAAATGTTTCATTTTAGGTATGGCTATGTCCTCTGTTTTAAACATTTTTTCCCCATTTTTGAAAATGTTCACATTATTGCCTCTTGCATGTACTCAACAATAGTTGCCTAGCAACCATCAAGAAGCATTTTTGGAGCTCAAAGGGTCTCAAATGAATGAAGAGCAAATACAGTTTGAGCTGCAGCTGAGATGACCAGGTTTCTCATACCATTTTCAAAGCAGATCCTCCAGGAATCAGGCTATGCATCTTTAAGAGTACCAAAATCTGGTCTTGTCTCCTTAGATACCCACTGAAATGTCCCGTTCATGTTGGACACATGCAAAGAGGGAATATGTAAGATATAAGAGGAACCCCTAAGTGTAGTGTGGTCTTCTTTTCTGCCTTGAGGCAGGACTGCCTCCTACCTAATCTCAAATGGATATGTAGATAATGGAGGTTTAGAAAACTCTTAAGGAGGAGGATTATAACACCACCTCTGGTAACCTACTTTAGGATCTTGCAGACTTTGGACTGAGACCACTAAGTGAAGAGCCTGGGCTAATCAAGGAATTAAGCTCCTCTTTTCAGGTTACTGATTTATACCATTGGGTGGCTCTCACAGTTATACCTTATTCAAAATGAAAAGACCCTAAGTGATCTTCCAGATTAGAGGTCACAAATTCCAATACTCAGAGGTGCCAGCAGAGAACCTAGAGGGAAAAGGGCAGGTAGGGCCTGTAATAAATGGGGAAGCAAAAGATACCCATTCTGTCTAAAGGAGCAGCTGCTTTTCAGTTCCATATTTTTGTTGTGTTGTAGGTATAGGAGCCCAGTGTTGTCAGATCTCTCAACTTTTTAAGAAAAGCCAGACATGCCAATTTTTAAGTGGACATCTCATTACCTTCAATTGATGACAATAATAAAAAAATGTTCAAGCCAAATAAACTATGCCACTGGACAGAATTGGTCCATGAATCTTGTCTAATGAACCTCTAACATTATACGTGAGGGAACTGAGGCCTGGTAAGTGAGATACGTATTCAAATTCAATGAAAATGTGAACCGAAAGTTAGGAACTATGTTGTCTTCTCTGTTTTATCCCCAGCTGGACTAGCACAGGATCAGGCACTCAAAAATTATTTATTGAATCAACAAATACTAGATATTAGAAGCAAAACCAGTACCTTAAAGGCTTTTTCTTAAATGACCTCTTTTTTTCCTCCTAAGTGACTTCCCTGGCTTCTATATAGATAGAATTTGCTCTTTTGCCATGTAATGGCTTGTTTAAAATGAGATTTGATTAATAGGAGTGTTTCAGTGAAAACCCCAGAGAAAAAGCCTTGGACCCTCTCTGGGGTTCAACCTTACCATAGATTTGTCTATGCTGGGACTCCTACAAACAATATCTTGCTTCTCTTGTTGGCCAGTCACATTCAATTCCATTCAATTTATTGTCTACTTTTTGAGCTCTTACAATGTCCAGAAGTCCTCTGTATGATGATTACAAGATATAAGTGATTCAGATGAGCCCAGAGGCTTCAGAAATGTTCAGCTATTTTAGAGAATGAGAATACTTGGCATAGTCTTTCTTTGGTGTAGGGCGGAGTGGTTCTGTTTAGATAACACCTTACTGTGTGGTAATCTCCTCTCTTTGCTTTTTGTTTTGAGATTTAAAGTTGACCAAAACATAGGATCAGTTATCACTAAGACATTCTCCTCTAGTTATTGCCTCCATGTTGGAAGGCTCTGCTAGAATAGACAACAGTCAGCTTCCTAGGAGGTATACCAGATACTTGTGTCAAATGATCTACCTTTCATTGCACTTATTCTTTCTTCCTGGGTTCTACAAGGTACTTACCTCTGTGCTGAGAGTTCAGGTTTTTCCAGGCTGTAAATAATTCTCTCACCAGAGAACTACTGGCCTCTTGAAATGCTTGAATTGATGTATTATTTCCATGTATCTGTGCATATAATAGCGATAATAATGGCATCCACCATTTATTAGTGTCGTCTGGATGCTAAATAATGTGCTAGAGATGTAGTCTCATTTTATCTCATTCGTAGTCTTTCTCCAGAATAATTTTTCAAGATAGAAATATAATCCTCTTGTGACAAATGGGCAAATTCAACCCCAGAAAGAGACGATGACTTTTTCTGAGGGCCATACAGTTACCTGGTTTATGAAGTTAACGAAGAGCTGCCTCTTCTCAAAGTCTGTGCCCTCTTTACTTGTGAAACTTGGATATCCAGCAGCAATTTTACCAACTTCACTGACGTTTCGGAGATGAAAGGAAAGATGCTGTATCTTTTTTCAGAAGCGAGCTGTAGGGGACGTTTGAAGCAAAGTAGATGACTTTGCGTGATACTGTGTTTAATTTCAGAATGTTGTCCTTTGCTGGTGAAGATAATCAGATGTAATGTCATGTGCAACCTCTCTGCTTGCGTGATTTCATAAAACTGATGTAGCAGTTTATTATTATAAAATTAGTATAGCATAGAAAAAACCCCGGGATGCAAGCCAGATGAAATAGACAATGAATAGTTATATAAGGTTTTGGAAGAACATGCAATAGAACATAGCTCACTGTATTTTCTTCTCAATTGTCTGCTGTTTGTTAATGTTTCCTTTTCAACATGATTGCATCTCAGTTTAATAGCACTTGCCATCTCAGGCTTTACGATGCCAGGCCTGACATAGTTACATCCCCTCTGTGCTAAAAATATTGCATGTATATATTCAACCGCAACCCGACATGTTTAGCTAATGGATTACTCAGGAGCTATGCGCTTATATAATTAAGTGATGTATGTAATTTTGTGTTAACACATTTGCAATGTGTGTTTCCCTGGTGATTGCAATGCTTTATTCTGTGTAAAGTGTGACATTTTAATTCCCGCTGAACAATTTTCTACCTTGATTCTCCTTGTTTTTGTGGCAGGGGATTATTTTGCAATCAAGATAAAAGCATTATTTATGAAATTTCTAGACTATCCCATTACTGGGAACTTATAACTGCAGATCAATCTCCTATTTTATTGATCTTTGTTAAAAATCTTTATTAGAATTTAAATTTAATCTCTACATTATGGTTGCCCAGACTTTTGTCTGCAGGCACATTTTTTTAAGGCACCTTTGCAGGGAGGGAGTTTCTTAAAAAGTAATTCTCACTAAATGATCTGCCATATTCCCCAGGGACTTTTATTTCTCTTCAGTATGCTGACTTTTCTCTGTTTAGAGTTCTCCAAGAGAGGAAGCATCAATGTGGACTGGAGGTTCTCGGCAGAACAAGTTAGATCTATAGATTCACAAGCAGGACAGATTTCTGTTAAGCATTTGAGTGATCGGCAATAGCTGGGTCTCAGAATTACATAGTGAAAATTAAAAGGTGAATGTCCATTTTCCCCCCTTATTAATGGCAGTCGTGACAAGGAAGGTGCTACAAACAAGAAAGTCAACCCCCAGCCCAGCCACCTGCCCTCTTCAAAAGTATTTCTTTTCTCCAGTGGGATCAGCAGTCAGTGCCGTTTAATAAATGTTTACTAGACACTAATTAAGGACCAGACACTGCTTTCAAAATAAATACAGAGTAAATGTTTATTGAGCACCTACTAAGACGATGTTACAGTGACCAAGACAGATATCATCTCTGGTGAGAGAGAGAGACACACACAATTTTAATACAGGGTGGTGGGTGCTACGATACAAGCACACCTGATATTAGAAGCTAAGGATATAGGTTTCCTCCCACAGCTGGAGACGAGGGAAAATAAGGTAGTTTTCTAGGGGTTGTGT
Source organism: Eidolon dupreanum (assembly GCA_028627145.1). Lineage (NCBI taxonomy): Eukaryota > Metazoa > Chordata > Mammalia > Chiroptera > Pteropodidae > Eidolon > Eidolon dupreanum. The sequence goes on from CM053506.1 coordinate 34,822,677, forward strand.
TTCTCAATGTAAGTCTAGGAGAGTTGACTCCTAGGAAGTAGGAGTTGGGACAGGAGGGACAAAAGTCCAAAAGGAAGGGTATTGCTGTCAGAGGAAGCTCAGGAGCATCGGCATACATGTGTGAAGCCATACGTGGGACCTCTAAGGCATTTGCTATTCTTGGAAGGTAACAAGGATGCTCCAAAGCAAGGTAGGCTGCGGTCCATTTCTCCTGGCCCACAGAGGTCCTGAATTCCCGAGGCCTATCCTCATCCAGGGAGCCTCATTCAGCATGGACCAACAAAAGCAAGCAGGTGGCAAGCACTGACTCCAAAAGCTGGAGTTTTGCCCTGATGGCTTCGCAAGTGCTTTCCTCTTAGTCCCTCCCGTTTGGGTCTGAGCAAACAGCTGGGAGTGTGGTGCACAGAAGTCCCGCCAGAAGGACCCACGGCCCGTGCGCTCCAAGTGAGCTTTCTCAGTTGTATGTTTTGGCTTCGGAACACAGTGGGAATGTCCTTGTCAGCTCCCATTTGACTTTATTAATTGCAGTTCCTTGGAAAGTGTGTTTTAATAATGTGGTCTTGAGATGGCAACACTCACCCTGCAGAGACCCAAGAGGAGGTATTCAGGGCCCATTGAAAAGCCATCTGCTGCCAAGGCACTGCTGCTGATCCCATGCAGCCAACAGACACTAGTGTCTATCACAGCTCTGCCGCCAACTGTGTGACTTTGGGCAAATTGCAGACTCTCTGGGCCTCTCTTTTCTTATGTGTATTAAGTAAGGGTTTGGGCTAGAGCTTAGGTTCTCTCCTTAAGCTCAGGAATTCCCTCATTTCATAAAATTACTCAAACAAAGAATTGTACTGTCATCACCAACTCCTTGCAGTGATCTTTTGGTTCCAAATCCATTTAAAAAGCCAAGAACCGCTTTCCACATTCCATGTCTTATAATGATTCTCTGCCTCTGTATATTTCAGGAGGCCATTTACACTAGCACTGGAACCTAGATTTTAATTTTTTAAGATACAAAAGAAATTGTTAAGCCTCTAAATATTCCTAGAATATATGGTGGTATAGATCAAGTAATCCATTTTATTAGCAATGTCGCAAGAGGCTGTCACCTAGCAGCCCTGTATTGTTTCCAGGCCCCACCCCCCGCCCCCACTTCCCTGAGCCCTGAGGCTGTGGTTAATAATGTCAAAAGAATGTTTTAAAATTGCTTGTCTGTTGATTCCAAAGAGTCAGAGCCCTCACGTGGTTAGAGTCCTGGGCTAGGAGTCAAATTCTAAATTTAATTCCAGCCTCTACGAACCTCTTAGTTCTTCCCTTCCTCATCACTAATCCATGTTTCAGTTTTCTCATCTGCAAAATAGGCATAAGATGCCTTGCTTCACAGAAATATTTGCAAACAGCTTTGTTGTACCCAAAGATTGGCATTATATTGGGGCAGAATATCATTTTCCATTCCATAATAGGAATTAAACAAAAGCCCTTTTGAGTGTGCACCTTGTGTAAACGCCCTGTTCTCAAACGCTGATGAATTTCAGAGGTCAACAAATTCTGCCCCCCCTTCTTTATTATTATTATTTTTTTAAGCTAAACAAGGCTAACGAGGGAATTCATTTTGGAATAAAAAGACATGAAAGAAAGGGTATTTCAGCTTGCACAATAGAACAAAGAAGAACAAGAATCATCATGTTTGCTAAAGAACTCACAGCTGTTTAATTTTGTAGTAAAATTACTTTAAGAACTTTGCTAATTCAAAGACAAAACCAAACAACTGTTGTTGCAAAACTGAACTTGCACGTGTGAGTGGAAAAGCCAAGTTAAGATTAATCTTCCCCTAAAATCATATTAAAAATACAGAGCATTTTTGTTAATACCGGTTTGAGGAGAGGCTTTTATCTAAAGAGAAGACATAAAAGAGGGAAAGGGTACATTTACTGGTAATAAGATGAAAAATAGTTTATGATCTCATGTACTTTGCCCCCAGCTTTTTTTTTTTTTTTTTTTAACTGCTCAGTCAGTTTTAATACCAGGTTTGTTTGCTTTTTGGGCATGGGCCTGTTCGGCAGGAAATTGTCAAAGGCATACAGCAGAAATTTTAAATGATGTTTTTAAAAATTAAAATTAAATACCAGATAGGGTAACCGATGATTAAACTTAGAGTTCAGATTTTTAAAAAATTTAGTTTTTACAGGTTATGGATAAATTCAGTACCTACACTTACTCTATAAATTCCAAGTTTCCATATGTTGCCTATTGTCAGAAACAAATAAACTTTTCTTTATTTTTTTTTAAAGTGATTTCTTCCATATTAGGAAATTATTCAGACTTCTTTCCTTGGTTCCTATAATTCCAAAATAGTTGGAACATCAGTCTATTTTTGGTTATGAAGGAACTTTTAAAATGTAGGCATGATTGTTTTTTAAGTTTCAAAATCTCATAAAAATCAATTGTCACATATATAAGTTATGGTTGTAAACATAGTGAAGTTATTGTAATTGTATTCCAAAAAGACAAAGTTCTAATTTCCATATCACTAGTCTCACCCCCCCATTCCCACCCTGCTCCACCTGGGAGGACTATTAAATGTAAATTCCAAAACATATATAACAGTATAAGTTTGTGATTTGTGACTCTTTCTGTCAAGGATTAATGTTCTTACCTATATTTGATTAAACTCTCATATTAGTTTGTGGGTTTTTATGATTTTCCCATGACATCACATAGATTCACCACGAGAGGGCAACCGAGAGTTTACTTTCAGCTAACAAAGCTAGAAAATGATTTTAATATCAGCTAAGTGTTTTAACTTGCTAAGGATTTATCTCCCCGCCTTCTGATTGCCACACATGCAGCCTGAGTTTCTACTTACAGCAATAATAATCCAAATAAAGTTCTTCTGAGGGAAAATATAGACAGACTGTTCAAACGAGTGCTTTTGCCCAAATAAGGATGCCTTTTGTGGAGACCCCATGTGTTAGATAACCATCAGCTGACAGTTGGTCATGAGTTAATAATGTTGGACGCTGAAATATGCATACCATGTGTTATAAAAGAGTATGGAGGACAAAGACAAATACTGCTATACTTAGATATCAGAAACATGCCAGAGGTGTGCAGACTGCTTTGCTGGATGTAGGTCGAACCCACCAAACAATTTCATAAAATTATTATGTTTTAAGTATCATATGGTAGAAGGTTTAATATTCATTGCTCATTTTGTTGATGTTGCAGGGATTTGGGGCTTAATCTCTCTGTGTGTTACTGCCTAAAATGCTATAGCAACTCTTGTCTTCTGAGTAAAGAAAGTATTTCCTAAGCTTATTTCCACTGCTACATTGTTGTTCTTTTATTTTTACAACAGGAACCCTAAAAGGGGGGTAAAGGAGGGTTCCAGAAAAGACTCTAGATGGGTGTGTAGCGCTTTGATTGGCATGTTATATTTGGAGAGCTGTTAATGTCTACTCAATATTTCTGTGTTGCTGCCACCACAGGAATCAAAAAGTGGCAGGGGTTGGGGGGGCGGGAATAGGATTTGATTTCAGCTACTACCAGTTATTTCAGAGGACGGGACATTGGGCCAACTGGGCATTGAGCAGCCATCTTCTCAGAATGATGCTCCATGGTATTTTGGAGCTAAGAATGATTCGAGAAAGAATGTGTCTCCTTCTCTGCCCCCTAAAGTTCAAACCTTTTTGTTCTTTTAACTTTTCCTGGCTTATTGGAGCCCATCTTTAAAGAGTAACTTCACTTTTGGTCCTATAATACTGCAGGACTTGAAGCATCTTGGCCAAGCCAGAAAGCTATGCCCTTGCCTTTAGACCTGACTATATCTGATCTCTCTACTTACTTGCAAATGACATCTCCAAAAAGGAGAACACAATTAGGCCATGAATTTATTGAACAATTTGTGGTTAAGAAGATTTTACCTTCCAAACAGCCCAAATCACTCAAAATCTATTTTCTCTTATTCAGATTGCAAATGACTTATATTATACCCAACCTCTATTGGTAGCAGAAGAGAATAATTAGTAAAATAAATAGTTAGACAGCCTCTCTTTTTCTCTCTCTGTTCCCTGTTCCTCCCAAGTCTGTTGTCCAGGCTTAATGTTTGCTTTAACATCTTAGTCGAGGAAGTTAATGAAATAACATCTTCATCAGGATCATTAAGTAACCTTGAGTCAATGATTACCAGATTTGAATTTTACGAAGGAGACATCTCAGCTTCAGCAAAATTTTCAGATACTAACATCTAAGTATGTTAGTATAACAGTAAATAAAATTCTAAATTATATTGAAACGTCAAATCATCACTTTTGCTGATTATTCTAGCTTCAGTTGTTAATTTTGTTCATTCTGCTCTTTAATACATATTTCCAAGGACATATTTGTAATCATAACCTTGAATTATTGACTAAACCAGCATCACTCAAGAGAAAGATAATGCAAACCACATGTAACTTAAAATTTTCCAGTAACTGCATATTAAAAGGTAAAAAAAAGGCAATTAATTTTAATAATATATTTTATTTAATCCAGTATATCTAAAATATTATTTCAATATATAATCAATATAAACTGTTATTAATGAGATATTTTGCAGTTTTTTCTTTCTTCTTTTTTTTTTTTTTTGTATTATATTGGCAATCTAGTGTGTATTTTACACTTGTGGCCCATCTCAGTTTTGGACTAGGCATATTTCAAAGGCTCAGTCGCCCCACGTGGCTAGTGGTGACCATGGACACAGCAGCTCTAAACAGTCACAGAAATGTTTTATCTTATTCTGAAAAAAAGGGAAGAAGTGCTAACCTCATCTGTGTATTCTCTGTTGACTGTAAGATTTACATTAGGATTTCTGATGGTATCTGTTCGTTGTTTCTCCACACTCACTCTGATTCACTGAGCACTCTAATTGTGCTTATTTAATATATCATCAAGTTTTATGGGCCTTGTTGCAACTTCCCCACACACAACCCAGTCCCTTCTCTTCTCATTGTGGATTCTCCTTGAACACTTCATCCTACTCGAACACACTTTCTTTTCTACCATCTGTGAGCTCATTGGCATCACAGTACAGCTTTTAAAGTCATTTTCTAGTATTGTGGCTCCAATATATCCACAAACAAATGAAGCTCAGAGGTGGCACTGGGAGCTCATAAAAGAGTGAGAAGAGAAGGATCTACCTGAACAAAGAAATGTCTCAGACAAGCAAGCATAGTCATCTTTTTACTTTTAAGTAAGATACTATTCTACTTTCTGAATTATTCTTTCTGAAATGTAGAAAACTTAGAGAGTGGAGAATCTTTAAGTATACATTCTTTTTGTGATTTAATTTTAAAAAGAAATTGGGAACTTATTACTTGATGACCTTTTACTTTTTCTTATGTGTATGTGTTTGAAAAACCAAAGTGTCTCTCATATTAGTCCAAGTCTGTAAGAAGTTAAATATCTCCATGTTAACACACACACACACACACACACACACACACACACACAGTCGCTTTTACTTATTTCCAAGTGGGGAATGTTTTTTTAAAGATGTAGCAAATCAATTCTCCTCAATGTTGAAAATGGAATATCTCATTTCCAAACCTGGAGAAATGGCTGAATAAGAATGTTCTGTTTATACATGAGTTTAAAAACTGTTCTGATATTTACTGCTCCTTGCCAAGCTATTCAATACAAAAATGTAGCTTTCACTTCTGTGCTGTCACGTTCAATAGTAACACCATAGAACATATCAATCATGGACTAGAATGAGCAGGTTTATTGACTGTAATAGGAGAGAGAGAGAGAGAGAGAGAGAGAGAGAGAGAGAGAGAGAGAGAGAGAAATCTTCTATATTTAAGAGGTCCTATCTTTATAAACTTCATAAATTATAGAAATCAAAATGTCCATAAAAAGCATTTCCAGAGTGGGTCTTTAAATAACCTAAAAAGAGAAACAAGTATCTTAAATTAATATTCTATTCTTATTGTAGGTAATCATACTAAGAAAGACTAAATCTGTGTTTACAGAATAGTTTTCAAAAAATGGAAACATGAGTTATTTCAAAATCTTAAGAAAAAGTACATCATGAGCATGGAAACAACACACTTATTCTAATTGTAATAGTTTTCAGGCAGTTTTTTTCTTAACATCATCTTTCCCATTATGGGAGGAGCCTGGGACCTGGGGCCTGTCATCTGGAGAAGACAGCAGGAGAAATGAGTTGTCCCGTAGAGGTGAAAGTGGAAGTGTGACCCACTGTGGCATTTTTAGAGTCCATTTTTTATTTTGCTGAGTTTGAGATTTCATGACAAGACCATGCAGCTGAAGAAGGAAATCAGATCCTTTGTGCACAGTATTAACATCTAGACAACACTGCCACCTATACCTGAAGGACCAAGCGAGGTCCTCAGGTATCTACTGTGCCTTGATGTTGCTTTACAGCCTATTTGGAATTCTAATGCAAAAGACTCTTCCATAGGCTCCTGATGCCATGGTGGGTAGGCCTCATTACCCCGAAGATGAAAACCCTTTGCAAAGCAGCTATCAACTGCCACCTCCATCCCCTTACAGGTCCTGGAGGGGACCTTTCACTGAGAATGGTTCCCCTGGAGCACACTGGGGTTGCCAGAACAAACCAAAGGGAAGGCGACAGTCTGAATTTCAATCTTCTTCCCTATTTCTAGAATTCTCCTTTAGAGAGTCAGTCTTCTGAAAATCTAGGCTCTGTCCTCACTCTATACCTAGATTTAACTCCCAGATTTTCCCTTATTCTACAAGTGGTAGAGAAAAACATCTAGTAATCCCTCCCTTCTTTGTCGGTGCCCTTGTAGACAAGCCTGTTACAGACTTCTAGAACATTTCTGCATTCTTTTGGAATTCACTACATCATTTCAGAATAATATACAATAACATTTGGTCATTTAAATTTCTCTCCCTCTTCAAGACACAGAAAGGAAGCAAATCTAGAAATCTGTCCATCACTGCTGGTAAAACCTGACTGAAAAAGAGGTTTGCTTATGTTTTAATGGCAAGAATGCACAGAGTCACATGCTTTCAAACCAATTAGCAGTACAGATGAGCTAGCAAGTCGCATTCCATTTATAAGGTGGGGGAAGGGGAGAAGTCAAATAATCTGTATTTTTAAGTGTTTCTGAGAAATGAAGACCTCCAGGGCACAGAGAAGGCGGATCAGGAAATAGCTATGCAAATCACATGCCAATGAAATTACTAAAATTTTCATCAGGGGCATTAACAATTGCTCCAGCATTCACAAGTATGAAATAAGGAGTGAGTAAGACTGGGCATGTTTTGGAAAGGATTACAAGAGTGTTTACTTACATGGTTTGCTGAGCAGTCAATGAAGTCCATAGCTGTTTTGGGCTTAAGCTGCCCAAACAGGCCAGGTAGGACAAATGCAGTAATACGTTCCAATCTCATTAGTGGCTCTTGGGGATCTCAGTGACTCTGACAAAGAGCAAAGTGACTGGACCTCATATAAAACCTGTTTCGGTTTTTTTTCCGTCCTCTTTCTTAACAACACAACTGCTTACCCTTTCATGAGAGTCCGACAGGGACCTGGATTCCGTGAGAGTGGAGGTCATTGAAAACGCTAGATTGTAGTTAGTAAGAACTGTGGTTCAAGGAACATCGGGATATGGCTTGGGCTAAAGCAAACTTGAACACTCAAAGAGGCCATGACATACAGAGTTGGCTCGAGTGTTCATCTGGGTCACATTCATCTGTCATTGTTCAGGGCCGTGTGGTCTTGGTGGCATCTGGGAGTAAGAGCATTTGAGTGCAGCTCTAGTCTGGGTTCACAAAACTGGACTCATCTTTTTAATACCTTTATTTGAGAAAAAATTACCCTAAAAAGTGGACTGTCAGAACAGTTATAGAAAATGTTAACACTTGCAGCATTTTATTTTTACCGTACCTATTGCTTTAAATTCATCATTTAAGTTAGACCGTCCTACAAAACGGAATTGTGTTTGTTCATGGTCCTGTGTGTTCATATCTCAGACAATACAGTTGCTTCTCAAACATTTCTCTTGGGTGTGGAAGACTGTTTATAGAAAAACAATAAAAGTAAATGTTAATATTCTTCAATCTGTATGTAAGTAATGCTTTGTGAATTCATGGAAAGACTCAACCAGCTGATGGATATTGAGTACCAGCTGCCACAGTTTTCAGGCACCACTCTGTTAGGTGTAGAATAGTGAGTATATGGAATGCAACTGTGGATTTAAAATAAAAATTGCAGGAACTCATTTATGAATTTTTAAAGTAAAAATGTTGTCTTTAAGTTAAAGCCAAAATGAGGGCTGAGAGCTTCTGTTTTTCTTTTATTTTTTTTCTAAGTATTTGAAAACCGAAATTCTGTAAGAGATTATCTGTGAAATGCCTTTCTTTTATTACACCCATAAATTTCAGGAGTGGCTTTGATCAAGCCTTCTGCCATTCTTGGTTTCTAATCTTTTATTCATACGTTAATAACTTTAAAAACACTCATCCTATTTTTGTTGTAGTGAAAGAGGAAGTTTCTAAATAGTCAAAAGGGAAACATTGAAAATAGAACACAGTAAATGGTAACTAAATTAGGGTAGGGTTTTTTATTTCCAGAAAGAGCAATGCTCCATGCTGAAACTTGCCAGAGTATTTTAAGATTATTGTCTATAAAGAAAATGTTCCAGAGAATTGATATCTTCAGAGGAAAGGCATTACAGAAATGCAAAGTATTATCAGTAATGTACACTATACATAGAACAATGTTTGTCAGTCCCTAATACTTCAATCAGTGAAGTTTAGTTTTCTGGCTTGGGTTTAGTGTGTTTAAAACATACACACACACACACACACACACACACACACACACACACACACACACACTTGCAAATCTAATGAGTTAACGCTCTGTCGACTTCCTCTAGACATTGACCCTGGGGGTCAGACTCTTAGGAAAATGATGACTGGTTTTCCATTCTCCTAATTCCAGTCCCCACCAACAAACAAGTCCTTTCTCTGACTGGAAGATCACAAAGAATTTCTCGAAGAGAATATGTAGCTACATTGGCAACAAAACCCTCTCTACAAAATGAGAAGAGAGAGTTGTTAACTGATGAGTCAATCCAGCTTTTATAGCAGTTTATCTTCATGGTATTTCCAAGAGCATAAATGTGTGTGTGTGTGTGTGTGTGTGTGTGTGTGTGTGTCTGAGAGAGAGAGAGAGAGAGAGAGAGAGAGAGAGAGAGAGAGAGAGAGAGAGAGAGAGAGAGAGAGAGAGAGGCAGTCACGACAGGAAGAACACAGAAAAAAACAAGAACAGTTAAGCCAAAAGCAATTTACTCTGCCAGTAACTGGTTACATTTCCTTTGTTTTATTATTATTATTATTGCAAGAGTTGGGGTTGAGATGAAAGTTTCCCACACCTGCACTGACACATAACTTGTCAGAACCCATTGTGAAGTAAATATATAAATGAATGCCTGAAACTCTAAGTTTCTAGACACTTTAAGAAAAAAAAACAACTTTGTTTTGCTACATTGTCCTTTAAAAGAGACTATAATGCATTAATATGTGGAAGAGTTTAAAACAAAAAAGGAAAAAAAAAAAAACCACACGGGTTAGATGTCAAAGTAGCCTGGAGCACTGGCTGTCACCGATTCTCCTGGGATTAACACCTATAGAAATAGCAGTGACTTCACAAAGGTGAATACTTGTTAACTTCATGGCTCTGAGTAAGAGGAACAGATGGGCAGTCAGAGAGGACAGATTTTTTAAAAACCACAGAGATCTTTCACTGATTAGGCAGAAGAGTCAGTGGCCCACTGCAAGGGGGTAGCTACATGGTGCTCTGATTAAGTTTTATTGGAACTCTATGGCTTTAGTAGAAGTCTTTTCACTTACTGCTGAGTCAGGACTGATGGCAACTGCTCTGTCGAGTCTGCATGATGCTTTTTGTTGCCTGAGATGGGCTGCAGCGCCCTCGTGCTGTGCGGTATTTGTGACTTTTCACCTGGGGAAAGCTCCCTGGTGACTGCCAGCCCAAGTTAATAACGTAAATACCTCATTATGAGACAGAGTGAGTGAGTGAGTGAGTGAGTGAGTGAGTGAGTGAGTGTGTGAGTGTGTGTGTGTGTGTGTGTGTCTATTAGAGAAAAGTTTCTTAAAGCGGGGGCTCTGGATGAAGTCCAGTTGCCTGGGCTGAAATCCTTCTGCTACCACTAACCAGTTGTATGACCTGAGACAAGTTTTGTCTCTATCTCAACTTTCCGTTCTGTAAAATGCAATTGACAATCGCACTTTCCTGTTAGCTTGTTTTGAGTTTTATGCAAAGTGCTGGCTGGCACAGAGAAAGTGCTCCATAAGTATCAGCTATTATTATTCATGTATAATATTGAAAACATTTGTGCAAAGACCGTTGATTGAACTCTATGAATGAGCCAGGCCAGTGGCTAGTGGATTATATACTCATGGAAAAGTAACTGTGCATTTACTGCTCCACACTACTTTTTTTTTTTTTTTTTTTTTGAGATAGAACTGACTCGAGTCAATTATGCTATTGGTCAGTGTACTGCTGACTTCCAGGATGCCTTTGTTGGTAGAGATCAGTCTCATCTAAAGCACTGGAGCTGGTGTAATTCTGGAGTCTATGATTTAGGTTCTCTCAGTAGGTACTAGCCCTCAGCTGTCAAGAGAAAGGCATGTTTAGGTTGGTCCAGGGCAGCTGGGTCAAGGTGAGGCTGTTTTCTTATGTAAAAGAATTAAAGACCAGAGCCTCCACCTTACCCCTGACCACCACCACACCATGAAACATTTATTTTCACTCATCTACCTAGCCAATGATTTGTTTTCTTAATCCTGTAAGAAAAAAAAAAAATAAAGAATGTAGCCTTGGGGACCAGAACTTTTGCTCTCCCCAAAAGCCAGCCCCTTAATCCTAAAGCTTCACTTGGGTTCTTGTGGATCCAAAATGTCTCCGGTTTTATCATGGGGGCTCTCAACTAGTCCTGCATGCTCTGCCCCCCAGGGACTTTGAACATCTGCTTCTGAAGGACATTCGTTCTTTGTATGTGAGACAAGATTATGGCCCCATTTAGATGCTAGGCACAATGGCTTAGCAGTCATCAGGTCCCAAAGGCCATTGGTTTGCTGTCCCAATTCCTAGAGCAAAGTCAAGACACTGGTTGATATTCCTAGAGCTAAAGGGAAAGTAGTAAAGGTGGTAGTAAAGGCGAATCAGATTTAAGAGGTGCCCAGTGTGACAGGTATGCATGTGGTCAGGTTGGCAGGCCCAGCCCGTGAAGACAAAGGAGATGTATGTGGGCATCTGTATTTTCATTAGTCACTCATTCATTCAACAAATTCATATTATGAATGCCACCTCCTGGATGTGTTCAGGGACAGATGAGAGGTGAATCCAATCTGATTCTACCCTCAAGGACTCTCCAATTTAGGATAATAATAAGCCATAAAACACAACTAAAGTACAAAAATATACAGTGAGAGATACCCTGCATAAGAACAGGACAGAAAAGAGTTCAGAGGGCAGACTAAAAGAAGTATTTGAGTTTGAGACTTGAGTGATTGGTGGGATTTAGCCAACATACCTGAAATGTTCGTGTACTTGCCTTACTGGAAACAAGAGGCTTTTTTCTCTTGATCAAATCCCATTTAGAGTTGAAGTTTGTGTGACCAGAATATTAGGTGCTAGTGTGTTCTAAATTTGTAATTCTCAGAATCTTCTGGGAAAGGACATGTGCTTCTCTGGGTTCTGAAAACAGCTAAAAGAATGGAGAAAACAGACCCGATTTGGAGATGACTTATTGTCAGTTCCGGGAACCTTTGTCTTTATTTAAAACTGCCTGTTCAATGCAAGTTCTCTCTATCTAAAAGGCTTTGGGGATTTGAAAGCTTTTCTGAAAATAAATGTCTTTTAGCTTTAAATGCTTTTTGCCGAGCTGTTATGAAGGAGAGATCATAGTAACAAGTCTTAGAACAGAGGCAATGTTGTTTTGTTTCTTTTAGTGAAATGCCTCAGACCTACCTCAGGTTTGTTTCTGTCAGCTTTCTGCTCGGCTAGTATTTTGATAAGGGACGCGAAAGTACATCCTTCCCCTGCGCAGTCATTAAAGTCTTAGCACTTGAGGCAGTTGTGGAAACACTTCTGTGCTACACCTCAATTTTCAAACCAAAAGAGTCCACACCCTGGCTCCAGGCTAAGGACCGTGTCAGTCTTGGAAGGTGGCATCGGCTCTGACAGGGGAGCTGGAGGTCAGGATCCACCAAACAGGCTAGATGCGATCACCAACCCCGCACAGGGAGGTGGAGAGAGCAGAGTCCTCCCTGCCAGTCTGGCAACTCCAGCAAAGTCCTCAGAGCTCATCCCACACACTCCGTGCTAGTCACTGCTCTGTGTTTACATGAGTAATGGAGCTGCCGGGGGAGGGGAGTTGTAAGCAGAGCGCAAAGCCTCGCAGCTCTCATTCTGAGGGAAGCTGACATCCACACCAAGTCAAGTCGAGACTTCCAGGGACGTGGCGGGGGAGCAGTCAGTCACATGCTGTAGCTTTCATGAGCACAGACATCATCAGGCAGATGTTTGTCGACTGGAATGGGTAATCGCTGCTTTCTCTTTGCTTGATTTGTGTTTGTGAGCTTGTTTGTTTACCTTTGATATTTCCAGGCTGACTTTTTTGGGGATGGACTTTCAGACAAATGTTTTGGGAAACTGAGAGGAGGAAGAGTGGATTTGGGAAGGGGCCCTAAGCCCGAGCCCCAAAGCCACTTTTTAAAACTTTTGCCTGATTGTAAAGCAGCCCTGGTTTACTGAGCTTTAGGAACGACCGCCTGTTATCCACAGTAGAAAATCGAATTAGTGAGATTAATTGTGTTTGTGAGATGAGTAGTACATTGTTAAATGTCCTAAAACCGCTGGTTAACTGGGGAACATGAGTAAGATTAACAACAATTAAGAGAATTCGAACTGTTCAGATTTGGCATTGTCATAATCATATATTAAAGTAATAAAAAGTGTGGGTACCTGGAAAGGTCTGAAAGAAATTGCTTGGGGTATAATTCACCCGTTTGGAACTCTTCAAGGGCTAGTTGGTTAGTTGGTTTGTTTTACTTTTACGTGACTTGGGTGACTGATGAAGTTAAATGTGAAAGCTGATGCCGGACAGCCAGCCGCAGCACTCAGTAAACAGCAGCCTTTTTTTTTTTTTCCCCCTGCTTTCTGTATGGATCTTAAAGGGAGTCGGGCTCAACATCAAGGATGAAATATAACTTTGATTTGCATCTTGCCTATGGCTTTTAAAAAGTGTAGTCTCTGCGGAATCTGGCTAACCCCACTGTGATCTTTGAAAGTTATTTTAAATAACTCTCAAGATTGTCATTTAAAAAAAAAAAAAAAACATTGAAAAGGAAAAGAGAGCATGCCAATTTAAATGTTATCTGCCAGATTTGTTTAGATTTGAAACATGCCGGCTACAATATTATTAGTAAATACATGTAATAATATTTTTTTTGGATTGTTATCATGGATGCCTTTCTCTATAGCTCTCTCTATTTATTTGTATGATAATTTGAGAAAAATGCTCATGGTTCCACTTTTGAAGAGAGACGTTTTTAAACGCTTCATTACTATGATACCATAATGGGCTGGCATATTACTTAGGTTTCTGAAAACAAGACTCAAAACTGAAAACAAAGAATAATCTTGGAACCTGGCTCACGGCTGTCTTTTAGCCCAGTACGATGTGTTTCTTTTCTAACGATGGGGAAGTGCATTTTCCTTATCATTATCCTTCAGAACTAAGGGCTTCATTTTATTAAATGAATTAGACATGTTAAAGTGTAATAGACCAGCTTTGAGAAAAATGTACAGAGTGTATGGTCATCTAGGATACAACCCTTCAGAGAGAGGAGTGTAAAATCTGTGGCTCTACAGATGAGTACATTTCTTGGCACATGTAGTAGGGGAGCACTATAGTAAGATTCTTGGTTTTTAGTAAGGAAACTCATGCCAGTGAAAATGTACATCAATTGTTCTCCATTTGTTTTCAGCGCCAAATCTTAAAGGCAGACCACGCAAAAAGAAACCATGCCCACAGAGAAGAGATTCATTCAGTGCTATAAAAGATTCCAACAACAATTCTGACGGCAAAACCATCGCCAAGGTACAGTTGTTTCACACCATGGTGTTTATTTGGCTGCATCTTTTCATTTTTCCTTTTTTCCTTTATCTCTCTGCTCTTGTGTCTTGGGGGCAGTTTTCAATTACAGATCCGACTCTCCTATTCACAACTCTGTGTTCCTGCCACCTACCCTACCCTGGGTGGTGAAGTTGGAGTGGGGGAGGGGAGTGCAGGCATTTGGATTAGTCAACAAGAAGATTTCCCACCTCCCAGTTTGGCCTGTTGGGTAAAGGATAGATGATTAAGCACCCACGTCACTGAGGCTGAGATTTCATAGTAGGTGACACAATGACATAGTTTATTCTGCTTGTGTCAGAAATAGACCAGATGAACCATTCTCTTTCTAAATGTGTTCAGCTAAATATGTTTCAAAGGTTAATAGAGGATAAAATTAGAAATGGCTAGATTTAATCTTTTTAGTTATTTTTTTCAAAATCCCCTCTAATTTACGATGGAATAAAATTAAAGACACATAGCAAAATATTTACATATACGTTTATACTCATGTACACATTTAGATATTTTTTAAGCTCTATCTTAATGCATAATGAAGTCCCAAATTCTAGCCTAATTTTTCAGGACTCAGGCCTGTTTTGCCTAAGCATGCTTTGGAATCTTGAAAGTGCATGCCTGAAGTGTCACTTCATATTTTTAGACTTATCTTTTTGACTTTTGTGGGCTTAGATCACATTTCCATGGTGCCGTTTATGGGTGTTTGCATTTAGGTGTTGTTTCTGTGCCAAAGACAACAATAGCCCCTTTAGGACCTGAATTGAAGACTAGATGTCAATTGATACCATGTCTCTAGATCCAAGGACTAAACTTATGAAAGTGTGAACATTTTGACTATTGGTGAATTTGGAAGATTCCGATGTAGAAAAACATGAATTTGGTTGTGTTGAAAATTTACTATTTTTCTACCGTGTACTCCATACGTCCTTCTAATGTAATGTAGCGCATCCTAGAGATTCATTGTCAAGGATGTTTGTTTCATCAGGAAGTTCTGAGGACTTTTTAATTAGGAATTCTTCATGCTTCCAAGATTGCAAAAGTTACAAAGAGATGTGTATTTTCTGGCTAAAAACATATCTGTCTTTCCATAAAGTTATTTTGTCTTGTTCATTTAATTATCTGCAAGTGAGTCTACCTCAATACCAAGTATGACCTTTTCTAGTAATTTGGACATTTTGAACTAGAATACCTTCCTAAGGCTTTGGCTTCCATGATCTTGAAGGATGTCAACAGGAACAGTTTATTCCCTATGATGTGGTTTGCAAGATACTGAAAAATGGAGCAAGAAGGTTTTAGGATTGTAACATTCAACAGAGCTTGTCCTGCCGATTCTTGTGTTGGCACCCTGCCCCATACCTCCAAAGTGACATCATCTGTTTATACCAGCATGTTCTGTACCTGAGCCCAATACGATGAAGTTCTTTCTCATGTTACTTACAATCATTACCAACATATGCCTCTGGAAGTTTTATAAAACTCATAGAATTGACCTGAAAGCACACCGGTATATCTCTACATGGAAGGCAGCTCTGGACTTACACTAGGACTCATAAAACTGAAGAGAAGAGGAGCCCATTCAGTATTTGATGTTCACCAACTTAATCTTACAAGGGATGGTAGTCAAGCCTGGGTTTTCTAAGTGACCTTTTCTACCCCACCTCCCACCAGTGCAGCCATTCAGAATTTTTATGAGGGGAAGGAGTATCCGTCCATCATTGGTTTCAGTGGTGAATGTGTGGATGACCTGCTATAGCCAACTCCCAAGGACTGGTCTAAATGCCCAGCTCTTCTTGGAGTCTTGGATTACTTTCCTGCCTTGGCTGCCTTCAGTGGGTCGGATAAGACCACTACATGTAGAAGAGAGAAACTGGTAGGTATGAAATATGGTGGGCTTATCTGTTGGCACCAGCTGACCAATGTAAAATCCCTACAGAATGAACAAGTCACATATGGGGCCAGGACAATCATTAAAACGGCATTTTTGTCATAAAGTGGTCTTTTCTCATGAAATGCTGCAGTAGAGACAACAAGCTTGTGACCATCTTATCATTTGTTGAACTGGGAGCAACATTTCAGGTGACAGTGGTCTTATGACCAAGAGTCGTTTGACGGTTTTTTTCCAAAGATTCTCAAACAGACCATTTCTAACTATGGATAAACACCAGCTTCTTGCAGTTCTACACAGCAAAGCTCTTAAAGTGAGATCCACAGGTTTCTTGTGTGAATGACTAGAAAAGCAAGTCAAGTAATTTGCCTATCGCCATCAAAAGGTTGTACTCGGTCAATGTGAACTTGAAAACTAGCTTTACAAGACTGAGAATTTCAGGGCTTTACAAAGACAGCAAAAGTCACATGGTTAAAAAGGCTCTCAGTTCTCTGAAGATGTCATGAATGCGTCTAACTCAAATCCTGCCATTTCCCTTGGGGATCATCTTATAGCAGCAGATCTGGAACCCAAGCCCATTCATATGGTAATCTATACAAGATAAATCTTCTCAGCTGAGATCTATAATGAAGGGCCTCCAGTGATAGAAGACAAATGACTTTCCACATCCTGTAAGCACTTTCCAAAGACCACCTATATAACAGGTGGTTTACATTCTAAAAGGAACATAACAAAGGAAACCATGGTGTGCAGTATATTCTTTCATTTAAACCATAAACATACTTTTACTATTTCACAAATGTGATACCTTTATTATTTTCAATACTTCTCATCCCATTTTGTTCTCAGAACAACCCTCATGGTTTATCTTTCCCACTTTCCTGAGGAAGAAAACGAGGGTCTTCTAGCAAGTTTGTAACCAAATTGAAATTACTCTAGCTTTTTTCCTGCTGGTTCAGTACACTCTGATGCCCCAGTTGAAAGCTGGATTAGTTATAACTCGATCCAGTGAAAGGAAGTGGTTAATATCAAATAGGTGGTGGTTCATTGAAAACATTAAATGTGGATTCATTAATTAGCACTTCCTCAGTCACTTTGGAAACCCCAAAGCTCTTAGTGAACTCAACAAGTATATGGCACTCAGCTTGGAAAAAACAGATCTAGTAATTAACTGTTTTCATCAAAAGGTTGGTCTTTCTTCAGGTCAACATGAAGACTAGCTCCTGTTTAGTATTTCAGTACATTAAAATGCTGAGAACGTTTTGGGTAAATGTGAAAAAATATAGAAAAGAATTTGGCATGGTTCTATCTAGAAACGGATACTAACTACCCCAAAGGGCTCATTTATGTTAACTGAAGGAATGTATGGAGCTACTCCGAGAAGGGAAGCCACTGCTCACTTCTTAGGAAGCACCTGGCCCTTAGGAGAAACCTGCTGCGAAGCCCACTGAGGTTCAGGATGGAGTTCAGAGGTGGCAGTCTGGCTTCACCTGGAGCCTTTTCTGTGAAGCAAGGAGTCTAAATGAGTTTGGGCCTGATTTGTGCACCCCCTTCATGCTTTCCTTCTGTTTCCGGGTTATTTCTGCATGGGTGAGGCAGAAGATTAGACAGCTATCCGAATTCTGAA
This sequence comes from Eidolon dupreanum, assembly GCA_028627145.1. Classification (NCBI taxonomy): domain Eukaryota; kingdom Metazoa; phylum Chordata; class Mammalia; order Chiroptera; family Pteropodidae; genus Eidolon; species Eidolon dupreanum. Next base: position 34,840,372 of record CM053506.1, read on the forward strand.
GGACAAATCTCATACTCTCTTATAATGGTGTTTCTTACCTAATAACATAATTGTCCCGTTATCACTGCATATTTAAGACCCAACCTGTTCTGTATGCAAACCTCACATCTACCTCTGTTTGCATAATAAGGTTGGGGTTTGGAGTAAGGGAACCTTGAGTTTGAAACCCAGAGTTCTGCCCCACACTAGCCAAATGACAAAATACATAATTTTGCTGAACTTCAGTTTCCTTGACTATAAAATGAAACTAAATACCTGCCTTTTATGATTCTTATGCACATCAAGTAGACTATGTGAAGCCCACAGCACTGTTTCTAGTTCATTGTAGGTGTTGGTTATTACTGATTTCCTTCCCTTTGCTTAAAAGGCAGTAGAAGGCAAGGAGGCCTTTTACACTCTGAAAACCAGGATACCACGTGTCTAAGGTTTTGTGAAGCCTAGTCATAAGATATGGTTTTTAATTGGAAGTGTGTTTTAACTACCGATTTCATATTTTTATAAGTGTCAGTAAAGTATAGTGTTTAAAACCACAAGTCCTATAGTGAGATTATCTGGGTTCAAACTCCAAATTCGGCTCTTACTAATTTGGACATGATCTTGTGATCATGTACATGTTATTCATCTTCTCTATACCTTGGTTTCCTCTAATATGGGAATAATAATTTGCCTCTTTAGGATTGTAAGCGTGAAATGAGATAACACCTAAAAAGTGCTTAGAATTGAGCCTGGCTACATTGAAAGCACTCAGAAATGTTTGGGGCAACACAGATTAAAACTGGAGTGATTTTATGATTTCAAAAAGCAATGAAATTATAGATTTCATCAGAACTTTAGACTCAACAGTCTAAAATTTGGCAGTGAAAAATGATGACATCATAAAGTTTTACAGGATGTTCACTTTAATATAATGTTACAATGCACTGAAGTTTGAATTCTATAAGTAAAAATTCTACATGGAAAAATATTTTAATATCATTTCCACAGCCCCCTAAAAATTAAAATCTTATCTAGAGGCCCAGTTCAATGAGTTGTGCAGGAAGTTTTATTTTTAGCAGGACCAGTCTAAAGGTATCAAACTAGCATGTTCACTTGAGAGACTAACCAATAAAGAAAAACCTATTTAAAAGAATATACTTTCCTGTAATAAATAAGCATAACCTTTTATGTTCTCAGTGCTTGGGAAGGAGAATCTGAAGGGAAAGAAAAAGAGGGGTCAAAAATCTGAAATGGAAAACATTGAAAGTGTGGGACATTTTTATTCATATTTCTCTAGTACTTGCCCTCTTTTCTCCAATGTTAGATATGGAAATGTAAAGAATATTGGAATGTACACATTCCCCATGGGCGCACTTGAACTCAAAGTTTGACCCTTTGTACTTCCCCCTTTTACAATTAAAATAGCTCAGCAACTTAGCATTATATTTAACAGCCATCAAAGGCCTCTTGTAGAACATGGCATTGAGGAGGGAACATTAGGTTAGCCACTCGGTATGCCAAGTTCTATATTGGCCTAGAGTGTGAAAGGAAGAACATCTGGAGCATTAACTGCCATTTATTTTTTAATTATGGAGCTTTTCACTTACTCTTCTTGGGTTTTTAGCTGACCTCTACTCTTTCCTTTGTGGCTAGTTCACATCTCCTATAATATTCTCAGAGCTGACTGAAAAGCAAGAAGCCCTCATTAAAGAATGGGATCTTTTGTTCCCCACTGAGGGTGGATCTAGCTTTACCCTTAGGTGACAGACAGCAGAGACCTTGCTGACGTTCGTGATGCCAACATCTGCTGGCATCATGTTTTTTCAGTTTGCTAGAAAGAGTAGCAACAGATAAGTTTGCTATGAAGAAATCAACTTGCCTTTCATTTTGGTAAAAAGTGTGAAATATAGGGCTATTTATTAAGAAAGCAGGTTTTGTTCAATGACAGTAACAGATGGTGCCCCTCAGGAAAATAAACTGTGTAAAGAAAGAGGCAGGAGAATGGTCCCACCAGATGCAAACACTGTTTTTCATTTCATATCAACATACTTATAAGGAGCCTAAAAGAGGCTGGCCTAGTTTGGCAAACTATGACCCACTGGCCACCTATTTCTATAAATAAAGTTTTATTGAGGCACAGCCACACTCATAAGTTTACATATTGTCTTTGACCACTTTCACAGGAGAGTTGAGAAGTCATGACAGAGACTATAATGGCCCAAAAGCATACAATATTTACTACTTGGCCCTTTGTAGAATAAATTCACCATTCCCTGGTCTAAGACAATTCTTATTCAGTGATGCCTCTAAAAAGCTATATCAGGGCAAGGGTGATTTATTGGTTCACTCTTCCCACTCAGTGAAAGGTGTCACTGGCTATGCCTTTTGTAAGCATTCCATGGCTGTGCTCGATTTGATGTGGCATTTTTTCCCCTTTTTCAGGTGAAATGTGAGGCCAGGTCTGCCTTGACTAAGCCGAAGAATAACCATAATAACTGTAAAAAAGTCTCAAATGAAGAAAAACCAAAGGTTGCCATTGGTGAAGAGTGCAGGGCGGATGAGCAGGCCTTCCTGGTGGCACTTTATAAATACATGAAAGAAAGGAAGACGCCAATAGAACGAATACCCTATTTAGGTTTTAAACAGAGTAAGTATACTTGTTTTCGTTTTTGAAACATTAAAACTGTTCAGATTCTTTGAGTTGGAAAAAAATATTTTTGATTCAGGATTATGTTGAAATCCTAATCTAGGGATGATGTTCACTGTTTATGCTAAATCTACAAATCATCCAAGCCAGGAATTTTTTTCCCTGCCTCTTTCCGCTACATTGTTCCCTTCTGGGGCAGTGAGATATTTATAGGCTTGAATCCACTGATTATGACTGGAAATAGACATGTTGAAAGTTTCTCATTTTCTGTTTTGTCAATCTTGAGTGTCTGTAACGCCTTTCTTCTGAGATAATAATATGACGTAGCTTTATCAGACACAGATGTTGCCTGTGAAAAGACAGCTTTTTAAAAGGAGGACATTTAAAGGTGGACAAAACAACAAAGAGAAAATATATTTCTTAAGCCACAAATTTGTTAAGAAATAACAAAAACCTGATGACTTCAGAGGAAACAAGAAATGCACAAATTTAAACTGAAGGCCCAATTTTGATTTACTCTGACATGTACATTTAAGTGTCCTCATGTACTTGTAAGTAGAACAGAGAGCTCATAGCTAAGCAGAATTCCATATAAAAAAGAGAAGAAACACAGATCCTGTCCTTATTCTACAAATGAACATATATTTTGCCTCTGTCTAGATTTTGTGTCACACAAAGCATGAGCCTCTGGCTTGAAATAGTATTTTCTCCAAACATATCTTCCTAGATTAAAACCATGTGTCATTTTGATGAAGAATGTCAAACCTGCATGTTTTACATAACAATTTACATACCTAATAGCAATTGGCACTGATTGCAAGAGAACACTCACAGCCATTATAAACTTATATAACTACGAATGATTACAATGTTTGTCTGAAAACTGGTTGCTGGAAATAGAAGTAAAATTAATGTACTATGAACAGCTTTGTTGCATTATGCATTGGTTCAGATTAAATCAAGGCCGAGGCAGGGCTCTTGATAGCTTTGAAATAGTGCAAGGTTCAATGAGGCTTTTCAAACGTGTTATGTCAAAAAGCCTTTAAAATTTTTTTTTAAATTTTATTATTCATTTCTCTTACCAAGGAATTACTTGAAGTTCAATTTTCCCCTCTTATAAAAGAATCAAATCCATAACAGTCTTATTTCGTGGTATTTGGTACAAATGAACAGGGTTGCTAGCAATTTGGCATAGTTGTTTAACAGCCTAAACATATGCAAACCCTGTAAAGAGAACTCTGTTTTTAAAAAATATTTTTTTGCAACATCACACAGGCAAGTTGGGAGACTAAGTAGACTCATGACTCAATTCCTCTGTGATGGAGTATCTTCCTTCCCTTTGATCTGTTGTATCACTGCCGCCTCAAGGGTGAAATATTTGTTTTCCTACTCATTGCGAGGCACCACATGTTAGTGAAATATGATATGAGCTTTTAATATAGTGCTGCCATCAGACATTCTATTAAAAAGATAATCATATATTAAAGTGGCTGTTATTTATTGATTATGGAGAGTTCTTATCTGAAAGAAGCATAAATAACTGTTTAATCAACGACTTCTTTTTAAATAAGGGTTGAAGAAGACCGACCCCAATTTTGAAAATCACAGTTTTCCCAAGGACACTGTAGTTTAGCTTTTCTTGGTCTGCTGATGGCAACAGGATGAAAATTGTGTTGTTCTTTATCCTAAAAGTAGAACCATTTCCGTATTTGTGACTATTTCTTAAGAAATATTTTAAGTGGTAATAATATATCCTGTTGTTGAATGCCCTTTGGCAAATTGTTTCCTAAGAACTTAGCTCTCTGGGGTACATTAGTATTTTTTTCTCTCTCTCTCATTGAAAAACAAAACAGAACAAAATGTTTTAATTGACATTTCTTGGAAATATGTTAATGCAATGCTTATCTAAATACTTATTGTCCCTCTAACAGTTAACCTTTGGACTATGTTTCAAGCTGCTCAAAAACTGGGAGGATATGAAACAGTAAGTGTTTAAGCAACTTAAATAAAATAATTTTGCAATCTAACCCCCCCCACTCTGACCAAAATGGAGAAAATGAAAAAGCAAACCATCACTGACTGCTTTTTCAAATGGCTCTACACTTTTGGGGGTTTATTGGGCCGCTTTTGGAAATAGTCCCAATTAGTTCCAGGTTTGGCAAAATTGTAAACTTGTCGTAAAAACTACAAGTGGAAAACATATGTAACTCTCCCCTGTCAGGGAAATTAGTTGGGTCTGTAATTTTTTCCCATGTTGAGAAAGGACTATTATTGTACAACAAGCCAAGATTGCATAAAAGAAATTTCCCTTGGCAACATACCTGACATCTGTTCATGTCTAATATGGGAAATGTATTAAAGGCTTTCAAAAGTAATCAGTATTGGCCATTAAGGAATAAAATGCAGCAGAATCTCCTCTCATTCTAAGGCAAAGAAGCTTTATTAGACAAGGGTCAGTGCCACATAAACAGGAAGTTATCAAACTTATTTAGAACAGGCTCTGACACTCTTTATCAGCTAATTCTAACTGACAGGAATGGGTTATTTTTAGCCCACAGGAAAATATGATGGCCACGGATTTTTACAGCATGTATTTTGAACCAATAAAATGTTAAAGCAACAAACTAAGATTAAAATCTTGAAAGAAGAAGAAAGAGCTACATTAATATAGTACACAGAGATGACATCTGTAATAAAATCAATTGACATAGGAAGATGTCGTCATTGGAAATATTTTCTCCTCCACACAATGATCAGATTAAGTTGTGCAGTTTCTTCTGCAATTGAATAAGAAATTGTTTTTTCTTTCCTTATGAAGTAACCTGGGATATCTCTGTATTGTGGTAAAATGACAGTAAGAGATACAAAGTCAAGACAATGAAATTCATTTTAGCCCAAACATAATAACTAGCATTTCTGGCTAGATATAGCATATTGTTCCACAAACTAATATAATGGTTTGATGTCAGGGGCTTGGGATGGGGAGAGATGGCAAGCATTATGTGATTTAGATAATCAGGTGTTTACTATAGAGATACCTGCTGTGAATTCTGACTAAAAACTTTTCGATGTGAATATGTGTGCATGTAATATGTTTATTTAATATGTGGGCTACACATATATGTTTATTAGGAAATATAATAGTGATATGAACTACATATAAAATGTGCATTTCATAGATACAAATTTATTCGAAATATTTGTTTTATCAAGTGCCCTATGTAAAAATAAATAATGTAATTTTTCATTTGGTTGGATTTGTTGAAGGGACAAAGAGACCAACTCCTTGCAACTGTGGACTCATAGTTTTGCAAAATCTTGCACTAATTATAGCTCTCACCTATGTGAAAAAGATGATAACTTATTTAGGGTTAGTCTGATAAATTTAGAAGTTAATCTTATAGCCTAGACTTTTAAGTCTAACTTTGATGTTAAGGATGGGGCTATACATTTTTATGAACTGTGACTGCAGATAAGTTGCATGATATTGCACAGTATTATAAAATGTCTTTTTAAACCCAAGAAATCATTATTATTCACTGATAGGGAGTATGCCAGCAAATTTCACAGAATCAGTTTTTTCCTGCATTTATATCTTCTGTATCTTCGTAAGGATTCTATTCCCCCCCCCCCCGCCTCCCCCCTGCCCCACATGCAACAGCCAATTGGTAGAATGTATAAAAAAGCTTCTGATAAGTTTCAGGGCATTTGCAATACCCTTTGAACAAATAGTATTTATTCTTTTGTTGAATGAATGAATGAATGAATGACCACATATTTAGTAAATCACCTAAACACATATTTACTGAGTGTCTTATGTGTACAATGCATTGTGCCAAACACTCTGAGAGATGCAAAAATATCTAGGCCAGTGGTTCAATTTTCTTACCATACAGGAGAGGCGGGCATTAAAAGACAATGTGGGAAAAGATCAGAGCCCTGTTCAGGTAAAGCACTTCCTCACTTAGATATGAGGGAAGGAAGACTTATGGCTCTGATGCCATTCGAGCAGAATTTTGGAGTGGATGGAATTTAGACACGAAAGTTCATGGTCTTTCAGGAAGAGAAAATGAAATGGGGAAGTAAAATGTGGAGGTGGAATAAAGTTGGGCATCAAGAGTTTTAGTAACTTAAAGCAGAGTGACTAGGTGGCTGGGACAAATGACCATGAAGGGGAGTCCAGAGAGCCAAGTAAGGAGAGACCTTGGATGCTAGGGCCCTGGAATTATTTGGTAGGCAGCAGAAGATGCATGAAAGACTGGTAGCAAGTTGAGTGTTATATGTTGCCACTTAATTTGCTTTCACTGTGTGTTTAGGTAGAGTAAAGTAGAGAGAGGCTGGAAGAATATGGAAGACCAGATTGATATCTGCCGCTTAAGTGGTTATGAGCTTCATGTCTCTTCAGCCAAGCCACGAAAGGACAGGCAACCTCTGGGATTGCCCTTTTCCTTCTTCCTTCTCCACTTACCCTTCAACTCCCTCATTGTTCATTGGTCCTTTGCCATTCTTCACAACAACACTCCAAATTTTTTCATCTCATTTCAGACAGTGAATCTACAACCTTTCTAAAAATTCTACATATGGGGACATAAACTGGATGAAACCAATTGATGGGATTCTCTGTCCCTTTTTCTCGCTCTCTTTTCCTCCTCCCTTCTTTCCTACATTCCTTCCTTTTTTTAAATGCCTCATACTACCTGTTAGCCCTGTAGGCCCTTAAGTTTGCCACTCCCATTCAACATTTAAGCTTTCCAATCTCCTAAGTACAGAATACATTTTTTTCTTGGTATATTTTGGTGAATAAAACTGTGACACGTTCAGTGAGGATTCAGTTTTGAAGTTAGTCCAAAAGATGTATGAAAAATATTCAAAGTCTGGGGACTTAAGTTATCATCATGGTGTTACCAGAGGACACTTATCAGTGAAACTGATACCAGAGCAAGTGTAGACTTGTCATTTAGAGCTCAAAAGAGATCTTAGAATCTTCTAGATCAGTGGTTTCCAAAGGCTACTCAACAACTGCAGCTCAAATTTTTAATGTGGAACTTTAATGTATAAGTAGTTGTCTAAGCCTGCACTCTGAAATATTAACTCTGTGGTGGTGCCTGGGCCTAAGAGCCTGAAAATCCCTTTTTTCAAGCTTCCCAGGTGATGTTAATGCAAAGCTAATACTTAGCCTACTGGTTCTCATGGGTCCTACCTTCAAAATGTGGCCCCCATTTAAATCAGGCGTCAAAGATAGAAAGGTATCTTCCTGCTGCTAATAAATAAACATGCCAGCATATTAACATTTCTTTGGCTCAAAAGCAACACCAAGTTTCCAATAAGTATTTTTCCATTTGGTAAAGTGGTGATGTAAATTGAGACTCAGTAAGCTATTTTCATTCTGAGAGAAGGTGCAGCGCCCTGACATTTCATTTTTTATGAATTGGTGTTGAAAGAGATTCTTGCCATGCTTCAGTCCATACCTACATTTTGCAAATGAAGAAACTGAGGCACAAGTAGGCAAAATGAATTGCATGCGGGTCATCATATACGTTTCAGATTCTGACCTGCTGAGAATTTGTGCACAATTGTCTCAACCTCCATAGCACCACTGGAAGGAAAGAGATTTCATAAACGATTATTCTTTGTGCCTCCCATTCCCAGCAGTCTCTCATGTATCTAGAATGCTTTCTAGATATTTTGGGTGATGTTTTGGAAAAAGGATTTAATAACCTACCTTCATGAGTAGCATCTTTCAGTCAGTTCTCTGTATCTTACATGATCCTTAGCAGATAAACTATTACTAGCTGAGATTTTATCCGATTCTTGAGAAAAATGTGTGAATTTAGGAGATGGGTCAAGAAGTCTGGATGATGTAAATATTCGGTAATAGTAAAAAATTTCAAGTTTAGAATCTGTAGCTGTATCTCTTCTGCTGTTAAGTTGTGATTGGATAAAGGCATCTCTCTGGAATTCCCTCTGGTTATAAAAAGAGGCCATTTTAATTGGTTTGTTTTTGTTTGTGGTTATAAACTATTTCAAACCTTCTGGTTTGAATTGTGGATTGTGGATTATTTCACTTCAGTTCTTTACAACCCTCAAATTGAATTAAGAAAAAAGAGTAAAAGTTTTATTTTAAGTCTTTACAGTATTCTACTAATGACTATATTCAGTTCTCTCAGCCTCCTCTGCATCTGCTGGAAATGTATATCGTATCTCTGCGTCCTTAGGTTTAGAGATCATGAATGTATCGAGTGGATTTGATTCCCTAAAAACCAATATCCTGGCATTTTGATTGGTTGGCAATGAGGACCCTTCCTTTGTAGTCATGTATCCAACTTCTCCTCCTAAACATTTTTGAGTATAGGCACCTACAGTTGAAGAAGCAGAGCTGGATGAAGTTTTGCTGATGAGCTAAGAGGCTTGCCCTTAAGTCTCTGGTGAAGCAATTAAAGCTCACACAGTAGCTCGGGGTATTACCAGGATGCAGCGTGTTGAGGATGATTTGTTAAAGTGACTTCCATTTGGCTAACCATTTGATGGCATGCCAGAGGCAATATTTGGAGAGAAGGTAGTAGAGCAGGGAAATAGGTCTTATCCTAGAGGCAGAAGACTCCAGCCAGGGGTGCCTTCTTAGAGCATCAGCTGGCAGCCCCATCTTCCCCCAGGGGTGAGAAAGGATCATTATTTCACATCTGGGAGAAGAAGTCACTTGTCTTTCTACAGGAAGGATTAGGCTTTGACAGTATTTAGACACCCTCTGAATCTGACCCCAGTTCTTTGGACAGACGAAGACTCTTGCTTAATTCAAAGTTCTTAAGGCCAAAGATGATGTCATATAGTTTTGAAAGGCTCCAGTTCCTGGAGTACTACCAGGAAAAAAAAGTCATCTTCCTTGAATTCTGTCCGCCCTCAAGGTGTCCTGAGAAAGAGGCTTTTTCTCAGAGCAGCTGGGGCAACACTGTTTGCAGGAAAACTCTTCTTTCGACTCCATATTTCCTACACATTCTTAAGCCATGGAATGGTGAAGTCCTGAAAGATTTCCTCACCAAGTCACAAAATTCCAAGATTATTTTATCCCTACAACCTCAAAGTTAGCGAAATCAAAGCACTAAGACCGTGTCTTGGGTTAAAACGGTTTTGTAATATTTTCAAGTGACAGGATATTTTCATCAAATAAATTGTGAGAGGGACAGTTCCTTTCCCACGTACTCGACCGGTTTTCTTGGCAGGGATGGGCCTTGTAGAGAGTTCGTTTCAGGCCACCTTATAGCATCACCTGAGCTCTAAAGAATAGTTTGAAAACCACTGTATTTATGAGCAATGAAAACTTCATGAATGTAAAAGGTTAAGAGAGCTTTTCACAGTTTCTTGGGTCTTACCACACTAGGGAGTGAAGTTAACTGTCAAGTGTCTTCAAAGTGAGATGTAGCCTCATACATGCTTAGACTGGTTTATTTTTCTTGGGTGTGGTCTGCTCAGTTTTTCATCTTGCTTTATGGTTAATTGTATGGGGTTTTGCTTCCTGCTAAATTATGGACCCTTGAAAGCTGTACCATCTCCTTCTTTTCATGATATCTCTCTCTACCCTCAACTCTCCATCCTCCCCCGTCCACCTCCATGTCTCTGTACTTGGCACAGTACCCTAAAATGGGATGTAGTGGAAGAGGAGTTGATGTCATGAATACTTATCATGCCCTAGAAGGAAATGATAGAAGCACAATCAAGAAATAACTGCCTAGATGAATTTGGCCATTTTCTCTAGGAAACAAAGAGCCAAAAGTTCTTTGTATTCTTAAAAACCTAAAATAAAATAAAGGCCCAGCTGAAGTGAGAACATGACCAGGAGGCCTGAAGCTTAATGAGAGAGTTAATTACACTAACCCCTTGGCTAGCTTAAACTTTCCAGCCGAATATGGCTGATTGCTAGATATGGGGAGGCAGACCTTGGTTCTGCCCTAGGTGGGGATTTATAGCTAATATACATCCAGAGAGGACATTGGACAACAAAATAAAAACCCTAAGCAAATAAGTAGTCACAACGAAAGTATAATAGTACAGAAGGCAGATTTATATAGGTGGGAACACGTTGCCCGGTACCTGGCAGGGAGGCTTTCTCCTATTCTTTCCTCTGTCCTTATAAGCTCTGAGGCCCATTATAAGTTTGGACAGTGGGAAAATTTAGACATTTCCTGCTTTAGAGCCCATGGTCAGCATTTGAATTAAAAGTGCACCTAGGCACAAAAATTAGAGATGTGTACCCAAGAGAACTGTGTACTTAAAAGCAGTTGGAAAGAGCACATTTTACGACTTTCCTGTGGAAAGAAAATATCTCAAAATGGCCTGATTTATCCAGACAGGCCAGGGGAAGCGCAGTAAACAGAGAGAGACCACTTCCTTAAAGGCCCAGCCCTTGTCCTCACTCCAGATGAGTACTCAATGGTAAAACTGTATTTAAAGACCAGAACCTGCTAGTGGGGAGCTAACACAGACCTCTAGCCAGCTGCACATGGCTTATTAACACCAAGTGGTGCTTGATACTGGCTTCCCACTGCCATAATTTCAGCCCTAGGGTGAGGAAGATTTTTTTCATTTTGATAATTCATTATTTATTTTTAAAGAAGTTTTGTCATCTCTATGATAGGCAAGCATTTAACAGGGATTCCCTCACCTAAATAATGGAATGTGGGAAGGGCATGGTCAGTGTCCACACATTAAATATCCCTATCAGCGGTAATCTCTTCTTCTTTATATTTTTCACAATCTGTATTGTTTTCTTTATATATTTGGTCAATTGTTTATTTTTGACATCCTCCACAAGGATGCAGTCATGCTGCATGTTGGGTCTGGTTGTTATTGTTGCATCTCAGCTGTTAGCATAGTACCCAACAGATGGGAGATGGTCAATAAATGGTGAATGAATGGATGAGTGAATGGATGGATTCAGATATAATTGGGACTTACCCATGACTCAGTGGTGAACATAATAACAAAACCTCTTTTGTAACTGGAGACACAAGTAGTCAGGGTAGAAGAACTATAAGTTTACTTGCTACTTCAAGAGAGTAAAATCTCAGAGCACTGTTAACCTAACCCACTCCCTTATATTTTTACTAACCTCATAGCTGTTCTAATTGCCCACTAGTGAGAGACCAGAAGCTTAATGTTGAGGACTTGTAGCAGAAGGTGTGCTTCCCACATTCATCTGCCTCATTTGAAGCAAAAAGCCCTCGGAGTTCTGTTATTATCACTCTGCTACATGTGTGGGCTATTCATTGGTTCATTCTGATGTGGAGGCTGCTTTGATATAGTAGAAAAAAGTCTGTTCTTGGGACCATAAGACATCGGTATAAACCTTAATATTACCATTCTGCTGCTGTGTGCCCTTGGGCAAGTCATGCAAACTCTCTGAGTCTCCCTCCCTTCTGTGAATGAGATTCCCATAATCTGCCTCACAGACTGATGAGAGGATTAAATCATATCATGGATGTGAAAACTACAGAATATGAAATACAGCACACACAAGAGATACAAGAATGACAAGAGTGATGGTTTCTTCTGAAGTGATTGCAGGCACATACGTAGGCTGTTTTCTGCCCTGCTGGGCTCCCCAGGGCCCACACACCTCATCTGAGGAAAGGGAGTATGGAGGTTTTGTTTCAAGGGGCCTTGGCATTCTAAGGGATTTGAGGATTGATGTAGACACTTGGGAGGAGATACCTGTTTCTTCTTCCTTGATACACAGGCCTCGTATAGATCAGCCTGAAATGTATTATTTAAAAGGTTGGAGGGAGATTGTAATTAAATATAAAATAATTACCTAAATATATATTTTGAGTGTTTTGAAAGGGGCTTGAAACCATTTATTATCATTGAAACCAAGGGAAAATTAAGCAGGATTTTATTTTTAGTTACACCTGCTGGTAGATGTAAGAGGTGGTTCTGTCTAATGAGAACTATTGAAACAAATTGGTTTGAGAATGCTTCACGGGAAATTGAACAGTGCAGAATTCACATTGTCTTGAGGTCCTACTTGGGCCTGTTGAGAAGGGTTTATGGAAATGAAAGGATTCTTTTTATTTGAAATGGAAACGGTACCATTTCATTTACTTTATAATATTTAACCTCCCTTTCCCTGCTCCTTAGATTACAATTTCAGAGGCCCTGGTTACAAATTGAGATTTTTTTTTCCCTCATTGCTGCCTTTAGCCCCTAAGTGAACTCCACTGGCAGCTCTGTGGGTATTTTTCAGAAAAAGCCTTCTGCTCTGATTGTATTAAATGCCACTGGCACCTTTGCCACTCCCTGCTCGCTGAGTATTCCAATAACAGAGCCTTCCCATCCCGTTTAGAAATGTTCACAAGGTCCTCAGAACTTAATTTGTCTTCCTAGTTGCGAGGAAACACTAGACTTGCTCAGATGTAGGAAATTATGGGGTTTTCCCCCAATTAATCATCTGCCAGATTATGCATCCATTATTTTGTAAAATCTTAATTTATGTTCAAAAATAAAAGAAAAAAATGAAACAAGACTATAGTATGCCATTCAGTATTTTGCAAGCTGTTTGCTTTTATTTACCTAACTCAATAATATATAGAGCTTGCATTTTTAACTTCAATTCCAAAGTTAGCTTTTTTGTAGGATTTGATCAATATTCCATTTTCCTGACCTAAGTGAATAAAAATAAATAGCTTATGACATATACAGGTTTAGATCTTGATTTTGTTTTGGTGGTTACAGAAGCTGTCATAAAAAAATGTAGCCTGAAATGACTATAAATTCCATAACCAATTTGATCAGTTTAATTAGTTTTGTTGTAATTTTATTTACTCTTTTGAAAGTAGGCAATACATCACATAGTTTAAAAATCAGAAGATACAGAAGGATGCTTGGCGAAAAGTCCCTCTCTTAGCCTATACACTTGGCAACTCATTTCAACACCACTCAAGCAACCAACGTTAATTCTGATTCATTTAAATTGATGTACTAAGATATATTTTAGCAAAAACTTATTTTCTTTTTTGATGTTTTATCACACGACATAAAGGAACTGAGCACGAGTTTGGGACTATGGGGGGCAAATAACTACATAAATATCCAGGGAGATACCGTAGATGAAAATGCACTACGGGTGTCAAAATACGGAGCCAAAAGCAGAATTCCATTTTTTATTGTAAAGAAAAGCGCTGAAAGTGAGATCTCACTATAAAACCATAAGTCTCCCCACATACTCACTTGGACTTCTCTGTTTCTGGGTCTCCAGAACAGACTGTTCTCTTCTGACTGTTGCATATGTATTGAATCTTGGCACTGTGAATCTCTTGTGATGCGAGATTGAATTTCCCATTGCCATTTTTTCAGATAACAGCCCGCCGTCAGTGGAAACACATTTACGATGAATTAGGCGGTAATCCTGGGAGCACCAGCGCTGCCACTTGTACCCGCAGACATTATGAAAGGTAAAACAAAACGAAACAAAACAAAAACCTTTTCTGGAAAGTCCTTGCTTCATTGAAAGTGTGTTAATTGGAAGAAGCTTCTGGTCAAGGATAAGACCAAAGGAAGTCTAAAGGACCTTTTAGAAAACAGAAAATATCCCTCTGGCATTTTACTTTGCATACAGCCTTGTGGTTTTTAGGGAACATGGCTTTCTCTAGTTACTGGGGCTAAAATTACATAGTCTTTTAATTTGCTTTTATCCTGTGACCACCTGCCTGACAATACCATTTTTTCCCCTACAAGCATAAGATTTTCAATATGTTCTCTGTGGGTTCATTTACTATGAGAACTTTCAAATTCTGAAAACATAGGTCTGCAGTATCACTGTGAAGTTACCATGTAACTGTACTAACATTGAAATACATTCATGTTGACTGTATTAACATTGCAAAGCAAGCATTTCTTTAATAAGAAAATTGGCCCCCAGATAAGGTTTGTTGTTTTTTTGCATCTTGGTATTTTTCTCCTATGGCTGTGCTTTTGACCGAAGAAATCCTTTCTTGCCAAGCTCTGTGTGGTTTAGTTTTCTAATAATTTCAGCTTCTTTCAGAAGGTGATGATAATGCAGACAAGAAGTAATGCCAAATTAGACTACTATGAGGGTTGTCGCCACAGGAATATTTCCCATTTGCATTAGGACTATTACCCACAACACTAAAGACCAGTTAGCAAAGTCATGTATTATCCTTGCTCAGTGCATCAAGCCCAAACTTAATTTGTTCAGGCCTCACCAATTTCCTTATCAATGGCATTTGCCTTCTGAAGTATTGATCAACTCAGCTCCCCGGTTTCAAATTCAAGGTGTGATATCCAAGCAGAGGAGTGTGTGTGTGTATGTATGTGTGTTTTAATAACAGCCATGGATGGAATGAAGCAAGACACAGTCAACTGAACAAACAGGCCACTTACCTTGTTAGTTTGAAATCTAAAACACAACTGATAAATTGATGGTTGCTCTTCACATAGTTACCATTCCAGCTTCAACCCAGAAGCATAACACCTGCCTTTGGACCATACAAATGCATCTTCACATAATGTCATCTAACTCTTGGTCATATTTCTTTTGAATTCAATGATATTTTTATCTGTATTTCATTTAACATAGAGCTGCTTTTAGTCTAGCCTATTCAAGGAAACGTAGAATGTTTTTGTAGGTATAATTATAGTAAACTGAGTTGGGTTTAGTACCTCATGAAAAATTCCCACAAAGCATTCCCAAGAGATTGCCTTACTTGAGAGTGTTATAATCCGGAAGGATTTTGAAAAATTGGTAACAGGAATTCAAATTATTACTCTTCATAGCATTATTCCCAACATAGTATATCATTTTCTTAAGTAGAGTGTTACCGCTCTCAGTATTTAATACAAAAGCCCTCATTCTCACACTGTACATAACAGGTATACCACAGAAGTCTTAGTACAAAATAGCCTGGTATCTCAGGCGAGTGTTTTGTAAATAGAGTTCAAGGTACCATAATCAACTTGTTTTTGACCTATGATTCAAGGTTTTAATCAGAACATTTTCATTAGAAACACTGTACTTTCAAATAACTTCTATTCTGACGGTGAGCCTCTTACCTCCATGTACAAATGTTCCCAACACCTGAACCATCAAACTTAAAGGACCAGAGAGCAATTAAAATTAGAAAAAGAAGTATATCTCAGCTGTTAGCTAACTCACTGAATTAAGGAATGAAACATTAATCAAACATATTATAAAGCATTACATGGTCAAAAAAACATAAATAGAGAAGATATGAGAAGGGAAAAAGATTGGATCTACTAGGAGTGTGTGTGTGTGTGTGTGTGTGTGTGTGTGTGTGTGTGTGAATGTTACATTTACTCAAGCAGTTGTGTACATTAAAAAAAAAACCCTCAATCTTAAATGAAATATCAAGATATATTCTTTTGAAGATTGTGTACTTTGTGTCATGATTTACCTCTTCCTGGAGTAGCAGAATCCTAAGTGCCTTCAATCAGTCGAATTGAAAAATTCTAGTAGAGATACCTCAAACTTTAGCAACGAAGAAACATTATTAAAGTTTTTTTTTTCACTTTCTCTTCTTTCCTCATACTTGGGAGTAGAATAGATATTTCACAAAGGTTTGGTTTCCCATTGGATTAAATTTTTTTAAAAGCTATGTCTTTGAATTTGAATTATGAATTTGTTTGGTCAGCATGTATCAGTCAGAATCCAGTAAGGAAAACAGAAACCATACTAGGTATTCAACAAAGAGAACTAATTATTGGAGTTGCTTAAACAAGTGTTGGTGTGAAGCACTATATCACTCTGGAGGTAATAACCACAGTTTTCCCAGGGCTGGAAGGATAGAGAAAAGAGATTAGGGTATTGCCACCCAGAAGTGCAGAGAGTGGATCCCACAGGGCTGGGGTTCAGACCCCCTCCCAGGGAAAGGGACCCAGCCTGTGCTGGTACTCCAGGAGCTCAGAGGAGGAGCCCTGTGGAGCTGGGCTCAGACCAAGAGGCAGTGCTCCCTGGTGCTAGACCTCAGAGGAAATGCATCAAAACTGTTCTGGGATTATTGAAAGAAGCTAGAGGCTGGAACCAACTACTGCCGCTAAGTTACTGTTGGGTTGGCACTGAAATGAACAGCAAGCAAAATAGAAAATAAGAGGTCCCTTCTGCCCTCCTTGGCCTGGTATGGCCCCATTTGCAGGACCTCAGCAGAAAGAGGGCTGACAAAAAGAGACATGTAATTTTCAGGGACCCAGTTCCGGCGTTACCAAACGGAGCACAGAAAGTGGATTTGGAGTCGAGAGACAATAATCCAGCTGCCAAGTGAGACCCCAAACCTGGAAACCCCTATGCAGAGCCTGAAGCCCAGGTTAGAGCACAGCTGTCCCCAGGTGATTAAAAGGTCCGCAACCCTTCCTTGGCATTTCTTTTTGCCAGTTAGGCCCCTCTAATATTGTTATGATCAGATACAGGGGTATCTTGAATAGTTAGTAATTAATAAGAGTTAAGTGCCAAATTTTTCAGATGATTGCTTTTTTGTTTTGTTTTGTTTTGCTTTTAAGAAACAGACTCACAATAACACCACTCTCACTCATTTGAACCTTTAAGGATTTCAAAAGAGTCACCCAAACTCCTATGAGCTGTGGTTGTAGAAAAGTCTAGGAACTACTTCCCTAGATGCCTTACTTTAATGATTCTACCAGAGAGAAGGGCAGAGGACACTCTGATCTGTGCAGGGACTTAAGAGCTCTGCTTTGATCAGGACACCATGGCTAAAACTATACTTAGTGATTATGGTAGATTTCATTCATTCTTGCTAGTTCCAGGCTGTGCTAACACAATAAAAACAGATGACTAGATTGGTGAAGGGCCACCGTTTTCAAGAAGGTTCAAGGAGTTGGAAGGGGTCAGGGTGTTGTGGCAAACATCCCGTCTGGAGAAGTGCTTGGAATTATTTAAAGCCTTCCAAACACGATCAGGGCCTTTGGAGCTCCACTCCTGTTGCTGGTTGATCTGGTCTCTCACTCTTTTCACTCTAGTATAGAAACTTGTTCCTTTTCCTACTTCCCTACCACCAGCTTTTGCTTCTCTAGAAAACGAAGAAGAAATGAGTGATCTGCTATACATTATCCACTGATTTATTTTTCATGCAGTGTGGTTCATGTTTCCCATAAATGTTTTCATTTTCCAAAAGAAAAAAATAGCCAGTTCCTCAGTAAATGTTACTTGTATATTAGTTGTGCACTTTGGGTTTATTAATGAGTGTAATAATGAAAGTGTGGGTTGTTAAAAAGAATCAATGGATGTTTTTATTTAAGGCATAGCAGAAATGGTACAATGCCTGCGAATGCATCATTGTTGCTGAAGGCCTGACTCGTCTAAACTTGCCTCTGATTGGTTTAAATCAAATAGGTCCAAGCACTTCATAAAAATGTCTTTGTCAGCCTGGTTTTGCTTCCAAACCTATTCATCTCTGTCAGTTTTTAATATTAGTACCAGGCTCCTGGCCATAGTCCATTAGTACTGTACTTAATTGCTCATGTTACAGATGATCACCAATATAAAAAGCATTAATGTTTCCCCATTGCAAGACTGTTGCTATGTAGATGTCTCAAACTTAGAAAAGCTTATGAAGTGTGGTTATTCTGGACATTTCTTGCTCAGAATTTATAGATAAAGTTACTGTAGATTATAATGCAAAGACAAATGCCCACCGCCTCCTGGGCAGGACCCTTCTAAGTGGAATATTTTCTTTCTCATCCAACTCCTTATTTAAGGTGCCCCAAACTGCTTTCTTTTATCAATAAAGGAACGAAAAGGAAAACGGAGAGGAGACTTTTATGGAATTTCCTTAGTTTGATTTTTCTGGAATAGTAATTCACTTTAAAGGCTTTGTTTTCACATGCATATTTGTTTTCTTTTTAAATGTTTTTAAGCACATGCAGGGGAAAAAATCCTTACATAGAATACCAGATTACTGGTTTTGATTTTCCTGAATAAATTACATGGTCTGTTTCTGTGGAACATATGAAGTTGTTATTAGGGATTGAAAAGGGAACATTAAGGCAAATGTACTTTATGATGTGCTTTTCTGAGTACTTAGAAAATCAAAATCTTAAACAAATGTATTTGTTTGTGGGGGAAATGAGCAATTACGCCGCATCTTCTTGAAGACTTCATGCCCAATTTCAGGTTCAAACCTTTTGCTTTTCCCATAAGCATTCCTCGGGCAAGACTGTCATGCCGCCTGGCTGAGGCAGCTTCCTTTGCAGTGACTTGGGGTGAGCTGTACCCAAGCCAGATGCATTTGGGCAGAACTCGAGTGACAGTCAGCTGGAGCTTCGGCCTTTTTTCTCTGAAGGTGGAAGGCAGGGTGTGGGAGGTTCATGTTTTAAGTAAGATAAGTATGTGCTTAAAGGTAAATGCCAAAAATATATCAGGTTCTAAGGAACTCAGCTAATTATATTGTGGGAAAAGGCCAAGGGAAATTAAGGTGCATTACAGTCCTGCCCATGTCTGCTCATGTCCAGGACATTGGTGTATTCTTGCTCATTTTGATGCCCTTGAAGTTAATCAATACAGGATTCAGAAAGTCACGGGCAGGATCTCAGCATTTTAGATTTGAGAGATCTGTTGGCGATATTCTAGACCAGTGTTACTCAGAGATGTTTTCTGATCCCCCTGTGAACTGTTTGCTACTAGGCTGTGATGAGGTAAGCACAGCAATCGCAAATAAGCATTGATACACTTGCATAGCAATCTGCCAGAACAATTTTATATCTTTTGAATCTAATAGAAAATTAGGGCTTGTATTTTGTATGCCTTTTTTAATTTTACCTTTTCTAGTAATTATTTTTATGGTGTTTAACAAGGTATCAATAGGCAACAGATGGGACATTTAGAAAACTAGACCTTCACCACAGGTCATTGGAGAAGCACTGCTCTGCACCAGTGGTCACAAACTCAAATGTTTATGGAGGCAGGTAGCATAGGTAGTGCAGGTGGCTGGGTGGGAAAGTTGGAAACTGGCACACACAGCCCTGGGCAGGGAGGCCCAATGGAATCAGCCTTGGGCAGACACAGTCTCTGTGCTTCCAGACCTTCTTCCTCGTCTCCGAGATAATTTTTATTGTCTTGTGAATAAATATCAGGTAAAATCACCTGACTTACAAATATTGGCTCCAGTATTTCTGAAAAAATTTTATATACCGTCAGCTAAACTAAACATGCCCATGGGCAAAATGTATCCAACAGGCTGCCAGGTTCCATGAGGACCAAACTATCTTTGGCATGAGGCTAATCCAGTCTCTACTTAAGTGCCCTGCAGTGAGAGGGCAAGGAAGTAGCACCACTGTTGAAAGCGCTCTTCATCTAAACACTCTCACATGCTGAGCTAAGCACCTTCTGTGGCTTTCCATGGACCTTGGCATGCCTTTTGGGGCTGCCTTGTTCCCGTGCTCCCTTTCCCAGGTGATGTGCCACCACATGCTTGGCGAGGCTCTGCTCTCAATTCAAGTTTTCTTGTTCCATTCAGCCAAGCCTCAGAGAAGGATTTACAGACCTTCCCCAGCTTGGCTTGCTCTCGTGCGGATGCCTTCAGTTTGTGTCACTCAGAATACCCGAAGCTAGTCCAGATTTGGCATATAGTACTTTTGGCGATGTAGGCAGTATCAGTCTATCAATGTAGCTTAAGATTACACTTGAAATTGGTAAGACTCCCTCTCCTGGTGGCTAGCTTCTTGGGCAGGATAGATTTGCCATTTGCTTGGTTGCCTTTTTCCTTTGGTGATGCCCTTAAGAGCCAGTGGTGTTTTTGAACATCTGCCATGTGCAAAACACTTTCAAGAATAATGAAAACATATGAACCAAAGAATTTAGCACAGGGCTGGCAAACAATGAACAGGTGCCCATGCTACCACATTCACAACAGAGATCACTAAGGGAATATGATGTCGCTTCCCGTGAGCCGAGGCTCAGCCTCAGAATTCTCCCCAATATGGCGCCCCCAGCACTACTACCAATGCATTAGCATTGAGAGGTGCTGTGATCCTTGGCTTACCTAACTTATCATATGATCCGACTCATACTCCATACCTACGTGAAAAGAAATTAAATAGATAAGGCTATAAAAACCTTAGAGGTAAGTAATAAATACAAATAATAAGTTCAACATGGATCGAAGAGAGAGAATTGCCAGATGGAATGAGCCAAGTCTTCCAGGAGGATCTAGAATTTGAAGGATCTAGAATCTTAAAGAGGTTAGAACTTATGATTGATCATCCTACGGTGCTTAAAATAATTCAGATGTAGAATTCAAGAACAATAAAGAAACTATTTTTGAGGGCAAGGACTACTTTCCTTGAGAACCCCCAGTGCACCCCACGCAGCATCATGATAATATTAGGGACTCGAGAATTAGGAATCGAATGATTTAAATTAAACCCAAACAAAAAGGGCAGTTTCCTCTAGGAAATGTGTGAAGAGATAGGGAATGAGGTGGTGGAAAGAGATATCAGGAAAGTTCTCAGGCTGAATTTCTAAATTGGATACACCAGAGGCAGGTATTTTAGCTTAACCTCTCCGTGTCTCTTGCCCTGAGGTCCAGTGGTTTGGCCATGCCCCATCCTCACCAATGGTGGCGTTCACCAGTCTATGGACTTGCATCTTCATCCTAAACACTGTCTTGGTTAACGGGGGCTCTGACCAGTGGGGACTCTGTTGGTAACACCTCTGCAACACTACCACCCAGGCACTCTGATCTCGAACCTTTCCCCAAACCCACAGAAGGCCTCTTGGCTCTTGTCAACAACCAGCAGCCCAGGAACTCTAACCCAACGTGCTGAGACTTGAGAAGGCTAAGGCTGTGCTGCTGCTCTTTTGTCTACACCTCACCAAGTTTGTTCTTACAAGGGACCTGAGTTGGGTGGGTGGGTATAAGCACCCCATGCCTGGAGTAGCTTTTTATCATCTGTAAAGAATTTTTCCCTAAAGGACAGTCAGGTAATTTCATAAGCAAGAGCCTCCCTCGGTATCACTCAGCATGCCTAAAATGCTCTGATAACTTTCCAATGCCTGGATATTTCCAGAAACTTTTAAAAAGGAAAACAAAACCCTAGCCAGGCCCTGGAGTAGAAAAACTGGTTTCTGTTTAAAAAATAATAATAAACAACAGCCTTTGAAAAATCTCTATTTAAAAATTCTTAAATTTGCCTCTAAATGCAAGTTGTAATTAATAGAAGTTAGAGTTTACACAGTTGAGTGTAAAAACACCCTCAGGCACAAACTAATCAAGTGTGTATGTCATGCAGTAAACTACAGCAAGTTCTTTGTTTGACCCAAAAAAAGCCTGCCAAACAGCAGTTTTTCTTTGTCAAGCTCCTTTATTGTCTCATTTTTGTTTTCACTCTATCTCCCCCCACCCCCACTTCCCTTTGAACCTAGCTATCGTATTTAAGAAACTTTGCAGGTCCCGTGTTTTATTGATAGTTTTCATCAAGCATGAATTTAAATTTGAGAATAGATTAGGTGTCTTAGCCCCTTTTCTTTTTGATAAATAACAAGAGGTTTCTACTTATGATTTTCTGTCCTCGGGGCTTTATCATTAAGATTAAATAACTGTACTCTCAAGCATGCCACTGCACAAACATCTTTTCAATTATGTGAGTAACAGATGCCTTCACAAAGGAACTATTGAAAATTCAGAAAGCATGTTTCCAAAAAAGGAAGGAGGGAAAAAAGTATCAGATGACAGAAGAATGTAATTGTTTACCATTAAAATATATCCTTAACTCTTCCACTGAAGACCTCTTGGAACATTTTGTTTTTTGTAAAAGTTATTACAAAGTTTGATCAAAATAATAAATGCTGGGGGGAATTATTGAACATTTCAGAAGCTCTGGAACCCATGGTATCTCACATGCATGGGACTTAAATGTAATAGTTGGTTGCCTGTTTTTATATATAGACATTGCCTACTTTAATTTGTGGAGTACACATCATATTGCAAATATCGTAGTTATAGTTGTCTACGGTTCTTGAAATAATGTTCATCTGCCCTTGAAATGGATTTATGCAACTTGATTCAGAGTTAGTCATTGTTTCCTCAGTGAGAAGAGTTGCTGCCATCTTGGCTGGCTGGTATTGTGGAGGGCTGGGTGCTGTTTATAGTCCCTGCTCTCCGTTGTGAGCCTGTATTTTAATTCCTGAGGCATAGTCAGTCTTTCTTATATCCAGTCGAACTTTCTTCATTACAAAGTTTCAAATGTGGTCTTCATTTGAAAAACATGGGCTAACATCAATCTGGATACTCTCAGAAGTGTCAAGGAGGCTTCATAGAAGCAGAGTCCCATAGGGGCTTTCAGTCTAGCTGGGGAGACTATCCGAACCTCAGACTTGGGAAGATTAAGTGTTATAGGGTAAAATTCATGGGGATTCGGTTCTTGATTTTCTCTTACCATCTAGCATCAGGTTGAGCCTAATCCAACTAGGGTTGCTATCTTTTGGAGAGTTGTGGCACATTATAAAAGCATTAGTGTGGTCAGTGCCCAAGCCATAGGGCTGCTTTTGTTGTAGAAGGTTGACCCTTTGTTTCCATGTAGGCTTGTTGCCTCTGAGAAAAGGAGAATGTTCACTCTGATTCCTTAGACAGTTCCTTAGGAGCTTGAGATTCTGTTAACCCAAGGGTGATCATTTCAGTATCTTCCTTATGTTGGTGCTTCTCAGACCGTGTTCAAAAATGTGCAGGTATCTTGCTGAGATGAAGGCAGCTTGGACTAGCAGAAGCAGGCAGGTCTGTGTTTGACCTCAAATTTTGGTACAAGGTACCTGTATACCCTTGACTAGTCATTTAATCAACTTTACTTTGAACCTCAGTTTTCTCATCCATAAAATGAGGATAATGTACCTGTGTATTCTTTTTATAGTGGTTAAAGTTAAGACATACAAAGTGTCTGGTATTAATAGGAACTTAATACATGGCAGGTGCCATTAATATTATAATGCCTACTCAATATGAAAGAACAATCTTAGGCTTCTCTAGCCTCACCTCTAACCTTACCGGTAATCCAGGCCTTCGCAGCCCATGTAACTCCAGCTCAGGGGCTGTTGTCCTTGAGCTCCCTCTCCCATTGACACATCTTTATGGGAGGGAAGCCATCATCTTGCTGGGTCCTGGCACCATGTACTTTTCTTTCCTCCTTTTGCTTAGAGTCACAATCACTCCAGGGCCATGGAAGAAGGTGTCAGTTCTCCATGAGCACTAAGAAACAACTCTCCCACCACTTCCAGGGACAGATGAAACTAACACCTTCAAAAAGTTTTCTTGTTCATCTTCTGCTGCTCCTTGGTAGGTCACAAAGCCCTTGGTGAGCAGGTTGTTTTCCCAGGAAAGAGTTTTTCTGAAAACAAGTATCCATGTTTTGTTACTGATAACAACAGGCCACATACCTTTTAGGTATCTTAGCATAGAATACAAATGATGCTATTTATAGCTACTTCCTTTTTAAAAAGCTTGGTACAGTTTACCATTGGTAGGTAGCTGATGGGCAAGCTAAGCCTTGTACACAGAATTCACGTTGCACTCTCCTGCCATTTTCTTGGCTTAGATGGGTCCTGCCGTAGGCTTCTTCCCCATGGCCTGCATGTCAGCCTGGCACCTCCCTCCATAGTTTGAGACGCGAAGCTTTCAGTTGACATCTTTGTCTGTTGGAAGGTGACATCAGAGGCCCCTTTCTCGGCTCTCGTGGTTACCAATATTTTGCTCCTCACACTGCACGGTTTTTTCTGTCGTACTAAAACTCACACCATGAAACGGAGGGGATCTGTATCCAGAGCCCACATTTTTCTCAGATGGAGCTTAGCTTTTAAAAGAGCAGTACCAAAGCAGCACAGTTGCTGTTGTACTTAACGAGTATTATGCCCACCAAGGGAACATTCCCACTTCTCTGCACATTGACATAGCACATTTGTGTATCTGACTTTGGTTTTGGTGTCTACTGCCCAAATGCTCTTCTGCCATTTTGAGAGTCATGGTCTGGAACACTGAGAGAGGAACAGTATGTCATTAGAAACTCTCTATACTTCTTGGAACCTTAATAAATGTGTGGACTTCATCTTCAAAAAAGAAAAATATACCTTTTATTGGCTTTATATTTGGTGAAAGATTGCTTCCCACACTTCACAGTGAAGTTATATTTTCAATTTCTGGTTGAGAAGGGAAATGTCTAGCCAAGCTTTAGAATTTATCAAACCCAGAATCAACTTGAAGATGTAATGACTCCATTTGGGATCAGATCAGGTCTGAAGACCCAGAGGAACCAATATGTCATTTCTTTTCTACTGCCACAAAAATACCTACTAGTATAAGAATAGTAGCATTTTTGCCCTTACATGCACACTACCTTTATTTCCCTCTGCCCCTAAAATATTCTGTTCCCAGGGCACCAGCAGATCTTGGGGCTAAGAATTTTTCACTGGTTCGATACCATAAAAGTACCTATGAAGTAATGAGGGCGAGGGTCAAATACAACCATAAAGGTTTCCCACTTCTTTCCCCAACTTTCCAGATTGAATCAGTTCCAGACATTATTATAATATCATTTTTCAGAGCTCTAAAAATAGGTGGATTCTCATTCCTCCTCTTAAGCACTGTTTGCTAAATGTTTTGGCCCAAAAGTTCAGTCATTCCATGCAAGCATTAATCAATACAGAAGACATTAGTGGTTACTCGCTCAGATGAGATTTGACATTATTTTTCCTCTGCCCATGGGGAGGGGAGGGGAATTTTGCCTAATAAAGATGAAGGGTCTTTTCTTCTTTTGTATGAAATGTAAATGATGAGGACACGTGCAGTATACATTTCTCAAACGTGAGGCTGCTGCTTTCTTTTTTTTTTTTAGAAAGAGAGTGAAGGCCCTGGAGGATTTTAGAATTTGTAAATATAAAATTATCTGCCTTGGTGTCTAAAAAATAATAAAAGAGAGAAAGAGTTGGCAGGTTGCCAGATTACTTACATTACAGTAATAGATTTGCTGACCCCTGACTTCTGCTGTAGAGAAATGTATTGAATTTTTCATAATATCAGATGAGGCAGATCTAAAAACCTAGTACACTGAGCACCATTATTTAACTTGAGATTTAACAAAGCCGAAATCTTTTCAAACCAGCAATTTCTTGTATGATGGTAATTTAGTGGCTCAGATGCTAATAAATCAAGGTTATAATGCCATTGGTTTGTTAATTTTAATTTGGATTGATTTTAAATCATCTTTATTTTTTAAAAAAGAAGAAGAAAAGGGAGAAAAAATCTTGCTTTTCACAGTGACTGAATTTAATAAGAATCTCCGTGATAGCAAAAGGCTCCCCTACTGTTTCTGCTTTGGGGTGGAAAATGTTATTCTTGTATTATTCCTAGGGAAAAAAAACTCATGCTGCTACAAATCTTATGCCTATGGAAAGATGTTATTTTTTAATACATAATGGCTTACCTATTTCAGATCCATTAACAGCATCATAAATAAGCATTTTACTAATCTGAAATGTGAAATCTGGGTAATAATAAAGACTCATTTATCTGCCCAGCTTTCAATCCCAGGACTAGATGTAGATGGGGGTGAGGGTAGGGAATGGGGGGAGGATCTCACTGGATTTTCTAATGAACATATTGCTTCTTTTCCCCATTACTTCCACCCACCTAAAGCCCAACCCGTATTCTTAGAGTTGCAGTCCATTGAAAATATTTCTCCTGTGTAATGAGTTCTTGGGGACTGGGCTGCATTTTTGCTTTTATCTGTGCAGTTTAGAAACTGATTAAATTTTTGTTGTGCTACAAATATTTGAGGAATAATCATCCGCAAGGCACAGGCATTTTGCGTTGTACTTTGTACAGTACAAACCTACTCAGCTTCCTGCACTGGGCAATGTTGACCTTCTTTGGCTAACCTGTTTTTAAAGCTGTCACATGTACATTAAATGTTTTAAATGTTCAGAAACCTATAATAACTTTCGTCCTCTCGTACTATAAAAACTTCTAATAATCAAATGATAAGATCATATCCTGTGGGGTAATTGTGTTGTACCATGACAGGATAACTGAAAAAACATTCAGTGAAAATCGCACCTAATGGAAATCACTATATGAACAGCAATTGTTTGGGTGCCATGCAAGTCTGTGCCCTGTTCTTCAAGGGCTTAGTTGGTTATATTTCTACTTGTTTCCTTTTAGCTGCTGCCCTGTTTTATTTTAGGAGGCTTTTTTCCCTGAGCCACTATAATTATCTTTCAGTGATTTAGAATGGAAAAAAAACCACTCAGTTGACCTTTACTCTCTCTCTCTCTCTCTCTCTCTCTCTCACACACACACACACACACACTCTCTCTCTCTCTCTCTCTCTCTCTCTCTCTCTCTCTCTCTCTCTCTCTCTCACTTTCCCCTCCCTCCTCCCCACCCCCACTCCTGGAAGCTTTGAACAAGCAGGGCTTGTGTTTGGATTTAGTTTTACCTTAGTCATGCCTCTTTCCAGATACAAGAAACATTTAATTCCAGATTTCCTGCTTCTGGCTTTAGGCCTTTGACCAGCAAAGTGAAATGTATTTTTTACTGCTGTCGGCCAGCCAGCTGCTGAGTCGAGTAAAGGGTGGAAAAAAAAGAAAGAAAAGAAATGAAATGGAAATGTTGCCCTGCCTCTTGAACCTGCAAAATTGTATAAGGAAATTAAAAGTCTCCTTAGCACCCATCTAGAGAGCTAGATTGGCCCAGGACTGTCAGAACCTGAGGTAAAGGCTCTTCTGGGGCTCACCTGGAGTGTTTCTCCCACCCAATTCTCTGCTTCCTCTCACTCCCCTTCCTACACTCAGGTAATTCTGTCATCCTTCTCAGCAAAGAGGGTATCTCATGGTGTCACTGTCTCTTAGAGAATGGAGTTGGAGGGAAGAGTGGTAACCATTGGAATATCCAGACTTCAGTGCTCCTTGGATTCCCATGGCAACCAAACAAAAGTGAAACAAACCTATGTGCCCAAACAAAAAAAATATGTTTTTACTAAAGTCAATTTAAAATATTTTTTTAAATTTATAATATTCATTGCATTTCCCTCCTGGGTAAAAATCCCCAACCTGCCAGTGTTGAAGGGGGTAAAGTCCCTGGCAGAACCACTCAGATAAAAGGAATTGGGGAGAATGTTGGGGACTTTACAGATGAGACAAATAAATTCAAGTATGAACAAGATGGCTTTTTTCTCTCTTCTGCTTAGTTATGCTTTTTATTATATAAACATTAACTGTAATATTACAGTGGGAAGCAGGTATTTGGCAGCCATATATTATTTTAGTAAGTCTACATGGAGAGAACGGTTTCCAGTTTTAGCAGCTGTAACATGTTTAAACTCAGTTTGTAATGGGATCTAAAGATAACTATTCCCCATGGGCTGTGTTGATCTTCATGGCTGGCCCACTGCCAGATGTAGGGCTCGAAACTATTATTCACACCTCCTTGCACATACCTTGTCCGAGCATGCTCAGTAAATGAATTTTGTTCCTAAAATGCTATAAATTGGGATTTGATTTTCTCATCATTTACTTGGTATTTTATTAAAGAGTGAAATAGCATGATCACAAATGTCCCATGTCTGTACTCGCAAAGCTGAACAGTTTTGTATGTTGTTGAGATCCAAATTGCATAGTTAGAAATCAGTTTCAGGTTCACAACAAATATCCAAACCAAAGAAGTTTCTGCCTGGGAGTTTTAGTTTAAAAATAATTAGGGTTCCCGATATTTGAACAGATTTATGTTGTTTATAAGCCAAGTACATTTTCTTCATTGAGTCAACTTGTCTTATTTAAAACAAATTATGTTTGCTGTATTAAAGTTCATACTTTTAAGGCTGAGTCTTGTATTAATCCCACAGTGAGTCATTAATCATACCAAATGCATTATAAAAACTTTAATCACTGAAGTTGAAACTGAGAACGTAATGCAATCCATCCCTTTTAATTACATCAGCTATTTTTCCCTTTCAGATCAAGAACTACGTCGCAAAGGGGAAACAGATTAAAACTAGAGCTGTTTGATGTTCCTCTTTTTAGAGCAATGTTATGTACTTTGTTTAAAAAGTTATGTAATTAAAATGCTTGAATTTTTCAGCCCTCTGATTTTTGTGGCTGGAGTGGTCTGTCTGCTTTCCTTCTTTCAGGGGCTCTCTTTGACTTGGCACCCCAAAACAGAGCTCCTCATGCCAGAGTCACCTCTGAGCTGCTGGATAAGATAGCTGTCTCTCAGCCACTGTGCTTGCCTCCCGTTAACCTCTTTATCTTAAGTGGTTGGTCTATATTTTGATATGAATGAAAATATAAACTGTGGAGATGGGAAGAACTAAGTTCAAATTCCACCTCTGTCAAATGATGTGACTCTTAGGCAAATTATTTAACCTTTTTGGGCTTCAGTTGTCTCATCAGTTAATAATAATAGGAATCATTATTATTGTTCTATATGATATGATTATAATAAATAATATGGTAATTTTCTCCATAGGGATGTTGTAGAGATTACATGAAATAATTCGTATTATGTACCTAGGATGTTACTTGGCAAATACTACTACTACCTACTAGAATATAAGCCTCATGAGGTCAGGAGCTTAGAATCTTTTGTTTGCTGCTGTATCTCAGCGCCCAGAACTCTGCCTGGCACTCAGTAGGTGCTCAAAAAAAAGCTGTTGGCAGAATGATAAAATGAACAGCAGCTATCATTATTGTTGCTGTCACGGTTGTGATGTTGTGGTTGGCACTTGCCCGGGTTCCATGGGCAGTGATGATAATGTAACCTTGGATGCTTCTATTAGTATCCTTGGTGTGTAGATTCACAAAACCAGAAAGAGGTCTTGCAAAGCAGAATATAAGTCATCGGATACTGGTTTTAGCCAGGGAAGTAGATTATGAAACTGTGGAGTAAGTTTCTAGAAAAGCATTAGCGTCACTGGAAATGAAGTTATTCAATAAATTGTTCGTACTGAGAAAAGAAAATAAACCCATAACACCAATGCTGATGGGATTACCTTCCCTGATTGATCATCTCTTCTGATATCTTTTCAGATTGATCCTGCCATATGAAAGATTCATTAAAGGAGAGGAGGATAAGCCCCTGCCTCCAATCAAACCTCGGAAACAGGAGAACAGTTCACAGGAAAATGAGAATAAAACAAAAGTATCAGGAACCAAACGCATCAAACATGAAATCTCTAAGAGCAAGAAAGAAAAAGAGAATGCTCCGAAGTCCCAGGATGCATCTGAGGTGAGTTGCTCTCTTCCATAGAAATACCTCTGTGAGGTGAGCCCTGCCTTGGGGTCTCCTGGAGCCCAGTACCCACAGCTGGGTCCCTGCATAGCTGCAGCACTAAATTATGAAATCAAATCACCTCAACTTCACAGCTCCCCAAATAGTGGACCTTTCAGTTTTCTCAGTAGCTGAAAGGCAGTGCATGGTATTGAGTGGGATAGGCCAAGAACAGGATCCAGAAAGATGTGACCATCCTGTAGAAAACTGATAGCAAATGATGGCTCTGAGATCAAAGGAGCCAGAGCTTCAGCTGTGTCAAGCCAAGGGACTCCAGTTTGAAAGATGTGGCTTCTTTGCCGTTTCACAACCAGTCTATCTGAGGAGGTGGTGTGACTTTAAAACACGCTTTGTGGGACCTAGCAGGGAGGAATGGCGAAATTGATATGCTATATGTTTGCAGGACTGTCTTGAAAACTTTAGAGACTTGTTTGCCTCCTGTAATTGACCTCCGTGCAGCAGCCTTTGGTTGAGACCAATTTAGAAACATCTTAAGTACATATTATTTATGGGGAAATTTTGAAATGATTCCTCTGAAACCATTATTATCTCTCATGTTAACAGGTAGTTTCTGAACCTTTTAAAACAAGCCCCAGCTACTGGCAGTCCCCAACAGTTCTTTGGTAGAAGCCATTACTGTCAGCATAGAGCCAGTCATGGAGGCTGATCTGGGCTCTGTTTCAACATGAATAATAAAAGCCCTGCTGCCCATTAAAAAAAAAAAAAAAAAAAACCCTCGGCAGCCACATTTGGAGACAGCATGTTCTAGGATTCAACCCCAGAGGGAATTTTGTTGCCGATATTAAACACCCCCTAAAAATCAGTTTTATAATGAACACATAGAGACTCCCTAATTAAACACTGGTTTAAAACGTACACACACACAACACACAACAACCTCCTAAGATTCAACTTACCCAACTGAATCCCATGCAAGAAGATAGTATTAATAATAAGAAGAAATTTTGTTTTTATTTAGTTTTTACAATTATTTTAAGCTCTAGTAATTAAAAAGGGGGTGGGGTGGTGCAGAGATTTCTAAACATCTGCAAGCTTGCTACATAAATGGCCAAAAGCAAGGAAATTCCAAGTTAAAGCTTACATTCCATTCTTCCTTTATCCTGTTGGCCTGGTGATTTATTATAGGGTTTTGGATCAGTGAGTTCTATTAGATACCATATGTACAGCGTTGCCAAAGCACCAGGGGACAAACTGAGGACCAAGAGGCCAGCTGACCTTTGAATGGCTCCACTTTGGGGATGAAGTTTGAAACGGTTGGTTTGTTAGTTGTGGAAGGAATCCTCAGCCTGTGCACTGAGCCCATGGGCTTAGGAAAATGACTGTGGTTAGGGGTAGAGCCTGACCTCCTGCAGTCCATAGAAACCCATAAAGCCTTAAGGCTCCCTGTTTCCTATAGGTGCCAAAAGTTCTCTGCAGTGTCTTGAGTGACAAAGGTTATCCTGATGGGATTATCTAAATGACCTGGAATCTCAAACCCTCTCTGAGGTTGACCTTATTGTAAGAATTTTCTCCAACCTCCAAAATAGACCCATGTAATTGACCAGGTATATTTCTTCTCATCGATTATATGCTTGGAGTTTTGGGCTTGGGTTTTATTGTTGTCATTGTTTTTGTTATTTATAATTTTTGATGCTTTCAGTTTGAAGCAGTGACCTCAGTGGAGATAGGAGGGCTTATAAAAAGCCTGCCTAGTCAAACCTACTATCTTCAGGTAATTGGATTGAAAGTTACATGGTGGAAAGATACCATGTAACATACTAAGGCAAATCATAAAATGCTATCCTAGAAAAAGGGTCCTTCACCTGTTTCTGCCTAGCTTTCAAAGACCTCCTAAACCTATTTTACAACTAAATGCATAGAACTCCATGTAACTGAAGGACTAAGTCATAGAAACCACTTGTCCCTTATGGTCTCACCACAAACTATAGCCCCATCAGAAACTAACATTTAAATGCAGTTTGCTTTTTTCCCTTGCTATACTCATTTTTCTGTATTTTCATGTAATGTATAAGCTCAGAAGACCAATGATGATTGCTAATGTAGAACAAGTAATGATCTTTTTGCAGCTATTAGTGCAAAAAATATGAAAGATAATAAGCTAAAGCTCTTAGGTATAACACATCCCTAAAAAACAGGGATATCTTTAATTGAATTTAAGGAGAAATATCTATGAAATGGGTGTGATTCCTTAAAAAAATTTTTCGTATGTATCCTTACACCAGCGTCCTCAGTCTTACCCAAAGATGCTAATGTAGTCAACACTTCTTTTAAAAGAAGAATAACATTCAAGGGATGAGGAGGGGAAAAGATCAATTCTATACAACTTTTTTGGGTCTGTTCTCCACTAAGATATGTCAGGGCAGAATGACAGAAGTTTTGAAAGAGCTTGTCAGTCAGCTGGGGCACAGATGGAAAGTTAAAATGGCCTTCCGAGGTCAAAGTTTGCACAGCTACATAATGCAATGAATAGGTCGAATTGTGCCCACAACTTCTGTCAATAGGGACACAGAAAGAGCATCCATCTCATTGACTACAATTTATTTCAATGAACAGAAAAGCTGTATTTGTGGTGGCATTCACTGCCTGGATTTTGACAACTTCATTTTTAGCTTTAATAGAAATGTAGTTTGTTGCAGCCTAGAAGGACTTAAGAGTCCTTTGGTTTCTCAGGTAGACAGGCTGATATTGCAGCTGCATAAATTTTCAATATTTTTAGCTTTATCTGCATATCATATGGCACTAAGTAGAAATTACTAACACTTAAGCATCACTAATTTTATGCATCATATTGGACACCTTAGGACAGGATTTGCTCTCTCAAAGAAAGGCAAGGAGTTATATTGAAATCATTTGTTGTTGACATTGGATTGGTTGGATTTTTGAAAGAGATACTTTAAAAAAAATCTTTCTCCAAAGTGTCATAAAGCACAACATGTAATTTAAAACCCATTTGGATAATTGACTGATTTGACAAGAAGACAACCTTAGAATTAAACTATATATTAGAATCAAGGAGTGATATGATTGTATACTGTCAGTATATAACACTTTGATATTTTGATAGGTGTCTCATAAGAGACTAAGTGAATATGCATATTTCCCCTAATGTTTCTGTAATTTAGATTTCTTTGTTTAGAACCATGATTGGGGAGTGATAAAGCTTTACAGAACCTCCATGAGCTAATTGACAAACCTGTTTTCAAGAAAAACTGCTGTATGTGATATTTTATTTCATAGAAAAATGTGACAGTGCATTTCACTTCCTCCTTAATGTCTTTTGCAATATTTTATCAGGTTTCACCAGAGCAAGAGAAGGAACAAGAGATTTTAAACCAGAAAAGCATCACTGAGCCTCTCCCAGCAGCAGACATGAAGAAAAAAATGGAAGGGTACCAGGATTTTGCAGCGAGGCCCCTGGTGTCCATGGCAGACCCAGAAAGGGACAACAAAACAGATCAAGGTACCAACAGTGAGAAGGTGGCAGAGGAAGCAGGAGAGAAGGGGCCTGCTCCTCCACTCCCGAGTGCCCCTCTAGCCCCTGAAAGGGATCCAGGGGCTGGCAAACAGTCTCTCACCTCTCCCAGTGCTCTGGTGGACTCAAAACAAGACCCCAAGCCCTGCTGTTTTACAGAGAGCCCTGAAAATGAACTTCAAGACACGTCCTTCCCTGGTTTCCCCAACACGCAGCCACCACCGTCAAACCAAAGCGAGATGGAGGATGACAAAGTGCCCGCGATGGCGGATTACATTGCCAACTGCACTGTGAAGGTGGATCAGCTCGGCAGCGATGACATCCACAATGCTCTAAAGCAGACCCCAAAGGTCCTTGTGGTCCAGTCATTTGACATGTTCAAAGACAAAGACCTGACTGGGCCCATGAATGAGAACCATGGACTTAATTACACCCCTCTGCTCTACTCAAGGGGCAACCCAGGCATCATGTCCCCACTGGCCAAGAAAAAACTTTTGTCACAAGTGAGTGGGGCCAGCCTCTCCAGCAGCTATCCCTATGGCTCCCCACCACCTTTGATCAGCAAAAAGAAACTGATTGCAAGGGACGACCCATGTTCGGGTTTCTCCCAGGCCCACCACGGCCAAAGCGCCGACCACATGGCTGTCAGTCGGCCATCTGTGATCCAGCATGTGCAGAGTTTCAGAAGCAAGCCCTCAGAAGACAGAAAGAGCATCAATGACATTTTTAAGCATGACAAACTGAATCGATCGGATCCCCACCGCTGCAGCTTCTCCAAGCATCACCTCAGCCCCCTTGCTGATTCCTATGTCCTGAAGCAAGAAATTCAGGAGAGCAAAGAGAAACTCTTAGAGAAGAGAGCCCTCCCCCACTCCCATGTGCCCAGCTTCCTGGCCGATTTCTACTCGTCTCCACATCTCCACAGCCTCTACAGACACACTGAACATCATCTTCATAATGAGCAGACGTCCAAGTACCCTTGCAGAGACGTGTACCGGGAGTCGGAAAACAGTTCTTTTTCTTCCCACAAACATCAAGAGAAGCTCCATGTAAATTATCTGGCATCTCTACATTTGCAAGACAAAAAATCAACTGCAGCGGAAGCCACCACGGATGACCAGCCAACGGATCTGAGTCTTCCCAAGAATCCGCACAAACCCACCGGCAAGGTCCTGGGCCTCGCCCATGCGACCGCTGTGCCCCAGGAGAGCAAAGGGGTCTCCCAGTTCCAGGTCATCAACAACCAGAGTCGAGACTGTCATCCCAAAGCCTGTCGCGTATCGCCCATGACCATGTCGGCCCCTAAAAAATACCCTGAAGCACTCTCAAGATCAGGAAAACCTCATCATGTGAGACTGGAGAATTTCAGGAAGATGGAAGGCATGGTCCACCCTATCCTGCACCGGAAAATGAGTCCTCAAAACATTGGTGCGGCGCGGCCGATAAAGCGCAGCCTGGAGGATTTGGACCTCGTGATTGCTGGGAAAAAGGCCCGGGCAGTGTCTCCCCTAGACTCCTCCAAGGAGGTCTCTGGGAAGGAGAAGGCCTGTGAGCAGGAGAGTGAAGGCAGCAAGGCAGCGCATGGTGGGCATTCTGGGGGCACAGCGGAAGGCCACAAGCACCACCTCTCCTCCCCTATCTTCCCAGGTTTGTATTCTGGGAGTCTCTGTAACTCGGGCCTCAACTCCAGGCTCCCAGCGGGATATTCTCATTCTCTACAGTACTTGAAAAACCAGACTGTGCTTTCTCCACTCATGCAGCCCCTGGCTTTCCACTCTCTTGTGATGCAAAGAGGAATTTTTACATCACCGACAAATTCTCAGCAGCTGTACAGACACTTGGCTGCAGCCACACCTGTAGGAAGTTCGTATGGGGACCTTTTGCACAACGGCATTTACCCTTTAGCTGCTATAAATCCTCAAGCTGCCTTTCCATCTTCTCAGCTGTCATCCATACACCCCAGCACAAAACTGTAAGCCCAGCTCTGCCCAGCATCCGTGCGGCGTGGCTAACAGAGCTTCACTCCTTACCCTGGGAGTGATGGCTTGTAGAATTACAAGTCAGCATTTCTTCTAGTCTGGGGGTAAGATCAGTTCCAGCCAAAGGGGCCGAGAAAGGAGGTGAACACACCTGATTTTTCTGGGACGGCACCAGCCTTGGCTGGTCAGTCTTGAGCCCCTTCCAACACAGATGCCCTTGTACCCCAGATCGTTCACCTTGCACAGGAGTCTTGTGAAGGGATTTATATGTATCTAGGAAGAGCTTGGAGGACCCCGTCTGAGTTCCGATGGTCAGGAAACAATCTGGGAAAAAAAAGGGGCAGGCATTTCAAAGGAAGGGGCAAGGAAGACTGGCAAGCTTATGCCAAGGGATGCCCCTGTTTTCGTAAAACTCTCCAAGGTTCAATCAATGCAATGTATAGTGAAACTTCAATAGATCTTTCGTTTGACACTATTAAACAATCCAGAGAAGTAAACACTGTTAAATTGACTGTATATATTTGCTTCTTAAAACTACTCGTATCACTGTTTGCTCACCTAATTTATATACAGGTAGTTCCATTCTCTCCCAGTTCCTCTTGTCTTTTTTTTTTTTTTTAATTAAACAGTATCGCTTTTGTTTGTAGGTCTTTTTTTGTTCCGTTTTGTTTTATTTTGTTTTGTTTTAAAGGCTGACTGACTGTCCTAGTTGTTGATGTGTGTTTGTAATTTTTTCCACATCTTATCATTTTGAGCAGCTTTGGGTGGTAAAGTTATTGTTTACAAATTGAAGCAACTGATTCTAGTGGAACAAATGAAAAAGAAGCAGTTGAGCACACAGTAGTGCAAAGAACGTTCCTTTGCAGATCCGCAACTTACGGACTTTGTTCCTCACAAATGGCATAGTTGAAAGAGCTTATACACTGCTTACCCGACCAAATGCTTTGCTTTGAAGTATTGGGTTATGTGAAAATATCAAGCATTGTACTTACCTTATCTAGGCTGTGAAACTGTCCTACATACCAGAGGAATCATAAAAACAAAAACCTCACTGGCAGCAAGCTGCTGAATAACAACAGAGTCTAGAGGACATACTTGTGGGCTGCACAGATATTTTAGGAATTTCAGAAATTAGAACAGGAGCCAAAATGATTTACATTGGTGTTGGCCCTGATCCCTTTAAACAGTCCGGGAAAAGGGGGTTGGGAAGAGGATGGAGCTCGACTATCCAGAAGAAAATGAGCAGCTGGAGGCCCATGAACCAAATACCTTCCCTGGGCCATGGTCTTTCGTGTAATAGGTAGTCACGTTGCCTTCATCAAGTTGGTTTCTTATTGTTCTCAAGAAGAACCTCCTAGGCCACGTCCTTGGGGATAATTGGCGTACTGGATTACCCATTTCTAAAGAAAGTCATCCTCTTTGGGTTTATGGGGCGTGTGTTTTATGCGTGTGCATGCACATACGGTGGTTGGTGTCATGTTTGTAACCACCTGGTAATACAGTCCGCTTTATGATTTATTGTTGGAAAGAAATGGTCAAGCTGTTCAAGCAGTCAAAAGATGTGGAGAATGTATATTGTCATTCTTGCCACTTTATTCCATTTGCTGCTGAGATGTAACATCAAGGTGGATGCATTTTCTAAGTGTATTAAAAGTCCATTAATACAGAGAGTGATTTTCTTTCCAAGTCCCATCCTTGCTGATAAGACTGCTTTGATGAACTCCCCAGCCAAACCTCCCCTGCCCCAACACTACCAGTAGACATTAGAACCATAGTTAATCAAGTCTTTTACCTCTGAGATATTTAATTCAATTCTATGGAGATTGATGACAATTTTCAACTTCTAAATAGGTAACTCGACTGCAAAATAATCAAAACTGGTAAACAATGAAACTGCGGCTCTTAAACGAAGCCATGCATGCCGTGCATTTGTACTGAAATGTTTCCATGATACGAAGCCAAATATTCAATGTAACATACTTAATATCCAAAGGTGGAAACAAAAGAATGTAGAGATCTAGTGTTAAGAGTTCCATTTGCTTCAATTAATTATTTACCTTCCTGTGGAATAATATATATATATTTAATAGAACCATAGATAGACTAGTAGAATTTAGATTATAAATGTGTGAGTGCAGATTATCCTGCTATTGCACAAGATGGGGGGAGGGAGAGGTGGGGTGGGGGGGAAGATCTCAATTCCAGCTGGCAAAATGCCAGCCAGGACAGATATAAGAAAGTTGCACTAGATTGAATGGTCACAGAATCAGAGGACATGGAAGAAAAGAAAACTCCAGTATTTTTGCAGCAGACATGGGCTAGATCATATGTGGTTTCTATGAGTTGGTTTCTCAAGAAAATGGTGATGGGCAGGAGCGGGGCGGGGCGGTCTGTCCCTGGTGGAGCTCACCTATCCATTTGGAATATGGGGCATTTTTTTTCCCCGCCGCGATGATTTCAGTCTGGTTTCATCATGTTGGAATTCGATCACACCATTTTCAAACAATGTTAACATAGTCCAGCTTTTGTTTTTCTCATCTCTTCCTAGAAGAGACTAACTGTTTCTGTCTGAGGAAGCTCATACCCTCAGCAAAACATCAGGACAAATAAAGAGAAATGGGGGCATACATTCCCAACAGAAGCAGTGTATTATTTGTTTTAAAACTCTGAACAGAGATCTTGGAAATCTTTCAAAAAGACCATTGAATTCTTCATTGGCTGAGAACTACGGTTTAAAAAGTCTTAAATAGGGCTTTGTTTGCATTGTTTGAGTTCAAGGGGCCTTATTATTGAATGGAATTGCACAAGCCTTTCTTTGTGCAATCAACCATTGTTATTGGTAGTTCTGTAAAGGAAACTGTGGAATCTAATTGGCAATGGAGTCATAAATCTATTTACTGAGTGTGGCTTCCAAGAAATGTTGCAATTCAAAATGCACTAAGTCCGTGATTTACTGGAGATTTGGAGAGTCTAAATAATATTTTTTAAAAGCCTTTCCATGGAACTTCTGGTTTAACTTTTGGCAACTCAACATAAAAAAGGAAAAAAAAAAAAAAACCAGCCCAACCACGTTTCAGAATTAAGTATTCTCCTAGTAAGTGATTGGAACTTGTAATATTTGCCACAGGACTGACTTATTTATTTACTAGCTAGAAGCTCTTAAGTTCACTTGTTTATCAGGGCATATACAGAAGGGTTTGTTAAAACTCAATGTTGACTTTACAACTTTCTGACCTGGTGCATGAATTCTCAAGTACTGTATTTCACTGTGTTGGTGTGTCTGATGGAAATTTCGAGGTGATCCTACAAAAATATTTTATGTAGTGTGCCTTCAAAGAGAACCATTTATTTCTCTTCACTTGTGTCCCACAAAGTCACATTTGGTGGTGGTCAGCCAAGTCCCATCTGGTCCAGTTTTACTCTTGTCCCAATTTTAAAGAAAATTGGGAACAAGTTTGCCCTGGTGAGACCTACACCATTGCAATGATTATCTTGAGCACTTAAATTCCAGTGTTGGCTGTTGATGTATTTGATATTCTGCTTGTCTCCCCATGGTTGAAATATGTCTGAAAAATAGCAGCATAATCTCTTGGCTGTTTATACTTTTTTAAACTTTCCTGTGTTGTAAATATTGTATACTTTTGGTGATTCCAGCTATGTAACCTCTGCTCTGTAAGGTGATTATTTGTATATAGCAATGTGGCCCAGTGATATTATATAGTTTCCCAATGGAGAGGTTATTGAGTAACCTTTGCATTAGTTTAAACACTACCAGAAGAATGCTGAGCCAACTATAAACACTCAATTTTGTATGTTTTCCAAATTGTACTTATTACTGCTTTTGATACTGTATTACGTGCCAATAGTTTCCCAATCACATAGCAGGCAAGAGATATTTTGTACTTTTTGATCCACTGTAATATTTAATAAAAAACGTTACTGTTTCCTTTTGGGTGTGAGTAATCTGTCACTTCTTCCTGAGGACTCTGTGGCCTCACCAGAGTACTTTCCACTCTTTTGTCTCCAAATTGGATAATAGCAATTACAATGATGATGATGATGATGAGGTCTGCAGTTTGTTGAGAACCTACTGAGTGTCCCATTGGCATACAGCATCTTAATCTTCACAACTCCATGTAAAGATGGTTATGCCCATTTTACTGATAAGAAAACTGAAGCTTAGAGAGGTAAATTAACTTGCCCAAGATCACCTAACTAATAAGTTGGCAGAGTCCGAATTTGAACCCAGGGCTCTTAAGTCTATGATTTCCTTTATATCCCCCACTCCTCTCCTGGCAGATAACAAAAGTTTTATTTATTTGTTTAGTCAACAAAGGTTTATTCATGCCTCAATTGCCAGGCAGAGTGTCAGGAGCTGGGAATACAATGGTGATTAAAGAATACACATTATCTCTGGAGCTCATAAATCTTACAGGTTCATCAAATAGTCACCTGTATAAATACAGATCTCAACCTGATCTAGTTCTGGGGGAAAGGATTGTGATGACTAAAGTGATAACATGAAGAGGAAGTGGTGACTAAATTGACACATGAAGGATGAGTACGAGTTGACCAGATGAGAAAGGAGAAAAATAATCCAAGTACAGGGTACCACACGTGCAAAGGCCCTAGGCAGAAACAACTGTAGCTTATAGGAACTGAAGAAAAAGCCTGTGTGGTGGAAGTATAATTACAAGGTTCAGGAAATAATGTTGAGGGGAGGTTAAAGAGTATAGCAGGGACCAATCAGGTATGTCCCAAGAGACAAGATTGAGCCTTTTAGTCTTTATTCTAATTAAGGAAGAAGAGGTTTACGCAGGAAGGTGACATGTTTGAATTTGTTTTTTTTAAGTGTTGCTCTCTGGTTGATGTGTGAAGGCAGATGGAGAGTAATTTAACACTAAGATAGTGGTCATTTCAATTGAGGTGATGGAATAAGAGAGTGGACACATATCAGAGGTACTTGGAAGGATAAACAGATTTGGTGATGGATTAAATGGGACAATAGGTGGATATTCAGAAAGGACTGAAAAGCAAGGAAAATAGCATATTCTGTCCTCGGTATGATAGCCAAAGATTTCTGATCTTTCCTCCCCTGAATCCTGTTCCTCCAGGCTCCCCGACCCAGGTGGCTGAAATAAGGTATTCATGAAGTAGCACCCTGTGTGCTCACTTCTTAGTGTGTCCCAGAGATTGGGGTGGAGGAAATGGACAGATTTTAATGAATGTTTTGGTTTACAACCCACAACATCTGGTCAGGATAGACTCTGAATAGACAGGCGATAGTAAGTTGCTAGCAAACATGTCTCCACAATTCTAAGAAAGGAAGAAAAACCATTTTGATCAAAGACACAAGACCCTTTTTCTTACTGTGGTTGACTCCTTGAAGGAATCTGCCCACCATTCTCAGGCCAGCAGGAGTTGCAGCACACATGTAAGGGGCTCACCCTCTTCTTGCTGGTCTGTCATACCTTGGTAAATCCAAATACACCCAACACAGGAAGAACCCCTGGTCCAATGGTCTCCTAGCTCTCATTCTGATTCATGTATATTTCACCATATCACATGAATTGCTGTGAGTACATCAAAAGAATGTTCTTTCATCTGTGACACATTCAGCATATATAGATCTGATACTTGAATCATACACAACAGGAAACATCATGATAAGTTATCTATTTTTACCAGGCCAAACTGGCAAATACTGTTGAGAAGGAGAGTGCTTTTGCTAAAGATGTCACTCACAGTGCAAAAGCAATGAAAATGTCCAATGATTTATTCTAGGAAAGTGGCCAAAGTTGACAAGTGTTTCAGGGCTGATAGTGACCAGGAAAGGGGTGATCATTTACATCAACAAGTATGTAAATAGCAGGAGAGGGAGGGCTGGGGGCTGACTGCTGGCCAGGAATAATGTGAAAGAAAGCTTAGCCTTCAAGATTGACTGACGTAGGAAATACAGTAAATCACATTAATTTGGGCTTTGCTAATTCAGATTTCCTGAGTTTTGGAAACTCTAGGCTAATGCCTGAGATAAATAACATTCTAAAACATTTGTTTAACCTGCTTTTTAAAAGAACAAACTATTTTTAATCATACTAGCCATAACCATAGGCATTCAGCCAGCTCAGTAAGGACAAGGTGATCTGTTCCCTGAGGCATGCATACAAGAACTACTACTTTAATTATTGTTGAAACTCCCTCTAGAACAGAGCTGTTTAATGGATCTTCCTGAGATAGTGGAAATGTTCTATAATTCAGAGTTTTCTAATACTGTAGCGACTAGAAAATGTGGCTACTGAGCCCTTGAAATATGCCTAATGTGATGGAAGAACTGACTTTAATTCTATTTAATTTTCATTCATTTAAATTTAAATAGCCACATGTGACTAGTGGTTATTATATTGAACAGCACAGCTCTAGAAGGTCCAACTGGCCATTGTGCATGTGTAGAGAAACTCAAATTCAGATAGGTCAGGATAGACTTTGAATAGACATGAGATAGTAAACTGCTAGCAAACATGTCTCCACAACTCTAAGGAAAAAAAACAAACATTTTGATCAAAGACACAATACCCTTTTTCTTACTGTGGTTGACTCCTTGAAGGAATCTGCACGTGAACCTTAACACAAACACTAAAGTAGGGAATATTGTCTCTTCTTGGCAAAAACTTCATTAATCGATTAGGGGAAACTATAGATATAACATTTTTTTCACTTGTGATTTACACATCAGAGGCATTTAAATACTAACTAAACAAATAAATCACTGAGAGAGCATTAAGAAAAAGGTTACAATTACGGCATTTTGTAATCCAGCCCTGACTTTTAGGTTAAACCTGATTGCATGAGGCTTGAATGAAACTTCCAGAAAGTTGACGCAATGTTAGGCCATGTTCGAGTCACACTGCTTCACTCCACGTAGTTCAGTGTTTATCTCTGGAGACTGGAGAATATTCGGCATAATGGAGATGACCAGGTGGGGAGAGGAGAGCCCAGGGGCCAAGTGTGGAGGAATCCTCAACAAACGTAATTTCAGTGTCCTCCTCCTTGGACTTCAAACCTGGGTATATCCTGCTGCCCTGAACCAGAAATTCAAGTGATCAGCCAAAAATGTTGGCAGAACACCCTAAGGTTGTTTGTAAATCATTGAGGCAAAGAAGAGAGAAGATACGAAAAAATGGTATTAGGAAAGAAAAACGGATGTAGTAGAGATGTCTTAAATTATTAGAGAACAGCATTAACTTTAAGCCTATGAACTGAAAAACTTAGGATGAAAGTTACTTTGTACAAAAAAATGAAATTAACAAAATTTTCCTAAGAAGAAATATAAAACTCGAATAACAATTAACATTTTGATCAGTAGTCAAATAGTTCTCCACAAAAAGCACCAGGCCCAGACAGTTTTAAGAACTGTGTCAGAGAATTAATGAGGAAAAGCTACCCAATTATTTTTATGAGTCTATTTTGGCCTCAATACCAAAAATCAAAAAGGACAGTGAAAAAAAGAAAAATATAGACCAATTTCACTTATAAAGCGGATATAGAAATCCTAAGTAAATCATCAGCAAATTATAAAAGTTTATTTATATATCTATACATATAAATATGCATATGTACATATGTGTGTATGTGTAATATACTAAAATGATATATATATTTGAATTGTAATAAAAACTATTATACAATGACCAAGAAGAGTTTATCTTAGAAATATAAAGATGATGAAACAGTACAAATTCTATTAATATAATACATGTAAAAGCCATCCGGAAAAATATTAAGTTGGATCCACATCTCAAACAATACACAGAATAGTTTTAAAGAAAAAAACATGGGAGAATTGTTTTATAATTCTGGAGTGAGGAAAGCCATTCTATGATTTCAAATTTAGAAACTATAAAAGATTGATCAATTAGCTACATAAACATTATATTTCTATATGCAAAAAAGAAAAAAGGCAAACTCAAAATGTAAATTTTACTTTGGTAATAAATATTGCAATTCATATCACAAAGGGCTAATATTCTCTAATATAAACAGAGGTCTTAGAAATCAAGAAGAAAGTGGAAAAATAATAAAATATACTAATCTCAAGTGTACAGTTCGATGAACTTTGACAAATGTGTACAGCCATGTGACCATGACCAAGAACAAAACATAATTCACCTCTATTTTAACATAATGTTTTCTTATGACACTATCCAGTCAATTGACCTACTCTGACCCGGTAAGCAATCACTGTCCTGATTTCTATCATCAGATTTGTTTCACTTGTTTCAAAAACTTGGAACACAAAGATGTTTACCATCACATCACTGTTATTATTTAACATAGTACTACAGGCGTAACATGATAGAGAAGAAAAATAAAAGACATAAAGTTTGAAAAGGAAGAAATAAAATTGAAACTTTTCATAATATGATTATCCAGAAATCCAAGAGAGTTTGTAGATAAATTATAATGAATGAGAGAGTGTGGCACATTTGCTGAATATAAGATGAAAACATCCAAGTTCATAACATTTTTATCTACCAGCCACAATTTAAATAATGCTTTAAAATAATTTCTGCAGAGAGCTTGACATATAGTACTCAATAGATATTAGCTATTGATGATGATGATGATAGTAGTAGTCACTTCTTGGCCTAAGTTGAAGCAGAG
The DNA here is from genome assembly GCA_028627145.1 of Eidolon dupreanum. Classification (NCBI taxonomy): domain Eukaryota; kingdom Metazoa; phylum Chordata; class Mammalia; order Chiroptera; family Pteropodidae; genus Eidolon; species Eidolon dupreanum. Next base: position 34,884,415 of record CM053506.1, read on the forward strand.
AGGTGTCTTGCATGGAATATTCTTTATATGTAAATATCTAAAAATTGCAAAGGCACCAATTCCCCAGAGAGAAAGTGTATAGTAAGGTCTGTTATGGCTGGATCGGTGCTGCCCATCCTAATACGTCCTGATGTGCTAGTTGGTGGCTGGAAAGGAAGTAGCAAGTATGCATAGGAGTCAAGGCTATCAAACAGGAAGACAAGGGAAGACTTCTTAGTCACCATCACCTAGGCCTAGAGACTGGAAGGCTGTGGCTAGAAACTCCTCCCAACCTAGCTTCTTTGGCATAAAGACTGTGCTGCAGAAACAGTGGTTGAGTGTTGGGGGTAAAGAGTAAGAGCAGCGCCTTTGAAGCAGAACCTAGGATTTGGGGTCTGTGTTTCCTGACAGTGCTGCTCGCTATTAGCATGGGTGCCTGCACACAGCCACCTTGAGCTCTCTCCATCTAGCCTCTTAGTGATGGCTCTTTTTCAGCTTGGGAAGTTCATCTTTGAGAATTTCATTTTTTATTCATCATGTATTCTTGTCCTATTGCCGCACATTCTCACGGTCGATGGCATGTTTGTGCCAGGTCGTTTCTTCTGTTCACCCATAGTCTACCCCATACATCCCTCATTTTCATCAGAACCTGGACCCCTGTGTCTTGCTCCATGTGGGTGGCACGGAGAAGCCCACAGAAGATTGTGAATGATAAGGTTCCTCTGCCCACCCCAAACTAAGGTATGCTGATCCCCACAGTAAATATTTTGGAAACAAAGATTTTTATTTGTAAAATAACTTCATTGGGAAGGCAAATCATCATTCATCTTTTAAATTAAAGATGGAGAATTTAATTCTCTTGCAATTCACAAAGGCATGGGCATCTCCTGTGGTGCTCATTTACTCCATCATTAAAAAATTATTTTTATACTGAAAAGAACACAGGTATATAATAGAAGGTAAAATTCATTTGAGTTTAAGATCAAACAGGCTGCTATAGGCTGCAATCCAACATACAGTCACTCGGTGCTTCCTAGCTGCCCGACCTGGTGCAGAGACCCTGATTGTAGCAGTGAGGCAGTCCCCTCCTGTTCCTTCCAGAGCTTGATGTCTAATGAGGAAAACAGATAATGAAAGCAGTACTTCTAAGTGTGTTGAGTATTACTAAAGATGACAATTAAGTTGATGTAGGAACATAGAGAAAGGGACTGGGAACTTCAACTAGAATTCAGGGAAGGCTTTTTTAAGGCATTGACTTTTAAGTGGAGGTCTGGGAAGTAATCAATGGGGAAATAAGATACATGAACAAAACAGCACGGGGTGGTCTACAGCCATGCCACCCTGAACAAGCCCGATCCCATCTGATCTCAGAAGCTAAGTAAGGTCGGGCCTGGTTAGTACTTGGATGGGAGACCATCTAGGAAGACCAGATGCTGTAGGAGTAAAAAATAAAAAATAAGTGATTGTAGGCTGACACGGCGCTTGCAATCTGTGAGGCCAACCAAGGGTTGCCTCGCCTGAAAAAAACACAAAAAACAAAAAAACAAAAACCAGCATGGGGTGTTCTCAGAACTGAGAGAGCAGAGGGGTCACTGGTTGTGGTGGGCAAGTAGAACTTTTGGGGGAAGTACCTAAATAAGTAAATCTGAAAAGCACCGGCTTAGCGCATTACAACTTTAGCACCACCTCCCACAAAACAGGAATAGTCAAATATTAGTCAAATAAATAATTTGAAAAATATTACCCCCATGGGATAATTTACATTCTAAAAGAGAATGCCAGGCCCAGAAAACCTGAGAGAACCAACTGGAAAACAATATGAAACAACAAGAGAATTCAAAGATGAATTGAAAAGTAAATATGTAAAACCAATAGCTTTTCTTAAACAATTACTTGTTAGAAATTGTGATTTAAAAAAACTCCTATTTAAAATAGCAACCAAAAAGAATCCTAGGAATAAATGTAACAAATAATTTTCAGAGACTTTATTAAAAACTCTTTAATAGACAACTGACAAACCTAAAGATGACTTAAAACACTGACAGATGAACTATCATCTTTGATGGAAAGATAATTGTTCCTAAATTAACATATTTAATAAAATTCAAATTAAAAAGCAATTTTTTAACTTAACAAATTTGTAAAACAAATAATGAAGATTAATCAGAAACCTTGAAAATAGAAAGCAATGAGAACGACTAGCTCAGTCTGATACTAAAACTATTTTAAAGCTATAATAATTAAACTAGTTTGTTATTAGGAAAAAATAGATCAATGAATAAGAATGAAGAGTACATAAATGAAACCAAATATGAGAACTTAATATAGGAAATGGTAACACTTCAAAACATCAAAGAAAAGGTAATTAGTCAATAAGTGGTATTAGAACAATTGGCTAATTGGAAAAAAAAGATAAAGTTGGATCCTACTTCACTTATTACACTAAAATCAATTCCAGATGGATTAAAGATTTAAATGTAAAAAGAAATTGTAAAACTTCTGGAAGAATAAATGGCTGAGTTTATTCACCAGGAATAAAGAATGTCTTTTAAGAAAGACCCCCAAACCAGAAGTCATAAAGGAAAAGACTGATGTTTGTATAAAAATTGGGAATTTTTTGATAAAAATATACCAAAGACCAAGAAAAAAGACAATTGACAGTTGGGAAAATGTTTAACTCATGTGACATAAAAGGGGCTAATTTCTTTCATTTTTAAGAAGCTCATGCAAATAAAATAGAGGAATGATGAACAATGCATATTATTAGTCAATTACCAAAGAGTGAAATATGGAGTAGTCAGTAAATATGAAAATATGCCCCTTATAACTCATAAGGAAAGACATACAAATTAAACAGAAAAGAGAGACTTTTTTAAAAATTCAGATTGTGAGAAACTGAAGTGATGAAGCCCTATTCCAAGAAGACTATGGAGAGGTAAGTCTGTGCTATGGCAATGGGCAGTGGGCTGGCTCATTTTGGAAGGAAACTTGACAAAATCCATCTAAGTTTTAAAGGTACTGCTATTGAGTGAAACTTTGTTTCCTTCCAAAATTCATGTGTTAATTCCTCATCCCCAATGTAATGGTATTAGGAGGTGAAGCTTTTGGGAGGCAATTAAGTTATGAGCGTGGAGCCCTCATAAATGGGATTAGTGCCCTTACAAAAGAGATTCTAGAGAACTGCCACACCATCTATGTAACAGGAAGGAGTTCTCACCTGACACTGAATCAGCCTCCAGAACTGTGAGAAATAAATTTCTATAGTATTCTGTTATAGCAGCTTGAATAAACTAAGAGAGATATATATCGTTGAACTTAGCAATTACTCTGCTCAGAGTTTACCTATATAAATATATCTATAGGTGTTGGCAAATAAATATGTACAGGTGTGTCCATTGTTTAAATAATGAAAAAAAGAGAAGAAAACCACCAATTAGGAGTTACATAAAATATGGAGCTCCCATATGATGAATTCTTATGCGGCTATGAAAAAAAATGAAGTAGTTTCATGTGGAGAGAGGTGAGGGGAAAAAAGGTACAGGATGTGTGTACAGCATCATCTTTTTTGTGTGTCAATATCATAGGAATAGAGATAATAGATGATGATGATAGATACATAGATCTATAGATGGATAGATAGACATGCACACTGATATAGGCATAAAAAATTTTCTGAAATTCTGTGGCTACCTTTGGGCGAAGGCACCGGCCTGAGAGATGCAGACTTGTACACTTCATTTTATACTTTGCTCTACTACCAAAAGTTTTAAATATATAAATTAACTGCTTTCGTGAATTAAAATATGACACAAATTAACTATGCAGTGGGATAATGAAAAACTTTTTTCTTCTTTAAATGTTTCTAGTCTTAAAAAAAATAGTTTCTGGTAGGGAGCAATAAAGAAAAAGAAACCAGGTAAGGTCTTGACCCAAAAGAATGAACCTCGAATGGTGGCCTGTCCTACTGCTAGAGCCCCAGGAGGAGGTATTTCTAGAGGAGGGGACTTTCCAACATCTCACAGATTTCCCCACTTGCCTCACATAATGATGGTCTTCCTATATATAAGCATCAGAGAATTAGGCTTCAGCATAGTCAGGGTTAAAATAAATCAAAGGAAATCAGACTTAAAATGAATGTTGTTATGATTTGTGCAAGCATTTCCTCTCTACAGATAAAATTGAGTGAGATGACAAAAACAGATACAGGCTCACCTCATGTTTTTTGCTTCTCTTCTGCTTAGTTGGGCAGACTAAGATGGCTCACACCACCAGTGGCCTAAACAAACATGCAGCAGTTTTCAGCTATATTCCAGGACCCAAGGAACATGTCCTGTGCTACCGACTGGGTCTTCTCTCGTACGACACCAGTTTCTGAGGCTCTTCTTCATACTTTTCCTGGAAGGCAATTCTGTCCAATCAATCAGTACTGAGATCAGCTCTGTGTGTAGCACCAAGCGGGGTGCAAGAGATGGTAAAACATGGCCTCTACACTCAAAGAACTGTCAGGTGCTTCTGAAGAACCTGTGAAAACAATTAAGTAGCCTCATGAAAGCAGGGATCTCAAGAAAAAATTTCAGCCAAGAATTTGAGGTGGAGTAGATGATGTTGGTTGACTAAATCAAGCTCCAGCTAACCTCCTTTTTATTCATACAGCAAGGGCGGCCCTGTAACACGGTTCTGGCAAAGAGATATAAACAGAAATCTTGGTGGAAAAAACAAAAAGATTTGACCCAGTCAGCATGTTCCTTTGACCTTTTACCCTTTCTTTACTTGGAGACGTGGCTACGAGGCTGTAGGTGAAGTAGTGATGCTACAACGAGTGGTAACGAGCCTAAAGGGTGAATTGAAGCCAACATGCTAAGGAGGGCAGAGTGGAAGACAGACCCAGTCTTCGCTGATGGTGTCGGGCCACTGCATCAGCCCTGATGCCCTGCACCCAGGTCTTTCAATATGTGAGAAAAATAAGCTTTCTTTTTGTTTAAGATGCTAACTGGATGTCCTGTTATTTACAAATTCATTATTAACTGATTCACTTGGTCACTTTCTTCCTTCAATATAGTGGAAAGTGCACTTGCCTTGTAATTAAAGGATTTGGCTTCAGATTCTAGTACTGAGGTTTATCAGGATAAATTAACTTTTCTGGGTCTCTGTCTCCATAAGTATAAAATGGGGATAACAAAACTCCTCGGACAAAGTCGAGGACTCCGCAGAAAGCAGACGCAAAAGTCACGGCACGTAATAGGTCCCAGCTCAATAAATATTTGAAAAAATTTCTGTTGAGAACATGGAAGGATATCCAGGAGGTGAGGCTTACCTGGAATACAAACAGGGTGAGGTGAGGTGGAAGGTAATCCAGAGGGAGTAGATAAAGGAAAATTTCAAGAAATGTCAATAGAAAGGAGCAGTGGGCAAATCATCTGGCCTCTTGAAATGGACCCAGAATCCAGTGTCCCATAGAAATCTCAGGGCAAATGCAGTTGATGTGGCCCAGAGAATTTTTCTTTCCTTCCTTCCTTCCTTCCTTCCTTCCTTCCTTCCTTCCTTCCTTCCTTCCTTCCTTCCTTCCCCCCTTTCTTCCTTCTCTTCTCTCCTTCCTTCCTTCCTTCCTTCCTTCCTTCCTTCCTTCCTTCCTTCCTTCCTTCCTTCATTCCTTCCTTCCTTCCTTCCTTCCTTCCTCCCTTTCTTCCTTCTCTTCTCTTTCTTCCTTCCTTCCTTCCCTTCCTCTCTTTCTTAAAAAAGGTAAAAACTATTTCAAAATCATGTAGGGGCAGATGCAATTTGTTTGGATCTACAGTGGAGAAATAATAGGGCCTGGTTTTTTAACCATTGAACCCACAAAGATTTCTGTATTCTTCCATTCCCCAATGGAACAAAGAACGCAAAGCCACTCTGTATCAAAAAAAAAAAAAAGAATCTGGAGCTCTCTGTCCTGCCCTGGTTGTGTTCTTAGATGTTTTCCTAACCTCTCTGAGCTTTGATTTCCTCATCTATAAAATGAGAGTGTGTGGAAAAGGGTGAGCTAGGGAAGGAGTTGCTTAGATAAGCTCTTGAGTTCATTCTCCTATTTATTGGTTTCCTTCAGTGCCTGGGGAATGTTTGATTGCTCATTGTCCTCATAAATGTCTTTCAAGCACCTACTCTGTACTAGGCACTGGTTTAACCACTGGAAATACCATTGCGAATGAAATAGACAACATTCTATATTCTGATGAGGGAGACAGACAATAAATGAGCAAACAAATAAAGAATTGGATCATTTCATGGTGTAGTGGTTAGCATGTCTGCTTTACATGCAGAAGGTCCTGAGTTCGCGCCCCAGGTGGAGTCACGGATCATACCCCAGGTGCACCAGGGCCCCCAAGTGTGCCAGGTGAGCCAGGCCCTGGGTTCACGCTGTGAGTTCCAGTTCTTAAAAAAGGGGGGATGGCAACATTTGTAGGTCAGGGGTAGAAGTGGAAGGTGGGAGAGAATTAAAGAGAGGGGGGAAAAAAGAATTGGATCATTTCAGAAAGTGATAGGAGCTATGAAAAAGAAAATAGGATTAGGTAATGGAAGACAGCATGCCTGGGGGTAAGTGAGCTACTTGGAAAGATATGGGTCAGAGAAAGCTCCTCTGAGGTGTAACCTTTGTGCTTAGCTAAAATGAGGAACCAGCCACACCCCAGCTCCATGTATGGCTTCTGGCAGATACAGGCAAATCTGGTGGTGTCCAAAGGAAAGGATGAGGAGACCAGGGGCCGTGGACACCAATCCAGAAAGGTGGGCAGAAATACTGCACTTCTGTTTTATCTATTTTTAAATCTTACCTTTTCAAATTCTATGGGATATTCTTTATAATGAATATATTACATATAACAATAACAGCAAACACTTAATAGTGTTTGCTAAGTCCTTAGGCATTATTCAAAGCGTTCAGATATATTAACTCATTGATTCTTTACAACAACTCTATGAGGTAGATATTGATATGGTCTCCATTTTACAGGTGAAGAAACAGGCACAGTGGGGTAATTGAGTTTCCCAGCTCATGAGTGGCAAAGCAGGACTTAGAGCCATGCACTACCATTGCATTAAAACCTTTATACTGAGCACCTTTCATGTATAAAATTTGTTTTTAAGCATATTTATGGTTTTATTGGAGGTTCAAGGTAAAATTTTTTAGAAATCTGTCAAAAAGTTTGGAGACTATGGCTTTGACTATTAAGTCAGTGAAAACTGGGTTTAAATTCCTACTAAAGAAAGATATTATTCATGACACTCGTTAAGGTGGCAAAGTGGACTTTATTCGGGGACGGGGGGCACCACTACACTGGGGTTTAGCCGTAGTGGGAGAGACTGGGCTCCACAAGGACGAGAGGAGATTTATAGCCAACAATCAGAGGGTTACTGGATGGAACATTACTAGAGGAAATATCAGGGGTAGGGGGAGTTCTGGCTAAATCAACTTTGATAGGATTTTTGCTGAAAGCAGGCCGGAGTGGGCAATGAGAAATCTGATCAGATATCAAGAGTGAGGGATATTCACTAAACTGACCCAGGAGGATTTCATCTAAAAGTGGACTAAATGAGCCAAGGACAGAGGCCAAGGGTGAAGCCTAGTCAGAAAGAGACCTCAGAGGTACCTGACTCAAATTTGATTAAGGAAAGTCTGTCATCGCCAGCGCTGTTACTTCCTGGTTGGGTTAACTTGGGTAAATTATCCAATCTCTCTGACCTTCAGATTATTTATCTGAAAAGTAAAGTTAATAATATCTTTCTTACACATTATATGGATTGAATGAGATAATGCTCAAAAAATACTTAAAACGCTGCTCCATCTATTATGAAAGCTCTTGCTGGGGAACTAGGTCATTCCGGATAAAACCAGGCTCTCAGGATTCTTACATGCCACTGGTAAGAGTATATCTTGGCACGACATAATTGTAGTGCAGTTTGCAATACATATCAAAATATAAAACATGGCATATCTTTGGACTCAGTCATTTTGTTTCTGGAAACGTATCCTAAGGAAATAATAGTACAAGAGTCCAAAGACATGTCTGAGGATGTCCAGTGAAGCACTATTTAACATTGTAAAACTTGGACAATGACCTACATATCATCAGTAGCAGACTGGTTAAATATGTAATGGTATTTCATATAATAGAATGCTATGCAGCCATTAAATGTATTCAGTGATAAGTAAAACCATGATATATTAAATGCAAAACGCAGGTTATAGAATAATACACATAACACGATTCCATTTTTTTAAAAACAAAACAAAACCCCAAATCAATACAAAATGCCTGTTTTTATGTGTGGATGACTGTGTAGGCACATGTGCATAATGAAAAAAGCCCGGAGGACAAACACCAAAATGTTAGCAGTATAGCTCTTCTTGGTCCTGGTATAATAGTCATTTGTGCTCCTGACTAAATATTTATGGCTTTTAACCTCAAGGCACATAGTACGACTGTACTTCCTAGCTCCATGGTGGTTGGGTGGGGCCATGTGAGGGTTCTAGCCAATGCTCCAAGCTAAAGTATTTGCGTCACTTCTGGGTCAAGTATTTAATTGGTGGCATGAAACTTTCCATAGCTCTCTTCCTTTCCTCCATAGCAACCAGCAATTTTAAAAATGGCAAGTGGCAGCTCGGTCTACCTGAGTTCCAGGGTGAGGAAGATGATGACATTGGAACAGATGACTCAGCCAACCTTCTGATGTGATGATCATGTAGCCTGTGGGGGGAAAAAATATTGGTGGGTTTTAAGCCACTAATATTGGGAACTGTTATCTCAGGAAAAAACCTAATCTATACAAATACTCCTTGACTTACGATGGGGTTACATCCTGATAAACTCATTGTAAGTTGAAAATAATCTAAGTCAAAATGCATTTAGCATACCTAACCTTTTGAACACCATAACTAGCCTAACGTACATAAAAAGCTCTCAAAACACATCTGTCTATAGTTGGGCAAAATCGTCTTGCTGCTGCTTCCCAGCATCACAAGAAAGTATCTTATGGCATATCGTTAGCCCAGGAAAAGATCAAAATTCAAACTTTGAAGTATGGTTACTACTGAATGCATTATTACTTTTGTACCATCTCAAAGCTGAAAAATCGTTAAGTCGAACCAACCCGAGTCAGGGACTGTTTGTACTCCTAATGATAGGGATTATGGTTGATTTTAACTTTCTTCTTTTACTTTAGTTATTATAATTTCTGACTTTCCCCCTCTGGCTAAAGCCAAAACATGGGCAGGATTTGTGAGTCAGTCCAAAAACTTTGTTACTGGAGCATCAAGACTGGAAGGATTAGTCTGCCTCCAGGCTGAGCACGGATCTAACCCCTGCCACAGTGGGTGGTTTGCTTGGGTGGGAGGATGAGAAAACCAGTGTGAAGAGGAGCAGGCAGGGCAGACTGCACACAGCAGCATTGGCTCACCAGGAGACAGGCCTGGGTTGTCAGGAGGCTGGAGGATTAAAGGCATCAGTTATCCAGACAGAAAGTAAATACACAAAAAGGGGCGTGTGTTTATGGGAAACCCTAAGTGTCACTGCCAGCCTACTCTGAGGCGTAGAGCCTCCTATCACAGAACACAAAGGCCCTCCTATCTACACACTCCACTTTCTATCTGATCCACACCCTGCCACTAAAAAAATTCTCTAAACAGTAGTTTGGTGGCATCACCTCTCTGTTCAAAAATCTCCCCATTGAATAAGAGGTAATGTCAGAAGTCCTCTTATTGACTTTTAGATATCCTGTAATGAGGTTATGAATAGCTCAGACTCCTCCCTTAACTCAGGTTCTTCCCCCTCTCAGGAATGTTCCTCACTCCCCCTAACACCACACCCCTCTCTGGCTTTCCCAGCCCTCAAGGTCCGAGATGTGTACCATCCTCTGCAGGTAACCTTCCTCAATGAGCACAGCCACAGGAGAACCTTCAGAGTACTAACACACTTACTTTCTCTCCAGTAACCTGAAATAAATACATTGTTCACCTACCACTTTTAATGCAATCCAACTGGCAGTTAGTTCCCCTTGAGGTCAGAGACCATGTCTGATGTGACTTTATTCAAATGCAGTACTTTATACAAGAAGTTGCCCCATAAACACTTGGGTCATGGTCAAACCAGAGCTCCTTGCTCTGGCAGGAAAGAGGTCAATGCCTACTACCTATGAACCACCAGCTCTACCATCAGAAAACCTCTCCAAAGGCAATATTTTCTCCAGGGCTTCGGTGGGGCTCAGGAGACACATGGAATTATTTCAAGATTATTTGGGTCAGCTCTTAGAAGCTGGTAGAATTAATTGTCTGATCTGATAGTACTATTGGGGGAAAAAAAGTTTAAGTATATTTTAAGAAAATGTGGTGTTTTACTTAAAGAATGATATGATGAGATTTTGAAAATTAAAGGGGAAGAAAATCCTCTACGAAAAGATTCTATTGCGTTGGATTTGCCATGACACTTTGGAAACAACTAGCATGATCTTTAAAACCCAAAATGACCCATGAAGATGGCTATTGTTTAAAAAAAAAAATAGAAAATAATAAGTATTGGTGATAAATTAGAACCCTTGTGCACTACTAAAGGGAATGTAAAATGGTGCAGCTGGTATGGAAAACAGTAAGTCAGATCCTTAAAAAATTAAAAATAGAATTATCATTATCCAGCAATTCCGCTTTTGGGTATATACCCAAAAGAATTGAAAGCAATGACTTAAATAGATATTTACACATCTATGTTTATTGCAGCATTATTTACAATAGCTAAAAAGTAGAAACAATCCAGATGTCCATTGATGAATGAATGGATGAACAAAATGTGGTTTAAATACACAATGGAACATTATTTAGCCTTAAAAAGGAAGAAAATTCTGACACAGGCTACAACATAGCATTGAAGACATTATGCTAAGAGAAATAAGCCAGTGATAAAATGATAAATACTGTATGATTCCACTTATATGAGGTACCTAGAGTAGTCAAATTCATGGAGACTGAAAGTAGAAGGGTCATTGGCAGAGGCTGAGTGAAGAAGGGACAGGAAGTTACCATTTAATTGATACAGAGTTTCTGCTGAGAAAGATGAAAAATTCTGGAGATGGCTGATTGTGATGGTTCACAACATTGTGAATGTACTTAATGCCACTGAACCATACACTTACAAATGGTTAAAATGGTAAATTTCATTATGTATATTTTATCACAATTAAAAAAAAACAAAGAGAAGGTGATAGACTTTTTAAAATTCAAGAAACTGCAGAGAAACAACTTGTATTTTCACTGAACATTTTTAGAAATGAAACAAAAGATGAGAGAAAATTTTTTTCCATGTCAAAGAGAACACAGGTCTGTTACTTTTCTTCCTGCTGTGGGAAAACTCCCCCAAATTCTCCTTCTCCCAGGAATCAATTGAGTCCCCTGTGGGCATATTACCTGTTGCCTTGGAACCAGAGGATTAAACGAGTTTTTAAAACTTTGTCTTCTTCCTATTATAAATGGGACAAAAAGCATGTTAATTTATTGATTCAGTAAGCATTTTTCTTGTGATCCAGGGCTAACCAATCATGACCTATACTTGTAATTCTACCTTCCTAAAGCCGACATTGCTAATCAATCACAAATTTTTCCCACTGAGAACTACTGTAGATTCAGAATCCTTCTCAACACATTTCTGTAACTGTAATACTAGGAAATGGGTATCAGCATGAGACAAATGTACTTTGCCATTTCTAGATCGGAGTATTTCCCTCAAGGCTTGCAGGTAGCTGGCATCGCATTCAAACCCAAGCAGGGTTTGGTATCAGGAGCTGGGGCCTACTGGAGAATGAGGAGTGAGTGCTGTCTCTTGCATTCAGTAAGTAAATGGTGGTATATGACTTACGAGAGCCCAAAGCCAGGCTTAGCCATGAGCCAGCTCTTTAAGCAAGTCCCCAATGGCAGGCAAGTGCCATGAATAAATGAAAATATATACTGAAATCAACATTAACCTGATTTCCCCCCTGCAGTTTGTGTAAAATTATGTAATGTAGGACTCAAGGAAGAAAAACAGAAACCCAAAGAGCCTTCTGTGTATTGGTGTAGACCTTCTTTGCTAATTTTTTTCTTGGTTTAGTAGAACTCAGAAAGCAGAAGGCTCCTTATGGAACTTCCATTTTTAGAGCTACTGGATTCTCTTTTTTCTCCAACCTGGTTCTGAAGGCCATATCACCTTTCCCCTTCTCTGCATCCCTAACATTCCCCTTGAAATCCTTTCCCAGTTATCGCCATACTCTCCCCAGCCCTGAAGAGGCAATCACTGTTTGGACTTTTATTGCCATTAATTAGTTTTGCCTGTTGTCGAATTTCTTATATGAGAAATCAAAGTGTATGCACTGTTCTGTGTCTTAATTCTTTCCTTCACGTAGTTCTTTGATATTTATCTATGTTTTTGTGTGTAGCCATAGTTTGTTCCTTTCTTATTGCTAAAATATTCCGTCATGTGAATACACCACATACTAGATTTATTCATTCTCTTACTGATGGACATTTGGTGGTTTCTAGGTTTGGACTATCATGAGTGAAGGTGCTACAAACATTCTTGTATATAAATTGTTGAAGTCTTTTGCTAATATGTAATTGTGCTTTTTTTGTCTTTTTTATATTATTTGTGGTTCTTTATATATTCTAGATTCAAACCTTTGCCTATTTGCTTTCTTGATTAAGTTTTTTTGATAGAAGTTTTAATCAATTCCAATTTATTAACTTTTTATGATTAGCGCTTTTTATGTACTGTTTAAAAAATCTTTACCTATTCCAAGATCATTAATGTGGGCACACATCATACATATCTTTTCTTCTGGAACATTACAGCTTTAGGTCTATATCTACTTTACATTAATTTTTGTACATAGTGTGAATAATGATTAAAGTTCTTTTTTAAAATATAGATGTGTGTTCCAGTATCACTTATTGAAAAGGCTAACTGTTCTCCACTGAATTAGAGAAGGATCTTTCTCATAAATCAAATGACTATATATGACCTCTCTATTCTATCAATTCATTTTTCTAGCCTTATGCCACTATCAAATTATCTTAATTATTGTAACTTTATAGTAACGTTCCAGGAAGTGAGGGGGGCTAGTTATTGAGTTCAGACCAATGATTCAATCACTCATGCCTACATAATGAAACCACGATAAAAACTCTCGTCACCGAGGCTTGAGTGAGCTTCCCTGGCTGGTAATCATATGTTGATATGCTGGGTGGATGATATGTCCTAAGGACAAGGAAGCTTCATATCTGGGACTTTCCTAGACCTCACTCTATGTGTCTGTTCATTCGGATGGTACTGATTTGTGTCCGTTGTAATAAAATTGTAATAAAAAGTAAAGCACTTAGCTGAGTGCTATGTGTCATTCTAGCAAATTATCAAACTTAGGGGAATTGTGGTAACCCCTGAATCTGTAGCCAGTTGATCAGAAGTGAGGTTTCCTGGGAACCCTGTTGCTTGTAGCTGGTGTATGATGTGAGGGGAGTTTGTGGAGAACTGAGCCCTTAATCTGTAAAGTCTGCATGAACTACAGGTACTCAGCATCAGAACTGCATTGCAGGCACTCGCTCATTAAGGATTGTTAGACCTTTTTAGAGAATTGCCCCTTTGTCATTACACAGTGCCCCTCCTTATCCCTGATAATCTTCCTTCATCTGAAGTGGCTTTGTCTGAAATTAATGTAGCTACTCCGAATTTTTTTTTTTTTTGATTAGTGTTAGCATGTTCTTTCTTTCTCTATTCCTTTACTTTTAATCTATGTCAGTGGGTTTCTTCTTGACAGCATGCAGTTGGATGTTGTTTTTCTGTTAAATCCTCTCTGAGAATCTTTGTCTTTTAATTAGTGTATTTAGACCACTGACATTTAAGTTGATTATTGATATAGATGGGTTAATATTCACCACATTTGTAACTATTTTCTATTCATTGCCTTGGTTCTGTTTTTTGGTGTTTGTTGTTGTTGGTGTTGTTTGTTTTTTGTTTTTGTTTTTGTCTTCCACACTTCTGTCTTCTATGTCTGGTTTTAACTGAGCATTTTATATGATTCCATTTTCTCTCCTGTCTTGGCATATCAATTATACATCTTTTTAACATTTTTTCGCAATCGTCCTAGAGTTTGCAATATACATTTTCAAAGAAGACAAGTCCACTTTCAAATAACACAATACTGCAATATTGCTACCATTCATTTCACTTATTCATAAGCTTAATCACCCAATACATTGTTGCTATTATTATTTGAACAAACTATTATCTATTAGGTCAATTAAGAATAATAAAATTAAAAATTTTATTTTACCTTCATTTATTCCTTCTATAGTGCTGGTTTTCCGACATATGTTATTTTTCTTCTCTCTAAAGAACTTTTAACATTCCTTGCAACGCAGGTCTACTGGCAACAAATTCCTCAATTTTGTTTGTCTGAGAAAGTCTTTATTTCATCTTGACTTTTGAAGGATAATTTTGGGTACAGAAAATTCTAGGTTGGTGGTCCTTTTTTCCCCTGACACTTTATTTTGCTCCACTCTCTTCTTACTTGTTTGGTTTCTGAAGAATAGTTTGATATAATTGTTATTCTCACTCTTCTGTTGGTAAGTTGTTTTCTTCTCTGTTCTTTTCCTTTGTCTTTGATTTTCTGCAGTAGAATATAATATGCTTAGGTATAGATTTTTTTTTTGGTGGAAGGGATTTATCCTGCTTGTTATCCTCTAAGCTTTCTGAATCTGTGTTTCGGTATCTGTCACTAAATTGGAAAATTCTCAGCCATTATTATCTCAAATGGTCCTTCTGTCCTTTTCTCTCTTTTTCCTCCTAGTATTCCCTTACATGTATGCTCTACCTTTTTTAAAAATTCTACAGTTCTTAGATTCTTTATTCTTTTATTTCAGTTTTTGAAATTTTTATCGATATATCCTCAAGATCACTGATTCTTTCCTTGGCTGTGTTCAGTCTGCTGATAGGCCCATCAAAGTATTCTTCATTTATTTTACAGAGTTTCTGAGCCCCAGCAATTCCTTTCTGTGTGTCTTAGAATGTTCACATCTCTGCTTACATTGCTCATCAGTTCTTGCATGTTGTCTACTTTTCCACTGAAGTTTTTAGCATATTAATCATAGTTATTTTAATTCTCAGATCTCTGCCATGTCTGCGTCTAGTTCTGAGCAGGCTTTATCTCTTCAGTCTATGAGTATTTTTCCTTTTGCCTTTAGCTTGCTATGTAACTTTTTGTTGAAAGCCATATATGATGTACTGGGTAAAAGGAACTGAGTTAAGATAGGCCTTTAGTGTGAAGTTTTATATTTATCTGACCAGGAGTTAGGTGGCGTTTACCATTTACTGTAGCTGTGGTGTCAGAGACTAAAATTTCCTTTAGTGTCCTGTTTCTGTCTCTCCTTTTGTTTTGGGTTTTTCTAGAAACTTCTTAAATACGGTCTAAGGCCTGCAGTTCTTTTAGCTGTAATTCTCTATTATTATACAGGAACTGGATTGATGTGGTAGTAAGGTGGGGGTTGGGGGAAGTTTTCTATAGTCCTATAATTAGATTTTGGTCTTTTAGTGAACATGAGTTGGGTATTTCCCTTTCTCCAGGGCGGTTAGGCTTTGGTAAAACCTCAGTAGATTAGACAGTTGTAAATTAATTTCCCTTGAGGGTTAGTCTTGTTGAGGAGCACAGAGAATTCTGGGTGCATTTCAAAATGGTAGCTTTTCCCCTCCCCCTGCTGGAAGCATGAGGGGATTTTTCCCAGTCTTCACATTGACAAACTGATCAGCCTCCTGAAAATAAAAGTCACAAATGTGTGGTGGCCTCCCTAAAACTGAGCCCCCTCAGAATTCATTTTCTCTTTCTTTCTTTCTTTCTTTCTTTCTTTCTTTCTTTCTTTCTTTCTTTCTTTCTTTCTTTCTTTCTTTCTTTCTTTCTTTCTTTCTTTCTCTCTCTCTCTCTCTCTCTCTCTCTCTCTCTCTCTCTCTCTCTCTCTTTTTGTTTGCAGTGGGTTTTGCCGGTTTTTTTAATCTTTTTTTTTCAATTACAGTTGATATGCAATATTATATTAGTTTCAGGTGTACAACATAGTGATTAGACATTCATATAACTTAGGAAATGATCACCCCAATAAGTCTAGTACCCATGTGATACCATACATAACTATTACAATATTATTGACTATATTCTCTATAGGGTAATTTACATCACCGTGACTGTTTTTATATCTGGCAATTTGTTTCTACTTTTCTTCTCTCAGTAAGGGATGGGAGGGAAGTGTTTGAAATATGCTCTTTTTTTACAAAATGAAAAGCTCTGGATGTTGTTTAAGATATTTCAGGGATCAGACAATAAGTATGAGGAGAATTTTCGAGCACAGGGGCCCTTGAAGATACCCCCCAGCATCTGTCTCGGTAAATGAAAGTTGGTTGTAGGTAATGTCCTATTTATAGAGTTTGTAGATTAATCACAGAGTAAATGGGAGTAGCTCTCTCTGAATGGACTGCCCTCTGCCACATCTCTGTATCTCACCTGGTGCTAGTAAGAGTTCAGAATAGGTAACTCTGACTTCTGCTCAGCAATACCAGTGGCCCAGGAAAGTCTACATG
This sequence comes from Eidolon dupreanum, assembly GCA_028627145.1. Lineage (NCBI taxonomy): Eukaryota > Metazoa > Chordata > Mammalia > Chiroptera > Pteropodidae > Eidolon > Eidolon dupreanum. The sequence goes on from CM053506.1 coordinate 34,901,004, forward strand.
GAATGGTGAACAAAGCATCAAGTTCAGCAGAGGACAGCATTGGTTCAAATCCTTGCTGTGTGATCTTAAGAAAGACACTTAACCTCTCTGTGGCTACATTTCCCTGGAAATAAAATGAAGATAACAATACTGACTTCTAAGAGCTATTATAAAGCACAGAAATGTAATTAAGCATGTACAACAACTGGCACCAACACCTGAGGAATATTCATCCCTCCTCTCCCCCTATATTACAAATTTCGATAAATGATGTTGAGTTTATCCAAATCGTTGTTCTGCTTCCCTGGTCCAGAAA
>CM053506.1:34901798-34930735 GCA_028627145.1 Eidolon dupreanum
CCACCCAAGGTGGCTCCTGAATCCCCAGTTCCTTGCTGAGGGCTCTTTACATGAGATAATGTTGATGGAGTTCCTAGCCCCGTGCCTGACACTGGCAACAGGAGCCCAGTAATTAATCATTTCCCTATCTCTTCTTACCTTCTATTAAAGGGACACTTTTAGATTGAGGACTAAGAGTACAGCTGCTTCCATAGTCTTACCTGCTATTTCCACTTTGTCCAGATATCTGCTTTTCCATGAGTCCCAACATAGAAATGCTATAAACACATGTGCTTCATAAAATGCCTCAGAAACCAACGAGGATTGTGGAAGGTTGTTGAGGCTCACATTTACAAGGCTGGCATTAGAATCTCCTCCTGGCCTTCTTGCCCAGGCTTATCACTGACTCCGTGACCCCAGACCTGTCGCCATGCCCCTTTTCCATACAGCATTACCAACATCACAAGGGTTTTGTGAGCATTCGCATCTGAACCAAGGTACTAGGAGAAATATCCATACCATGGGCTGTACATTCTGGTGAAGAATATGAGGCAAGAAAGACATCCATAAATTCTCAGACAATAAGGTTAAGAAAATGCTAAATTCTATGGATGAAAATAAGGAGGTGGTAAAATTTATTAGCATGATTAAAGTGCTAGATTTAAACTGTTTTCAGCTTAGATTGGAAAGTCAATAACCGTGCGTGATTTGGGTACTTTCTATGTGACCAGGCTCCTTCCATTAAGTATATAGTTTAATTACTATTTCTGGTTTAGGAATGCATTCTGACTTCAAATTATGTACATGTTTCTTAAGATGCTATTGCACGGGAGGCAGAAGAGGGAATAGAGGGTGGGAGAAGGGCAAAGCCACGGTGCTAAGCAATGCTGAACCTAAAAAGATTATCTAACCAAATGTCTCCTGAAGGTCCATCTTTTGAATAAACAGACCTAGGTCAGGGAGGGTTGCCTGGTGCTACAAAGGACTATGGAAGACATATATTAAGAGCCTTTTTTTTTTTTTAATGCAGAAGAACATAAATACCTATAGGGGACTCAAGGTGAACAGGATGGGGACATAAATGCAAACTGATCAGTGCCTCAAGTATGGAAAAAGAAACTAAAGTCCTTTCAAAGAATTTCAGTATCAAAAGTTGGAACAAAAGATTTTTCCTTCTAGTAACCAGAACACTATATTAACCAGGTTGGGTCATTCTCTGACATTTGTCAATTTGCAAACTCCAATCCCTAAGTCTCCTTCTAGTCAGCAAATTCCCCAACTATGATTACCTCCAATATACAAGCTTATTTCTCTACACTAACTCTCAAATGGTCAACATCGATTTGCAACGTTAATGAAGTAAGTACCCAACTATCCTTGTTCATGAGCTATTACCTCAGTATTGATTGTAGCCTTAATTGACAATTACTTGAATGGGTCGGGCTACACTGAGCTTTTATTAATTTTCTGTAGTAATCTTCATTATTAAACTTCATTGCAATCCTGTAACAATGTAAACTCCCCACTGTGGCTAATTGAACTGGAAAATTCCACTGGCCATTTCCCAAACCTGTTTACTCTGGAAAATAAAGAATTTTATTGTTAAATTTGATATCAGCAGTCTCAGCCTCAATTTTGTAAGAAGAGAATTGTGGCTTTGGTTGTGACAATAAATAGAATTTGATAAAATTATTTTTCCTTCACTGTTATTTCAGAAGTCGTGTGTTATCCAGACTTGATCCTCCCCCTCCTCTTTCTACCTAGGGAAATGGTGAACTCCAAGCTGCTATAAAATCATATTCATTTTTCTATCAAAATTCTTTCTTCCTTTCTTTCTTTGTTAAATTAGGGGTGGGGAAGGTATAGTGAGGTAGAAGAGAGAATATGGTTTTAGGAATTTTCATTTCTTTCACCTGAGCCATGTAAATAGATTTTTTTCCTACTCTCTCAAACAAACAAAATTTCTGATTTCAAACATTCTTAAAATAATAAGCAAAATATATTAACTCTCAAGACCCTATTGGAAATGAAACTCAGAGCGTCATCATGGGGGAACTGTTACGAAAAGGAAAGGCTTGCTCCCCTGGAACACATTTAGATACCATTTCTTCCAGAGACACCTTTGGACATCCCTTCCCTCTCACAGCTAGACCTCAGAAATCAGAAACAACTCAAGCTTTTGCTTCTTAGAGAGGCTCGCAGTGGCCTCCTTTCAGCACCCTAACATGCCCTTGACTGGTAGGATTGTAAATGTGCATGTTAGGCTGAATTATAATCACACCTTGGAAAATGGGAAAATGTAATCATAGGGTTCATTCTTTCTGGTCTATGGCTGAGACTGGCTGAATTTGGGGCACTTGATAGGGTAAGATGTAGGAGAGGAAAAGCACTTTTCCTTTACTATCTTAGGTTCAGTAACTGGGGCCTGTAAATTAAACGAATAAAGGACAGATGAACAGGGAAAAAATCATACATATTAAATTTTAATTTTATGGCATGGAGGCTTCACAGAAAAGGAGTGAATGCCCAAGAAAGCAGTTAGACTTGGAAGCTTATATTTCACTATAATTAAGAGCAATAGATTGTGGAGAAGTGACTAGACAAAAGAAAGAGGGGTTTTGGCTTCTAGGGATGGTAAATTGTGGAAAGGTAAATATATGAGGGAAACTAATAGTAGAAGAGCTGTTATGGCAGAAGGAGGGGATCACCATCACAAAGAAAAACTTATGCTCTGCTCTTAGACAAATTAGGAAAGGGCTGAGAGTTTCTTTTGTGTATGCTGTTTCTCCATTGCCCTCAGCTCCTTATACAATCCTTATACCAAAGTGGCATATTTTGGGATAAGTTATTCTGATCCCCTTCAAAGGTAATTCAGAAATGTGATTTATGATATATTTTTTTAATTTTTACTTTTTTACTTTTTTGTTATTTATTATTATTTATGCTTACAGCACCTGGTCTTCCTAGGTGGTCTCCTATCCAAGTACTAACCAGGCCCAACCCTGCTTAGCTTCTGAGATCAGACATCGGACTTGTTCAGGGTGGCATATCTGAGCCAGAGCAATGAATGTAATGTGATATAAAATTGATTAGAGTTGGAATTCACTTTATTGTGAGCTAATAAAATGAAGCTACTCCTGTGCTTTTCTGGGAGAATAACTGGTATAGAATAAAGGGAGAGGATTAAAAGGTTTATACATAAAGGAAATGTTGAGTTCTTGGTCTTGTTGCTCTAGAAATATATCTAGTGAATATTCACAAAAATTTCAGAAAAAATACTGATTGGCATCCAACAAATTCAACTCTCAATTAATCAGACCAGTGTAATTTTTGTTTGTTTGGTTTTGCTGACTGTTACACACTCATCAGAAGTCAATGATAAGAAAACTGGCTCCTATTAAAGAGGATGTTTTGAAAGAAAAACGTTAACAGACATGAGTTTACTTTGAGTACAATCATCCCTGCCTTGTAGGAAAGGCTATGCAGTGTGATGGAAAATGTCCTTCACTAGAAATCCATATCCTTATGGCTTAATGTCTCTAGACCTCATTATAAAAGAGGGCTTTGGCTCATGTAACTTCTGAGGGACTTGCTATGCTCTCAAATGCCATGATTTTGATCTTGAGACATTGAGTCTTACAAAGGTAAAATGAAGGGGAAAATACTACGCTGGGAGTATTGTTTTGAGTTTTGTTCCCCCAGCCAGGTATGTCACTTTGGACAAGTTACTTCATCTTCCTAGGCCTCACTTTCCTCTTCTGTTTCGTGAGGTGTTATTGAGCCAGGCAACCTGCACAATCCCTTCCACTTCTCAGGTTCTTCAATTCAACATGGTAAGTAATGGCTCCTGTTATGGTTACTTCTACGTGTACACTTGGAGAAGCTATAATACCCAGTTACTTACTCAAACACTAATTCAGGTAAAAGTTACTTTGCAGATATTAACATCTACAATCAGTTGACTTTAAGTAAAGGTGATTACCCTCAATAATGTAGGCAGCCTTTGTCCAATCCTTTGGAAGTTGTTAAGAGAAAAAAACTGCTTTCTTGGAGAAGTAGATCTAACTCAAGATTACAGAATTAACTCCTGCCTGAGTTTCCAGCTTTCCAGACTGCCCCAATAATCACATGTGCCACATGTGCACATATATCTTGTTGGTTCTGTTTCTCTGGAGAACCCTGAATAATACAGCTCTCCAGGTGAGATGGTAAATTTGTGGCTGTCAAAGGAAAATGCACCGATATCTTTTACTTTCTATAGTAGAAGTAAAGACAGAAACAAAGCATAGGTTATCTCAGTGAGTATATACGGACCATAAACATTTTTTTCTTGTGCCTACACAGTTTGTTTTGAATTAGTTGACATTTAAAAGTATGGAGATATCACTTAAAGTGTGAATTTCTCATTCTCTTAAGTAACTGGAAATCTAGCAACCTGGGGCCTGCATTTGTGCAAGGAAATAATCAGCTTGAACTATATCCTCAAACAGGGTTACTTGTCACCCTTGGGATACACAAAGAGTTTCCAAGAAGTATCAATTTCCAGACACTCAAATTCCATATGTTCTCATTTCTAAAGCTGATCTGCTTGGCAACCTGCTTGCCTTCTGAGCATCACGTTTATCCTCTTTTTCTCATATTCCTTTGCAATTACCCTGTTTAAACTTTACAAAATGTGGTAGATACAAAGATACATTGCCCAGCTACTCCTTCAACAATGGATTTGATGCCTGTAGTGGGTGGAATAGTGACCCCCAAAAGATATCCATCTGGAACCTCAGAATGGTACTTCCTATGGAATAAAGGTTTTTGCAGATATAATTAAGGTAAGGATTTTGAGACGAGATCACCCTGGATTAGTCCTAAATCCAATAATGAGTGTCCTTAAAAGAGACTGAAAAGTAGAAAACAGCCACAGAGACACAAAGGGGAAGGCCATATGAAGGCAGAGGCAGAGATGCACCTATGAGCCAAGGGATGCCAAGGAGTGCCAGGAGCCAGCAGAAGCTGGAGAGAGGCATGGAACAGATTCTCCCTCAGAGCCTCCAAAAGGAACCAACCCCGTTGACACCTACATTTCAGACTTCTGGCCTCCAGAACTGTGAGAAAATAATTTTTGTTACTTTAAATGACCAAGTTTGTAATAATTGTTTATGGAAGGCCTAGACTACTATATCACTGGCCCTCTGGGGAGAGCCATTTCAGAGTCTGCCTTGGCTGCAGAGGACCACCCTGCCGGAGCTCACGTCCTTCTCAGGACAGCCTTATATCTGGTGATGTAGCCTGTGGGGTTTAAAGGCCTTCCATTTCAGCCTGTCACCAAGACAACTCTGATGGGCAGTTTTCACTTCAGAGCTGCCTACTGGCCTGGCCAAGGCTTCACCAATTTCTCCTCAGTCCAGGCTTGCTGCTGCCTCCTTTTCACAGGTGTTGATCCCTAATTAACATCTTGCCTTCCTGTCCATTATATCTCAGCGTTTGCTTCCAGAGAACCCAACCTGCCATGTGACAGAGATGCACATCTTTTACCCATTTCAAGTCTTACTATGGTGGGTTGCTTGAGGGTGTTACAACTTTCTGGGTGACAACAGAACAATTAGAAATATTGATAACGATGTTGCTGTGACAAAAAGATTCCTATTCTCATTTACTTATTTTTATAAACCAGGATTCTCAACCTTTATATCTATAAACACCAAACATAGGAGCAGATTTGGTGCTGAACCCCATCTCATTCTAGAATCAAGTACTATTCATCCATGCATACATGACTAACTGGAAAAAATAAAACCCCATCTGTCTCATATTGGTATGCATTTTAAATAAAGTTTAAATTTTATGTTTAATAATTATTCATTAAATTTACAAGTAGGGGGTGGGGAAGAGGAGGGAGGTAGACAGGGTAAAGGGGATCAAATATATGGTAGCTGAAGGAAACTGGACTTTGGGTGGTAAACACACAATAGAATATACAGATGTCAAATTATAGTGTACACTTGAAAATTATATAATTGTATTAAGCAATAAATTTAATTAAAATATTTACAAGTATATTTAGTTTCTTTTAATCAATATTTCCAGAAGAAAAATATTTTAATACCTATGGCCTTATGGTGATGGAAATAAACTTCCAATTTGAATTTTTATTTATGTCACAGAAAAGTATGAAAGTATGGTAAATTAAACACTTCAAATCAAATGTCATTTTTGAATAAAATTTTCTGGGCGAAGAGGAATTAAAACATGAGTTCATGGAGAAAAAGGAAGTAAAATTTCTGTTTGTCAAATAAGAACTTGTGCATTTTTTATGGTTAATGGTGCTTATCAAATTGCTATAAAGTTTAAATTCTATTGGAGTGATAGAAATTTTTTTATTTTAAAATATCACCATTTACAGCATACCACTAATTATCTTTTTAAAAAAATAACTATTAAGCTTATGATTAAAAAATTTAGATGTCTAAAAATCTGATAAGGGGTACATGGTTTTTCAAAAACTTTTTAGGAGGTTCATGAGAAAAATGTTTGGCTACCACTGATTTGTGTTGCCCGCTGGCACCTGTAGGCATTTCAGCCTGTGACACCTGCTTTAGTTAAACAACTGAATACCTCTATGCTAAAGGCTTTGTTAACCTCCAAGTGCAATTTCTGGGAACAGTATCTCCCCCAGATCTCTGAGGAACCAACATACTCGTCAGGGAGGAAGGAGCTGAAATACAGAGGAGGGTAGCTTTTTCTAATTCCCACATTAAGCTCTTTGAAGGCAAGGGCCACAGGAGAACTCTTTGAGGGATGAGAGAGACTGATTTACAATCTCCCCCAAAGGAATTTAAGAGAAGCCCTCCTTCTGCACCTTACCCGCAACTCCCTCACCTCTAGGCTTTCTGTCTTTCCCTTCTCTATGAGATCTCCATTCCAGGCTGAGGAGAACGAGATATCTAGGAGAATATATTAACTTTGCACATTGCTATTTCTTCCAGAATAATAACTATAATAACGACTACCATTTATTGAGCACTTATCTGTGCCACGTGGAAAAATGAATGATCTTAACAGCTGACATCAGGATTCCTCATAGGAAGGGAATTGTCTTTTGAAAATATCTTCATAAACCCTCCTAGAGACTGATTCTCAAAATCATCCAGAAGAGGCATAGGAAAGCAAGAAAATTTTGGAAAAAAATTATGACAAATAATAAGTCGACACCTTTATAAATGTTTCTATGTCCCAGGCCTGTTCTAAGTGCTTTATATACAGAAATTCATAAAATCTTCACAATCACCTTGTTATCCTCTTTTTAAAGATGGAGAAACCGAAGAATAGAGATTAGGCAACTTATCTTAGTGCTAGTAAGTAGTAAAACATCTACTGCCTGCAGAGTCTGTGCTCTTATCTATTATGCTATATCTATGCCTTTAATCACTGTGCTATGCTATATGTGGACATTTTATAAAATGATAGTAATTAAATCAATACAGTGCCATTTCATCATAGAATAAAAAAATAGAGATCAGAATCAGACTCATATGTAGAAAATTAACATATGATAATTAGGCATTTCAAATCAGTAGGCAAAATGAAAATAAATTTGTACTTCACACCTAAACCAAATTATATTCCAGATGGATCAAATGTATAGAAATGTAAATGTATCAAAATTTTTAAGTTAGAAGAGGAAATATTGGAATATTTTTATAATGTTGGCATTTCCTTCTAGACATATAAAGCCCAGTATTTCCATTAAAAAAAAAAAAAGGTTTGTTCTTTTTAGCTACATATATATTTAAAGTTCTATATGGAAAGAATATACTATAATCTAAGTTGGAAGAATGACAATACTCTGAGAAAATATTACAAATATATAATAAATAAAGAGCTAGAAACCATCATATATAAAGAGCTTCCGTAAACCAATAAGAAAAAAACCCAAACTACCCATTAGGATAAGAAAAGAAAGAAATATACAAATATAAATTCACAGAAAAACAAATGCAAATGGCTAGTAAACATAGAAATAGATACACAATTATAATAAAAGTCAAATATATGCAAAAATTAAAATATGGGATATTTAAAAGAAAAATATTAAAAATTTTGAAAATATGGCAGATGGAAAACTCTAAGTTCCTGTTGGTGTATTGGTTGTAGTATAAATGACAAGCATTTTGGAGAGAACATTGGCAGTAGATATTTCAACAGAAAATGTGTATCCCCTTTGTCTTAGTAATTGTAGGGGGAGATATTATGTCTCCCATGTTCAGGAACACACAATGAGTCCACATTTCCATCTTGGGTTAAGTTTCTGCATCTCTGCCTGGTTTGCAAGGCCCTCCATAATCTGGGGCCACCTATCCATTCACTGCTACTCCTCCATACCAACCTGTCACCCAAGCCTGACAGGTCCCAAATATGTACTAAATCAATTGTTACTATAATGATTATAGTTGCTTACCTGATCTCTGCATTGTACTTATCCATCCCATCAATGCCAAAATAGAAGCAAGCCCATGGAAGGGGGTCAGCAAACTCTTCTTGCAAGTTGATTAGCTAGATGTCCAATCTGTCATCTGTTCCAGATACATGTGAGGAAAAAAAAAAAAGAAATTGGACTGGTTTCTTATATCATATATAAAAATAAACTCAAAATGGATTAAAGACTTAAATGTAAGACCTGAAATCATAAAACTTCTAGAAGAAAACACAGGCAGTAACTTTTTGAAAAATCAGTCTTATCAATATATTTTTACATACATCAAACTAAAAAGTTTTTGCACAGTGAAGGAAACAATCAAAAAAAACAAAACAAAACAAAACAAAAAGACAACCTCCTGAACGGAAGAAGATATTCGCAAATAATACATTTGATGAGGGGTTAATATCCACAAAACATAAGAAACTCATACAGCTTAACACCAAAAGAAAAACAAACAATCCAATTTAAAAATGGACAGAGGACCTAAATAGACGTTTCTTCAAAAAGCACATACAGATAGCCAATAGACATATGTAAAGATGCTCAACATCTCTAATCATCAGATAAATGCATACCAAAACCACAGTGAGATATCACCTCATATTTGTCAGAATGGCTATCATCAATAAATTAAAAAAACAAGTGTTGGTGAGGATGTGGAGAAAAGGGCACCCTTGTACACTGTTGATGGGATTGTAAATTAGTGTAGCCACTATGGAAAACAGTATAAATATTCCTTAAAAAATTAAAAATGGAGCTGTCATACAACCTAACAATATCACTTCTGGGTATTTATCTAAAGAAAAAAAAACACTAATTTGAAAAGATATATTCACCCCTATGTACACTGCATCATTATTTACAATAGCTAAGATATGGATGCAACTTAGGTGTGTATCAATGTATAAATGGATAAAGAAATTGTGATATATATAATGGAATATTACTCAGCAATAAAAACAAATGAAATCTTAACATTTGCAACAACAAAGATGGAAATAGAGGGTATTATGTGAAGTGATTTAAGTCAGATAGAGAAAGACAAATATGTAATTTCACATATATGTGGAATTTTAAAAAAATGAACAAATAAAACAGAAACAGACCCATAGATACAGAGAATAAGCTGATGCTTGCCAAAGGGAAGGGAATGGGGAGATGGTTGAAAAGGAAAAAGTTTTTTTAATTAAAAATAAAATTGTTGTATGTCCTCTCAAATATATTTTAAGTGAAACTCTGTGTGTGCATACATGTGTGTTGTCATTCATTTATTCATGCATTCATTCACTCACTTATCTAAGAAGAACCCCTTTTGGTTTAGTTTGCTTTTAAACAGGCTGGTATTCTCAGTTTAGAACTAGCCAAAGAATCAATTTTGACTTGGTTGCTAGGAAACTCTGTCTTTGGAGCAGAAGTTAAAAATCAATTTTCCCATGCTTTAAAAAACATATATTTAAGTAAATGACTTCTTCAGAAATATTGATTCACTCCAAAGACATTTAAATAACATGGGAAACAAGAGGATTTTTATGTGGAAGCTGGATCTTGACAGTGAAGTAGACATGCACTTAAGAAAAATATATTTACACATGTAATTCACATCTTGTTCAGAGAAAAATAGACTTTAATGTAGTAATAGGACTATTTATGTAATGAGCTCTCATGGGCTGTTGCATAAATAATGATTCCTGAACTGTAAGAATGTTTTTATGTGAAAACTGCCTTTGTGAACTTTCATAAAAATTTGGTTTTGTGATTACATCAAAGGCTGAGTTTATATTAGCAAATGAAGCTTCATGAAGACATGAAGACATTTTCTAATGGAAGCCTCATAATTAGAAGCACATTTCCTAAAAAGTTGTGTTTTGAAAACGCTTGTGCCCTCCTCACGGCCTTACTGTCTTGCAAAGGATTCTCTCTGTCTGCAACTGGCTTCACAAGCATTCTCGGACATCAGCAAGCCCTGCTCCAGGGAGGGATGCCAGCCAGCCTGTGAGATGTTTCTGCAAGAACTTTTGGCTGCCTTAACTGCCTAAAGCAAATGTTTGTTTGCTGCAGTACGTGAATCAAATGCTTTTGTGTGAAAACACTTGCTAGAGAAACAAATGTTTGTTTTGGTAATCGACATTTGGACTGTTGGAACATTACCACTTAAGATATTGGTTTGAGAAATATACATTTAATTTGGAAAGCACCAGTTAGGATCAAGCATGTGACACAAATCTAGGCTGTTAGGAAATGAGGTTGAAATTGGACCCAAATTTTTCACTTCCTCTTGTCAGATCTGACTAGGAAAATGGTGGCTTGTTTTACACGTTGCTATATAATGTTACTGAGCAACAGCATAAAAGAAACAAGTGATTTACTTCTTTCTTGAAACGTATGACTTATAAATTATCAAAGATAGCAGCAAATGTGTATTTATCTAGTATTAATATTTAAATGCCATTTTCCTACTGAATGTACCACATGCTCCATATTAATCTTTTAGATTAGACTTAGTACAAATTGATGTTTCCTAAATGGAAGATGTCTCCTTACAGTTCACTTTTGATTATCTGTGCTGACTGACGGGAGGAAAGGTAGACAGATACTCCAAAATAGCAGGTGATACAGAAATAAGCTTGGCTTCAGAGAGCATTAAATTTTTTAGTAGTAGAAAGAAACTAATTATATTTTAAGGGGGAGAGATGTTCAGAAAGAAGCTTGAGGGAGAAGAGGGCTATTTTAATTTTAAATATATTATATCTGATGATAAATAAACCAGAAATAGAAAGTCAAACTATACTATACTGAGATTGAGCCTGGATACTAGAGCAAAAATTTTTTTAATTAAATATTTTATTTCTTTCCTGTACATTTTTAAGCCTATCTTTAGTTCTGTTGAAAGCCAGAAGTATATGTAAATGCATTTGATTTTTTTACTGATATATTTGAGTTTTTCTCTTTTGTGAAAATAAACTGCAAAAACCAGGTTCATCTGAAAATTTATGAGCTGAAACCTATAATCAAATCAGTGTGTACTTAATAATGAAATAAAATTATAGCCCAAATTCTTTGCTGCTGGCCTTAGTCCTATTTGATCTTTAGCTATTAAAAAAAAGCATATTTTGAAGTAGAAAAGGAAGCCAGTATCAGTTCAGAATAGCCAAATAGAAGGATTATTCATTAGAATGTCGAGAAACATGACTTTGTATCTTGAATCCACTCATTGCTATTTCCAGTTGTAAATTTCATTCCACTGTTGAGAAAGATAAGTGATATAATTCATGTATATTTGAAGTACTTTGAGCTCCCCAGAACTTAATAATTCAAAGTATTACAGTAAATTCCCATTTATTCTGAATCCAAACTACCAGAAAGCTGAAATAATGAGAATTTTTTGTGCAGTTTATAAAATGGTAATGTCCCTGGAGCATTAAAAGATTCTAAATTCTTTTGAATAGTCACAAAAAGATTAAATTTTGTTCAGCATAATTTTGTGGTAAGAATGTTTGATAGAGTTCAAATTCTCTGAAGATAGTAATTAATCCATGTGTAGCCTATGGTAATTCTTTTTAACTTCAATATAGAAATAGTATCTTTGCATTTCCAGGAAACTTTAGCTTTGTATTTCTAGCCTAATCATACCCTAAAATGTACAGCACATCAAAAACTTTGTAAAGTTTGATAACGGGTCACATGTGTCCTACTTTCTTAGCTATAAATGATTCATGTGGTTTCAAATAAGAAACACCCACTCAAGCTAGCTAAAAGATATTATTTGTTACTATGATACTGGGCTTTTTCACAGAACCCAAGCCTGTGCTCAGGCACAAACTGGAACCAAGAACTGGAAGTCTGCGGGAAACCCTGAGAATTTATGCTTCCTCTCTGCCTCTCATCTCTACTTCTCTTACTAAATCTGCTTCATTCTTGTCTCTGTAAACCACTATCTGCTCTTATTCCCACCACTAAGTAGAAAGTGGGCCCTATATGGTAACTGACATCATGGATCATGGGATCCGGCATTGGAGAGACAACCAACACTCTTCTGGCCTCAGCTAAATTTTAAAAGGAGAACAAGATGGGCCTGCTGGAGTCAGGCAACCACTCTTCACCTCCCAACCCTTCTATCACCCAACATACTGATGGGGAAGAAGGGATGGATATAGCCTTGGATGCATATAATTAAACCCCATATAAAGAAGAAGTGGTAATTACCAAAGAGTTGAGCTTGGTGTGAGCTGAAAAACCGACACCAATGTTTCTCAAACTTTTTAATGTTATAATCCTGTTACAGTCTTAAAAATTATTGGAGACCTAAAGAGTGTTTGTTTTTATGCATTACAGATATCAATATTTACCATGTTAGAAATTAAAACTGGGAAATTTTTAAATATTTAATTTTTAATTCATTTTAAAAATAACAAACCCATGATATATTGACATAACATTTTTACTAAAAATAACTATATTTCCCCAAATAAAAAGATATTAGTGAGAAAAGTAACATTGTTTTACATTTTTGGAAATCTTCTTAATGTCTGGCTTGATAAAAAACAGCCTGATTCTCATATCTGCTTTTGCATTTAATCAATTATGTTAATTTGGCTGAAGTATATGTAGAAAGCTGGTCTCACATAGATATGTATTTGGGGAAGAGAGGAGTATTTTAGCAGCCTTTTTATATAATTGTAACTATTCTTTTTTGATAATACACCAAAACCTGACATGAGATATTTATAATCTAGAATCAGTGAACATTTTGTACTCTGTTACAAAAGTACCCATTGGTTTATCTTGCACTTTTACCCATGCATGATTTCGTAACATCATGCATTGGTCATTTGGAAAATGTTGGTTGACTGAGTTACACAGATTTTCCACACATTGATGCATTTCATTTCATGATACAAAAATCACATTTTAAAATATCATTACCAATCTCATCAGAAAAGTTTTTAAGTATTGGGAAGTTGTCACACTCATGATGACAGATCTACATTTTCCAAAATTCAAATTTTCACTTGAAAGCTTGTATTTTAGAATTGCCAACAAATGCTGTCAATTGTATGACTGGTAGTGACAGATTGACTTCATTCATTTTTGAGAAAATGTCTGCTAAATAAGTAAGTCAAAATAACCATCATTTGTCTATCATCAGTTGTTCTTTTAAGTAAAAATGTTCCATTAAAAAAAAAAAAAGAGGCTAGTTGAGCTCACAACTCAAGCAATCACACAGTGATTTTCCTGGAGACAACCATTATACTTTGGTATGCAATGCTTTATACATACTTCCTATTTCATTAGATATAATATTAAGGGTCAATATTTAATAAAATTAATAATTTTTAACTGAGCTATCAAGGGCATTAAACAAAACTGTTTTTTTTCTCCACATGCAGTTAAGAATATAATGACTACTAGTATAGCCTCGTGTTCCTGCTAGGACACCAGCAGTTTTATCCATTATTGCTTTTTTAACATCAGTGCAAATGTCAACATAGTGAAGGCAAATTATCTTTTTGGTGTTATTATGAAAATTGTTTTATTTTCTCATATTGCTGAAAGGGTCTCAGAGATATCCCCTCTGCCAGGGATCTGCAGACCACACTGTTGTACACCAACTTGCTAAATATGCATCCAAACTAGCTGAAATCATTGAGCAAGCATATCTTATTCTTTTGATGATATCTTCTTGGTAACAAGAAAATGTATATTCATATTAAATGAGGAAATATCACATTTAAAAAATTATAAACAAATTCTAACTTTTTAGTGATCAGTTATGGAGAGAATTTTAAAGCTCAGATTGGTAAAAAAAAAAAAAATGAAAACAAAAAAAACTTTAGAAATGATGGAGTTCAACATAACACGCAGTGGAAGAATATTTAAAACAATAAATGTTGTGGTTTCTGTTCAATGGATACTTTGCAGGAACTGAGAGACTCATGCGTGGAGCCATGTGGTATGGCAATTTTCCAAATCACATAAAATTAAAAATGCAAGAAAATTCTTAATGTTTAAGCCACTACAATTTTGTGAGTTAAGATAATAACAATAAAAACAATAACACAAAACTAAATTTCAAAGGAAGCAGTTACCACATAGAGTATTGATTTGAGATCACCATTGTGAATTTACTAAGAGTCAAAGATCCAGGGCTAAAGAAAAAGTGATTTAATTCAGTTTCAACAATTTATTAACTGTGTAACCTTGAGTAAGTGTCACTGAACCTTTTGAGCCTGTTTTCAAATGTGTAAAATGAGAGGAATAGTCCATACCTCATAGTCTTGTTGTATTACATGAACTAATGCATTTAAAATGATGAACAGTACTTGGCACATAGTAGTTATTAAAAAAACGTTATGTCTGTAAAATTTTTAAGAGGTGGGTAGTGATACAGCAAAGAAATACCATTACTTTTCTAACAAGATAGTATTTGCTATATACTCTAAAAGAACCACTGAAATATGAGTTATAGCTAATAAGCCAACAAAGGTGATAAAATGTAATAATAATAATACTCAGTTAATCTAAAAGAAGGTGAACAAAGAGGAAGAGAACAATGAACTGATGGAATAGAAAATAAACAGTAAGATGATAGATATAAACTTTATCGTATCAATAATCACATTAAATGTGAATGATCTAAATAAACAGTCCAATTAAAAAGTAGAGATTGTCAGATTAAATTATAAAGCAATGCCTATAAGAAATTTGCATTAAATATAAAGAACACACAGGGTTAAATATAAAAGGATATAAGAGGCTGAAAAGAGATGTACCAAGATAACATTAATCAGAAGAAAGCTGGAATGACTATGTTAATATCAGATGAAGTAACTTTCAGAGCAAAGGCAGTGACAGGCAATAAAAAGATCATTTCACATAGATAAAGAGATCAATTCATTAGGAAGATACTAAAATTCTAAACTTTGTGAACCTAATAATAAATTTTCAAAACACGTAAGTAAAAACTGATAACACTGCAAGGAGAAATAAATAAATTTGCAATTATACTTAGTGGTTTGAACACCTTCTTCTCAATTCAGTTAAAAAAATCAGTACATATACAGAAGATGTGAACAACACAATCAACCAATTTAATTGACAGTTTTGGAACAAGCCACCCAATGACAGCAGAATAAACATTCTATTCAAGTGCAGAGACATGGAACATTTATCAGAGAGATATTCTGGGTCATAAAACAAATCTCAACACATTTTTAAAAATTCAAGCCATATGAAGTATGTTCTCTTGCACAGTGGTATTAAATTGGAAATCAGCACCAGAAAGATCTGTAGAAAATCTCCAAGTGTTTAAAAATTAAATAGCACTCTTCTAAATAACCCACTATCAAACAAGAAATAAAAAGAGAAGTTTAAAAGTATTTTGAGCTGAATGAAATGAAAACACAACATATCAAAATTTGTAATATGCTGCGAAAGCCAAAGTTAGAGGGGAATTCATACACTAACTGCCAAAGTTGAAAAAAAGGGCAGTCTCAAATTAGTGACCTCAGTCTCCACCTTAAGAAATTAGAAAATAAGAGCAAACAAAAACTCAAAGTAAGTGTACAGAAAATAATAGAGAATTTAGTGGAAATCAGTGGTCTTGAAAACAAAGAAGCAATAAAGAAAATCAATAAAACAAAAACTATTTTTTGAGATCAATGAAGTTAATAAATGCTTAGCCAGACTTATTAGGAAAAAGAGAAAAAAATTATCAATATCAAAAAATGAGACAGATGACACCACCACAGAATCTACAGATAATAAAAATATAATAAAGGAATATTACAAACAATATTATGTAAATAAATTTGACAACCTAGATGAAATGCATAAATTCTTTGAAAGACACAAACTAGGCAAGCTCTCTCCAAAAGAAATGGATAGCCTGAATAGATCTATATCTATTAAAGAAACTAAATTTTTCAAAAAAAAAAATTTCAAAAGAGAAAAATCTGGGCCTAGATGACTTTACTGGTGAATTTTACAAAACATTTAAGGTAGAAATAATATAAATTTTATGCAAGTTCTTTCATAAAACTGAAGAAGATGAAATATTTCCTAACTCATTCTTCGAGGCCCCAAATTAATCTATAGATTAACTGTAATCCTAATCAAGATGCCAGCAGGAATTTTGTAGAAAATGGCAAGCTGATTCTAAAATTCATATGGAAATGCAAAGGATCTCAAATATCCAAAATGACTTTGAAAAGGAATAAAGCTGTAGCATCAACAATCTGTTTTTAAGACTTATTAAAAAGCTGAAGTAATCAAGACAGTGTGGCACTGTGTAAAGACAAAAAATAGACCAATAGAACAAAATGAAGAGTGTCTAAGTTCAAAAATGACTTACAAATACTTGGACAACTGACTCTACAAATGTGCAAAGGTATTCAGTGAAGAGAGAGTAGTTATTTCAATAAATGGTGCTGAAATAATTGGATGTTCATATAGAATAAAAGAACTTTGATTAATGCATCATGCCATACACAAACATAAACTATAAAATGGATCATGGACCAAATATAAAACCTAAAATCTATAAAACTTTTAGAAGAAAACAGGAGAAAATCTCAGTGACCTTGAGTTTGGTAAAGACTTCTTGGATATGACACCAAAAATATAATCCATGAAATAAAAAAAAACCACAACAATAAATTCAATTGAATCAACATTAAAATCACTGTTGAGAGAATGAATGGATAAGCCACAGATTGGGAGAAAATATTTGCAAACTATATGTCTGATAAATAACTTGTATCCAAAATATATAAAGAACTTTCAAAACATAACAAGAAAACAAATAATCCAACTTTTAAAGGAGTAAAAGATTTGAACAGGTGCTTCACCAAAGAAGATATACTGATGGCAAATAAGCACATGAAAAGATGTCCAACATCTTTAATCATTAGGAAAATAGGAATTTAAACTCAATAAAATACTACTATATACCCATTTAAATGGTTAAAACTAAAAAAATTGGTCACTACTATATATGTACAATGTGACTAAACAATTAAGTAAATGGCTGGTAGGTGGTGGGAGCCAGGTTTTCCACTATTGGAGATGATCAAGGGGAAGTGGCTAGACTGGTCTATGTGATAAAGGTTTTAAGTTGGAAAAATTAAACTCACATTTAGCTTATTAACATAAATATATGATTATAGATAGAAATATTTATAGATATGAAAACATACATGTGTTAGTATATACACAGATATTTCCTTATTCTGTCAGCAGAGAGCAAGAAGCAAGGATACCTCAGTAACAATGAGCACAGTGAGCTACCAGGTCTTCTTGGTTTCTAACACCACTCCCCAATAAAGGGAACTAGAGCTCCTTGGAGAAATGGCTGATTCTATGATTGGGACAAAAAA
Source organism: Eidolon dupreanum (assembly GCA_028627145.1). Taxonomy (NCBI): domain Eukaryota; kingdom Metazoa; phylum Chordata; class Mammalia; order Chiroptera; family Pteropodidae; genus Eidolon; species Eidolon dupreanum. The sequence goes on from CM053506.1 coordinate 34,919,625, forward strand.
TACATAGATGAATTTGTAGAATTTTGTAGTACCAGGAAGTAAGAAAGTGCTCCAAAAAAAAAAAAAAATGCAATAATTAAGGTACGTCAAAGGAATACAGGGACCAACTGAAAGAGCTTATCTGACTGAGGCAGAGTTTGTCAGGTCTCAGCACTGTAGAGTAACTTTCTTTTTCCTCTTTCCCATACCTTACTCTTTGGAAGAAAGTCATTATACATAGTGCCACCTTAAGGAGTGGGGAGTTTATATATATATATTAGAATTTATATATATATATATATACACACACACACACACACACACACACGCACACACACACACACACATATATATCTTAGTATTTATATATATAATATTAGAATTGCTCTTCCCTTTTATTTATTCAGTCATTTGTATTAGTATGAATTCATGAACAGTTATTTTATATTTTGTGCTATAACTCAATACTACTTTAGTTTGTTGATAAAACTGATCCATCTTTGGCTATTGGGAGCACTTCCTTACTTTCTGGTGCAAAGGGATGTTCCAGATTCATCTTGTGCCATCCCTATCCCAGAAATAGAATTGGTCATTAACACAAGGAGCTTTGGTTCTTTTTAGTAGAGAAGAGTATTTAGGACCAGGGCCTGGGCACTAGGTACATCCATTATTACTGGTATGTCATATCTAGGCCCTATCAGTGCACAGAGCCAGGATATAGATGGATACATAATAAACATAAGCTTATAGTGACACTTCCAGTTCCAATCCAGCACTACAGGGTATGTTCTACTCTTCACTTTTCCGTACTTGTAACTCCATTTCCCAACAGTGAGAAACCTGTCTCCCATTATCCTCGACATTTTTACTCATTTGCTCACCCTAAAATCCATAGAAGATAGTTTCAGAATTGCTAGCTTGATTACCACAATGAAATACAACAATGCAGCACTTAAAGATAACTTCGATCACTGTGACAGAGGCAACAGAGGAAGAAAGTTAAGCATAGCTCAGAATTCAGAGTTTGAATCTATCATTTTCAAAGTGTTCATCTTTGGACAAGTTATGTCACTTACACAAGCCTCAATTTTCTCATCTAAAAAATGAGAATAACAATGATATCTACCTTATTGGGTTGTTGTAAAGATTAAATGGGTCACTGTATGGTGGCTATAGTAAATATTCAATAAACGGGAGCTAAATGTTGTTTTAGATATATTTAGGGGACCCTTGTAATGTACTAGATAGAGTGAAAAAAAGCAAGATGAATCTTAAGGCTAAACATTTTTTAGACTACCAATAGAACTGTTAAGAAAGGAATAAAAAGGAGATTCATTTCATCACACAACCTTCTGTGCTGTTTAAAATTTTTATCATGTGTGTTAGTTTTATATTTAGAAAGACAAACTTCATCTTAAAAGATTATTTGGTTTATTAAAAGTTAAATATCTCAAATAAAGTTTTAAGATCATGTTCGTGAAAATCGTTTTCCTGAGACGTGGTGATGAGCATCCTCTGTGCCCTGGCCAACCTGGGAAGTTGGCCCTGTAGGCAGCATCATGGCCACTAATTTCCTCTTCTCATTGCCATAGTTAGGGCCCATATCCAATTCTTTCATAGCAGGAGAAAGAAACATGAATCCACTAGTAAAGTTCTATTCATTATTCTCTTTTATTTCTTTGTTTATTCAACAGATGTTTACTGAGCACCTACCTACCTTGTTCCAAGTACTGCTGTAGGCACTGGGGATATAGCAGTCAATAAAACCTTGTCCTCATAGAGCTTATATTCCAATATGGGAATGTTTTGTGTATCTATTGCTTAGTAAACTACCCTAAGATATAGAGTCTTCAAATAACAATTTTTATTTCCTCACAATTCTGTAAGTCAGGAATTCAGAGCCTGGCTTGACAGCTCTGTTCCATACTTGACTCCATTCGGTTGATGGCTATTATGGCTAGAAAGTTCAAGAGAGCTTCACTCATATGTCTGGAGCCTTGGCATACATCTATTTGTGGCCTCTCTCCACCAGGCTAGCTTGGGCTTCCTTACAGCTTGGCAGTCTCAGTGTAGTTGGTTTTCTTACGTGGCTGTTGGCTTCAAAGAGGAAGCATTCCAAACATCGAAGGCAGATGCCCAGATTCAAGTGCAAGGTACTAGCTCCATTTCTTGATGGGGAGTGGCAATGTTACATTAGAAAAGAGCTTGTGGGATGGAAGCCAATGTTGTAGTCATCATTTGAAACAGCATACCTCAGAGAGATAGATAATAAGACTAACAAGTAAAAATAAATTCTTAGGAGAAAACTAAAGCCAGGAAGGGTGTAGAACTATGAGGTTTTTGGGACGGGGATGCAATTTTAAGTAGGGTAGCTAGGGAAGGACTTACTGAGAAAGTTACATTTAAAACGATAACTGAAGAAAGTGAGGATAAAAGGGGCAAGAACATTCCAGGCAGAGGAAACAGCAAGTGTAAAGGCCTCAAGGCAGGGACTTGTCTGGTGTGTTTAAGAGCAAAAAGGAGAATAGTAGGAGATAACGTCAGAGAGGTAAGGAATCAGCAGATCATGTAGAGTCTTGTAGGTCATTGTAAGAACTTTGGTTTTACTCTTAAGTAAATGGGGAGACTGAATGGTTTTTGAGAATGGAAGAGACACATCATGACTTGTGTGTTCAGGGGATCTCTCTGTCTGCTATACTAAGTATAGACAATTGGAAGCTACATATAAGTAGGGAGACATATAAGTTAGAAGAGTATTGTAAAAATTCGGGAAAGAGATGATGGTGGCTTGAATTAGGGTGCAAGCAACAGAGATGGTAGTAAGTGGTTGGATCCTGGATATATTTTGAACATATACCCTAAAAGATTTGCTGATGAATTAGACATAGAGTGCGGAGAAAATAGAGAAGCTAAAGATGATTTCAAGATTTTTGACCTGAGCAACAGGAAGGATGGAGTTGGTATTTACCAGATTTGGGAGAAAACAGGTCACATTGACTTTGGAATGACTCTTAGACTTTCAAGTATAGCTACGAAATAGGAAGTAGAACATACATACATTAATTAATTGCATGTGTATGTGTTTGTATATGTATATACCACACACTTTAAAATGCATAACAATTTTTTGGAAATATACATCAAAAACTATTAACAGTGGTTACCTCTGGGTAATTGGAATCTTCAAAGTGACACTGGGATGTAAGAGGGGGGAGTGATACATATCTTTTGTTTTTAATTTAATATCCTCTCTACCGTATTTTACACACACACACACACACACACACACACACACACACACAAACTAAAAAATGTGTGTGTGTGTGTGTGTGTGTGTGTGTGTGTGTGTGTAACCATGTCCTGTATTAACTTTTATTACTAAAACTACTACATAAAACTTGTGTGGTTGGTGAAATGAATCAAGTCACCACAAATAAGTCTTATCAGGAAAGCTCACATTAGACCAGGATATTGACAATATCCTTTCAAGCTCTGACACCAATTTCTATGACTGGGAATTAACTGTTAATTCTTACCCTCACTTCCTCCTAAGGCTTCTGTGAAATGTGGAGTGTGTAAACAGCCTAATTCACTTGCCTCATCTTGAAAACAGTACCAAGAGCTCTCAGCGCTTACCTACCTCACAGGAAATTTGAGGTTGGATGAGATAAGGTGTTCAAATATTTTGAGTTACCACAAAGACAGGTGCTCATGTAGACAGAATATTATGAGTCCTGGAATATTAAAAGACATAGTAAAAAGAAGCTGTTTCTGCCTTTTGATCACAGGGGAATTTTGATACTCTTGAACTATTACTCTTCATTTAGTCTGCAGTAGAATGAGTGTTTCTTCCTAAACAGTATTCATTTTAGCATTTTTTGGTGCTTTCTGTCAAACAAACTTCCCTTAGCCTTTGATTTTTATCAAGATTGGGTTGACTTTATTCTTCAAAGCATTTAATTCAAAGTTCACTCTATCAGTGGGTGGATTAGTTAAGTAACTGAAATAACAGTGTTGAATGCCATAATAGTTTGTTATAATATTTCTTTTCACAAGAGATATGCTTACCAAAGTCATGTACTAATGAACAATGAAGTGACTGTCTAAATAGTAGACATTTTTAAAAGAAAGTTATTGGTAAATGCTGAATGAAAAATAATAAACAATGACCACTTTACAAAACCTTCATTCGATGCCTCTTAAGTATTCTTCCAAGGCCATTATTATGTGTTGGGTACTGTATTAGGTGTTAAGAATACAAAAAGAAAACACGTATCTTTTCCCTCATGAAGCTTATATTCTGCCAGACAAATGCTACATTGTATTTTAAATTTTGCATAACTTCTAATCAAATATTTGAGATGCAACAGTGAAGAGGAATTTGGAGGTTACTGGCAGTATCCATTTCTGGTGATTATGTAGTTGATTACTATTATTTAGAAAAAAAGTCACCTTTAGTCCCACAAAGGTGAAGAGAAAATTACAAAGTCACCACCAGTCAGAAACACAAAAGGGCAGTCAGTGGAAAAGTTTGCAATTTCAGGGAAGATGAGCCATCTTAATATATGAGAAGATCTTTCTTAGAATTGGAACTTATAAGAAATCAGGCTGAATGTTCTAAAAACAAACAAACTAAAAATAAAAAACCCCACCTAAACAAAAATTATGCCAAAAATCATGCCAAATATGAGCATATGGGGATATTATGGACTGGGGAAATGGTTTCTGCCTCTGGATGGAGGTTGGAGTAGACTGCCTGTGAGGTTCCTTCTTAGCCTAAGGAACATAAAATAAATACAGCAATTGCAAAGTTATATTTTCTCTAGAGAAAGATTACTCAACAACCAAGTACACTCAAGGTGCTAATATTCTATTTATATTTTATAATTATTTAAGTGTGATCTCAAACCAGAGGTGGGTAAAGGAAACAAACAGGCCTTGTTAATTAATGAAGAACGAATAAAAACATAGCTTTTACCAGATATTCTTTTGCCTGAAGATCATTACAAATCTTATCATTCGCTGATCAAATGTCTATCGAATTTAATAAGTAAACTACTAATTGGTCATTGGTCAGTCCAGGGCACCCACCATTATCACCACCCCTAACTCCCTAGAAATCTTGCTAATATCTTTCTCATTGCTTTTGCCTCCCTGTTCTAATGAATTCGCCACCCATATTTCTGATTTCAGTGCCAACTTCAGATCATTCTTGTTTCATCTTATGATAATTTAACTTGCCACTCTTTGCTTCTATATTTATCATAAATAGGACCTCCACAGCAAAAATAAAAACTCACATTTTTGATTGGCAGCCTCACTAAGTTGACTGGCACATAGGTACAGAGTCCAAAGGTAACAAACATTTGATTGCATCTGTTCCTCGGGCTGTGATTCAAAAAATGCCTCTGGCAAAGACATTGTCTCTCTTTCAAATGTGGTGAGACATCAGAGGAGGAACTCTTGGTTTGGTTCCTTTAGGAAGAGTCCAGGTTCACTCAACATCAGAATTCATAGTACAGTTATACATGACCACTGGCTCTTCACCTTACAGCCACCCTAAGTTGGGTTGTCTCCTAAATAAAGATGTTTCTTGTGCTTAGAACAACCTCAGGGGTTGGGACAATAATAACAAACTTAGTAGCTAACATTTATTGGATGTTAGTGTTTTCTTGGAACTTTACAGATAGCTTCATATACAATTTCTTATTGAATCCTTGCAATGACCCTCTGAAGAGGGTGCTATTGCTATGATTTTACAGGGTCTGGGGCTTAGCAGAGTGAGTGAAGGCAGCATCACTGGGACTGGAAGCCAGGGTGGTGTACTTTCAGCACTGCAACAGATAAAGACTGTAAGGTGTGACTGACTAGTGGAGGGAGCTGGGGCCATCACACCTCAACTGTTCTCTATACCAAGCCTGACTCCCCTGACTAGGGGATCGCTTTCACCTATTCTTAACATAGAAGCGTTTGGTTTGTACTTACTTTTTCATATTAGGGAAATATTCTATAATTCAGCTAAAGTTTCTTTTTAATGCATTTATATATCGTGAAGTTCCAAAAAAAAGTTCCTCTATACCTGTCAATACAGTTTTCTAAAGGAGTTAACTGGGCAATTTACTAGAAGCAGGATTGATGAGGGAGACTTTCTTGATTTGAAGGGGACAAATATGGAGAATTTGTGACCACAGAGCAAGAGAAAGCATAGTGAATATCTTTTCATTTTTCTGCTTCTGAACTGGAATGGGAGTCGACACCATAGGGGACGTGGCTATTAGCCCCATGAGAGAAGGAGATATGTGGTCTAAGGAGATATGTTCTCTCTTTGATTCATGGTCCCAGGAACCAATTGAGGGCTAATTAGTAAGGAATTAAGCCTTTGGGAGACTCTAGGCACTGAAGATTTTGGTGCCCTCTCCTCTTTACCCTATATAATTCAAAAATAATACAATACCAACCCATAATATAGAAATCTCATGCATATGCTGGAATTAATATAGTTTTATTGAAAATTTTGGTCTCTCTCTTCCTAGTGTGTGTGTTGTTGGATTGAGCATTTCTTAGTTTTGTCTGAGTAATCTAGTACTCAGAGCTGTCAAAATGTAAGGTTCTAGAATGCCAATTAATTACAAAAAGGAAAAAAGAATCTAAAGCTCATCAACTTCTAAATTGAAATGTCTAGCAGTACTTCACTAAGACTCAAGCAATGCATTAGTCAGCTGTTTTCAAATGGTTCTGGGAATCCCTAAGGTCCTACAGAGAAGCGTCTGGGACCACTAGGGAGTGGGATGAGTGAGGAAGCAGGATGGGGAGGCCAAGTGCTCACACTCCCTTTCCATTCCACCGTAGTACTACTCTGATCTGTTTTATGTATCAAATTTTGTTTTGAAATGGGCTTTTGCTGCTGAAACAAAAGCAGAGAATTGTACAATTGTCATTTTAATGCTGGTTACTGATCAGAAAAATATTTGTGTCTTTTCTGACTCTAGTACTAAACCCCATGATTCAATCCAACTAATCTATAATCTCCAGGACAGAGACTAGCCTTCATCCTCATCTGCATATGCCCAGGCAGCTAGCCGAGTCCTACAGATGATGGGGACTAGCGAAGTGTTGGCTGAATACATGTCCCCCCCACCAAATATCATATTAATAGTATAAGTTATTGACTGCTTCCTAGGAAGTCATGGCAGAAAATTAAACAACAGACTATTTTCACTAGTGTTGATAAGACTTATGGTACATTTAGTCCAACGCTTCTCCACTCGAAGCATTTTATTTTTGTAATTGATTTGGATTGAAATCAATCCAGACTAATCTAAAGTGGAATCATATCTTCAAATTTGTATTGCATTTAATTTCTTGGAATACTTGGCTGCATGATATAACAAAAGTGTTGAAGTTTACCAGGCACACTATTCTAATTTCCCAGAGAAACTGAGTGACTGATTTGGGGGTGATGGCAGCTTTGCTGTCACAATTGACTATTTAAGAAACACTTTTGATATTACAAATTACAAAATGGAAAAAAAAAATCCCTAACTCAGAAAAGGGGACAGTTGAATTTCCTATAGAGCAGAGCAGGAATCATGGACTCCATTCGAAGCCCTGGGTGTGGACGCATGTAAATGAGGTTTGTCCTGAGCCCCCCAGTGTTCCCTCCTTTCAATCTGTTCACCCCTGTGTCACTCACTCCTCACAACCCTTCAGGTCTTTCCTTCCCTCTTGTCTACTGAAAAGAGAATTTGATAAATGTGGTCATGCTAAGATGTCACAGGTGGAAGCAATTGAATGTGTCACCCTCTCCTTACAAAAAGGCTGGCAGGTAAGAAAAATCAAGTCAATAGTGTTGCATTAGTGACCTGGAAACATGTGAGAAGTTTTATATGTGAGAAGTTTATTCTCTACTTATTTATTTATTTATTATTTTACAAAGCCAGGGGAGGATTGCTCCTTTCAGCACCTTTATACTGACGGACAAAAAAAAAAAAAAAAAAGGCCCTTGCCCTCCAGGAACTTATTATGTAGTTGTGGCATTTATAGGCTACCTTTTTCTTCTAGAGACCATTTCATGATAAGCATGCTCCCCAATACTAATTATAATTACTTATGCTCTTACTACTCTAACAGAAAATAAGTCAGACATCATCTGGGTGTACTAAGCTCACATTGCAGATTTCTCCAGCTGCCAAATAAAAGGCAAACACTTCAGCTTGACATTTCAGCCCTTCCATGATCTGATTCCACCTGCCTAGTCAACCATGTTTTTTACTAATCCCCAACCATATGAAACTAAACTATTTAATAAAGCCCTCTGCAAACCCTGTATTTTCATGCTTTTTAAAGTTATCTATTGCTATGGAAACAAATTACACTAAAACTTACTGATTAAAACAATAGACATTATCATATTATCTGTTTCTGTGGGTTGAGAATTTAGGAGGCCCTTAGCTGGGTGCTTCTGGCTTGGAATTTCTCAGGAGGTTCCAGTCATGCCTGGGCTTGGGGATCTGCTTCTGAGAGGACTTCTGTGCTCCTTGTTGGAAAGAGGTCTCAGTTCCTCTCCACATGGGTCTCTTTCAGGACTGTTTGAATGTAGTTGCTGGCTTCTCTCAAAGTGAGTGATCCAAGAGAGTGCTTAGGTGTGTGAGCCTTTTTATGATCTAGCCTCATGAGTCACATAGAATCACTTCCACTGTACTCCATTTGTTAGAAGTGAATCACTAAGTCCATATTCAAGGGAAGGGGAATTAGGCTCGTCCTTTAAAGAGGGGTGTTGAAGAATTTGCGGGCATATTTTAAATCACTGTAATGCTCCTGCCCCATTGTTCATTCTGTTCCTTCTGCACAGAATGCACTTGCCCTATTTGCAAAGCCCAGTCCTACGTGATTTTATATTTACCAGCATCCCTGGTCTCTTCCTACCAGATTCAAGTAGTATCCCACACCCCTGGTACTGACAATCAAATAATGTCTCAAGACATTGTCCAATGTTCCATGGTGGACATAAATCACCCCTGGTTTTTATTAAGTTCTGGATATTAAGTTCTATGATTAATTTTACAATTCCAATGTGAGGTAGTTTTAATACATACTGATGCAGTCACTACTCTGTAAGACTATTCTAACAAGGCAGAAGAACAACTTTATTTTTTCAATCTTTATGTTGCTGAGGACCCTGAATTGTCCTGTCCAATCTTTCCTTAGCTTCTTTCACTCCTCTGGCTGATTCCAATAGCCAGCCTATCACTAAATTCCCCCACCTTTAATTTTTTTTTTTTTAAGTTTAGCTTCTCTTGCTTTCCAGTGAAAGAAATGTAATTAATGAAAACCAATTCATCCTTTCAAGGCCTAGCTCAAACACTATTTCTTCCAGATGTCCTTGGATGGAATTTTTCTTTTCCTCCCCTTCATTTCTATTATAATGCTTTCCACAGCCTGGTAGTAGAGTCAGGTTGACATATACCCTAATCTTCCCTTCCAAATGCATCCCAGGGCCAGGCATCATACCTAGAACAGTATATGCTGGATCTAATTGTAAATGAAATGGATTTTCACTTGGGGCTTTAATACAAAAAGGTATACCCAGTGACCACATTACTCGGGAAAAAGAGTTTGGAGGCTAGTTGGTTTTCAGTACTTTTTTGCTTTTTCATTTATTAGGCTTTTTTAGTAAAATGAGGAGGTTTAGCGTTCACTTTGGATCACAAGTTCAAATCCTGTCTCACTCACTGTGAGACTTTGGGCAAGTTACTTAATTGTTCTGTGCCTCAAACTACTCATCTGTAAAATGGTGATTGTTATAATACTGGCTCAGGAGGTTAAAACATGAAACAGAGTAACTCAGCATTGTTCCAGTTGAATTAGGAGGGAGAACCAGCACACTCACTTGGCATCATCCCACTGGTTGCTGCCTCTAAGAGCATCAACTCAGGAGCCCAAGGCTCTCTCGATTAGATTGAGGCAAACACCAACAGCCATTCAAGTGGTTCTGCTGATAAGGAAGTTGAATAGGTGAATAAATACCTTGCCCGACTAGCAACCTGGCTGGTTAACAGTAAACCAGGGACTAAAGTCTAATTCCCCCACATCATAAACTGAGTATTCTTTCCACGATGTCTCTCAACTCTAGTCTTGATGTCAAATTCCTACTTAACTTGTCTTGTTTTACTGAGGTAAGTACTACTTAATAATCACTGAGGTACTATTTTTATCTTAAAGATTTTAAAAAATACTTAGATGAGGTTGAAAAAAATAAAAAAACAACTCAGTGCCAAATAACACAGCTAGGTCATGGTAGAGCTAGAATTTAATCCACATTTCATCCCAGAATTTATACTCTTAGCTACCATGCACTGTGGCCCAGGGCAAGTCTTCTACATTGGTTTAATGGGGTTAAATAGGAGGGTTACAGTAAAGATTAAATGAGTTAATTCATGTATTTAGCATAACACCTTACACATAATAAATGCCCAATAATCTGCCCTAATTATTGTTATACTATAATGGGGTTAAAAGGTCAAATCAGACATGCTCCCTGCCCTTGAAAAATTTGTCTAACTTGTGACAGGCAGAATTCTAAAATGGCACCCCAAGATTTCCTGCCCTATGAATAGATCATGTCCATGATTATATTATATGTAAAAGGAATTTTTCCAGATGTAATTAAAGTTACTAATCAGTGGACCTTGATTTTAATTAAAAAGGAAATTATCCTGGTGGGCTACATATAATCCATCACATAGGACTTTAAAAGGCAGTTTTCTCAAGCTGATACTGGATGGAAAAGTCAGATTTGAAATGGACAAATTCAAATCTTCCAAAAGGATATAATGTGCCAGATTTAACGAACTGTGGTAGCTTTGAAGATGCAAGAACTAGAGAGAGAACTTTGGGAGCTGAGACATCATGAGGAACGGAATTCTGCAGACAACCTGAATAAGCCTGAAAGCAGATTTTTCCCAGAGCCTCCAAGTTAGAGCCCAGCTTGGCCAACATTTTATCAGCCTTGTGGGATCCTAAGCAGAGAACCCATCAGAAAATATCTGGACTTCTGATCTAAACAAATGTGAGATAATGAACGGGTGTTGTTTTAAGTTGATAAGCTTATGGTGATCTGTTATGCAGGGGGC
>CM053506.1:34931235-34991896 GCA_028627145.1 Eidolon dupreanum
AAAAAAAGGCAGCAAGTGAAGGGTATAATTTAGATAAAAAGGAAACAAACAAAAGACATGGTGACCAGATGCAATTTGTCATCCTTGATGGGGTCTTGGGTCAAACAATAAATAAAAATTAGAAAGAACATTCTGGGGACAACTGGGGCAATTTGCTCTATTAGGTAATATTATTTTATCAACAAAAATTTCTTGAGTGTGCTAATAATATGGTTATGAAGGAAATGTCACTGTTTTTAGGAGAAACAATGATAAAATATTCTAGAGAAGAAATGTTATGCTTTTTGCTACTTACATTAAATGGTTCAGAAAAAAATTTTAAGCTATCTATAGAGAGAATGCAAATATGGCAAAATGTTAACAAGAGCTTAAGAATCCAAGTGAAGGGTACAGAGACGTTCATTACTCTATCCTTTCAACTTTCTGTACATTTGAAATTTTCACAAGACTAGGGTAAAGTGAACTCTGCCTAAACAAAACAAAATAATAAGTTGGCAAATAATAAAAAAAAATCAACTTTCCAATAATAAAATTGTACTTTCATAAATCTAACTTTCTAAACTAAAATAAATTCACTGTTTCAGTATTATTGGGATATATTATTTAAGAGCAACACCAATCTTTCTAATACACAAAACCAGATAAATTAAGTGAACTTAATTATATAAAAAAAGGTGTCATTGAAGGATTTCCTTTAAATAAAAAGCAGTGTAATTTCTAAAAGCAGGATAGAAACAGACCAAATGTCATTATTGGAAAAGATCATAGAAATTAACTCAAATCCTTATAGATTAGCAGACCAGTATCTGCATGTTTTTCAGAATATACATTTTTCTTCAAAAGAAAATTTAAAGACAAGTAAAACATGCAGAGTTAACAGATGTGATGGCTCATATTTTATCATATACTTCAATTCAACCACACCAAAAGCAAGCAAATTAAAGCTAGGAACAATTAAGTGTAGTCCATAAGCAGAAAACATATTCTGCTCTATAAACGCATCAAAGTAGTCTATGGTATGAATGCTATAAAAAGCGGAGGGAAGGTGAAACCTCTAATAAACACTAGTCTTGTATGACAGATGAAGATAAATTTAAGAACCTGGAATAAAAGAAAGTAAGTACAGTTTATTGTGAAAAGTTTTCCTACAGATCTGTGGGTGAAAAATTTGTAACTGAATTTTAATAATCTTCTATCAAACCTGCGTGTGTGTGTGTGTGTGTGTACACCTTTGATAGATTCTCTAGGTGGTATAGTACTACTTTTTAAATACAGTGTATGCACTCAAGTATTCTAAATGGACTGTCGGGCTTTTCTGTGCTGACAGAAGGTTGGACAATTGCCCATCAACCCCATAAGAAATCAGAAAGTATATTCAGGAATGTCTTTCTATGGGTTTGTTTGAGTATTAACTAAAAAGAATATCACTGTGATATGAGCTAAGAATTTATGTTTATATAATCTCTTAAACAAATTCATGAAAAATTTAAATATCATATTAGCATAGAGTTATACCCTCTGCTTTAAAACCTATTTACTGGTAAAGATTTTCAATTACTATGTTTTCTTAGGAAATATACAGTATTTCCTTTACTGGATAAAGTTCTATAATGGAAAAAAATAAGAATTATCTTTATGAACTAACCTATTTTTAGCAGTACTTTCCTTTTCTTTATGACAGTGTAAACTGTACAGAAAAGAACAAACTTTTTAAAATATTATATCTTTATTTTCAAAATAGCATCTTATTTACCTTGTTAATGGACACTACCAAAGCTGGTTCTACTTTAGCTTCAATTTCTTCTGGAGTATAAAAACAATAGAGTTTACCCCCTCTCAAAACACAGTACAACCTTCTCCAACTAATGAGACCTTCCACCATTTGCTAGAAAAAAAAATTAAGAAAATATCAAAGTTAAATCATTATTTATCATCTTAACTCTAAATTCAGCAAAAATACTTAAATTATCAAAGTTAAATTAGTTTTTTGAAATTTTTAAATGTGATAGTTACCAATTAATTTATTATATAATAAGTCAACAGCCCCAAATCAAAGAGTAAGTTAATTTAGAGAAGAAAGGTTTGGAATTCTCAAAAGCATTAAATAAGCAAAATGGAGGTAATGATTACCACATAACTTTTATATACATAAAATCATAAATCAATGCAGTTTTAGAGAAGCTAGTCTATTAAAAATGAGTGCTTAGAACTCCACAACAATTCATCTAACAACTCAGGAAAATTATAACAATAACTCAATATTCAAAATATCATTTTTCCTTATTGTTCTTAGAACACTGGAAAATGTTGACTACCCTATAAGAATGCAAATTTTCTTTCCTCTTAATGGAATCCTTTAGTAAAAGCTATTGATTCATTGGAGCCCATAATTAATTATTTACTGAATATAAATAACTATGGTTATAAATAAATCAGGAGTAGGAGGCAGAGAGACAGCTTTGGAAGTCCAGACCTAAACTGTGCCAAAAGCTGTCTGCCAGGAAGGCCTTTATGTGAAAGGTGTTGAGCAGGCCTCATCAGTTTCCACGAGGAGTCCTCTGTTGCTGATTACAGTGTTACAGCTATTAATGAAGCAGAGGAACCTGGAGAGGTAGCTCCCCAGCCATCCAAACTGCATTAGACTCCTCCCTTTTTCACCATCTCAGCCCCAGGTCTCCCCCTAACTGCCCCCACCCCACCCCAGTCTGTATTTAAAAGACTTTAAAAAAATACTTCTCAATATCAGAAGGATTAAGAGCTAAATTGGAGCTATAATTATTGTAGGATATTTAAAGTCTTCTAACCTGCTGATTAAGGAATCCTGCAAACACGTTCTCAGCCATACAGGCTGGCTGGACAACGAAACGGCAGCACATGTTGCCAAATAAAGGGAGCCAGAATGGAGACGCCTCTGTTTAAACAAGAGAAAAAAAAGCGAGTTAAAAAGATATGTTTATTTAAGGTCATTATACATTTTGATTTTTTCTTTTCACAATTTTTTTTTGCTTTATATAAGAACATACGTAAAGGTTTATCCTACTCAAATACCAGTACTATATTTAAAATTAAATCAGAGATGATATTAAACACAGTTTACAGCACGCTATCACCTAGAATAGACATGGAACTTTTAATCTCTTGTACTCTTGTTTGATCTTAAGGTAATTAACAGAGGTAATTCAGGGCACAGAAGCAAACTCATTTAATATTTTTAAAAAAATCTAATAAAGTGATTTTCATCTATGTCAAATTCTACTTTTGCTTTCATTATAATTAGCAAAATTATCCTCTGAATAAAACATTTCAGGGCACAACTTTAAGATAAAAATGTAATATACCTTTTTGGCCTTTCCTCTTAATTCATTTGGAAGCTGTTAGGTGGACTCCACCAAGATGGGCATCTGTACTGGGGTGGGGGCAGACTGTGGTTGTCATGGCTGGGTGCTAGAGGATGAGGGTAAGCAGGATGGTTGCCTGGCACAAGGTATCAGAGCCTGAACAGGCTGAGAGGGACAGACCACATGGGGCACAGCCTAGAGCCCAAAGAAGATCTCTGCTCCGGGGATGGCCTGGCACAGGGAGTCAGGGCCCAAGCAGAGTGAGGAGGGTCTGTGTAAAGTAGCTGCCCGACGTGAGGTGTCTTAACCCAAGCAGAGTAAGGAGAGTATGCACATTTGTGGTGTGGCCCAGCCATGGGGAGTCAAGAGTTTGAGAGCAGTGAGGAAGCCATCCACACATTCAATGACCCACAACAGTGTGTCAGAGCCCAATAAAGCCCAGTCAGCAGAGGTGCAGCTGGGGATGGCATGTCCACACAGGGTGAGAGTAAGGCCTGGGAAGTTAAAGCTTGAATAGGGGGAGGAGAATCCACATGGGGCAAGGGCTCCCCCAAAACGGAGAGTCAGAACCCCCAGAAAGAAGAAAGCACCCATGTGGGAGAGATGAGAGAATGTTGCTTTCAGGGAGAATGAAGAAAAAAAATTAAATAGAAGACAGGTTTCTCACAGTCAGAGAAAGGAATTAAAAATGTGTGGAATGAACTGTGGTGCTGGATTAGAACTAGATGCACTGGCATAAACTCATGGTTTTCATACACAGAGATTAAGAAATACATGATAATACCTACATGCATGTAGGTAGCTCAGTCCACTGAGGGGGGCTAGGAAAAGCAGTACCCTAACAGTGAAAATCTAATAGCAATGAATATACCTACAGCCCAGGTCATGTCTACTAAATATTATTTCTGTTAAAAAGAACCAGCATTCCTTGAAGAAATAGCTAAGTCCAGTGTTGGGGCAGGGAAAGTACATGATGAGCCTGAAATATCCTGTTATTCCATAATGAAAGGAAGTATTCAATAATGATGAGGACATGTCAAAAATGTGAAGGCCACCTTGAATGTGCTCCTATTGGCCAAATTAAAAATAATTTGAACCTCAAAATAAACAATGATATTAACAGATTATGATGCCCTGAATAAAAAAGATGAGTCCAGACTGATATAAATACAATCATGAATAAATGAAAAGTCCAATAAGAAGTAATATACTTAAGAGTTTCAAGGTATCCCACATCCCCCCACACACATATACAATGTGTATTTATTACAAGGAGGAAACAAAAGAGTAACTTTACAGTAGAAAAGCTTGGTAGACATCACCTAATCAAGTAATCAAAGTGAACACCATCAGTAATGGGATAAATCAAAATTATATGCCACTTGGATAGGCTGCAATGAGAACACAGCATCATTTCTGTGATATTTCTGCCAAACATGCATATCCAGAATTTTATCCCAAGAAAACATCATGCAAACTCAAAGTGAAGAACATTCTACGAAATAGCTAGGATGTTGAAAAATGTTAAGGTAATGAAAGCCAAGGAAAGATTGAAAGAAAGTATAGAAGCATGATAATTAAATGTTAATGCAAGATTATGCACTGGATCCTTTTGTCGTAAGGAATATTACTGGGACAATGGGCAACACTTGAATGGAGTCTCAGAATTAGATGATAGTAATATATATACTATTATTCATTTCCTGACTTGGAGATTGTAGTGATGTAGCAAGATGTCCTCTTAGTAGGAAATATGTATTAACATATTTGGGGTAATGAATCATCACATAACCAACTTGTTCTCATATATTTTTGGGGAAAAAATATCTTGACATTCAACTTGTAACTTTTCTATAAATTCGTAATTGCTTTTAAAAAGTTCTTTCAAAAAATATTAAGATACTACTTTAGTATAGAGTTCAAGTATGTATTTCCTTCCATATCTACATGGAAGGAAAGTATTGCATAATTTATTCTGTAAATCAGGGTATAAATAAAAACCCAGCCTATGCACCTTTGTTCACAGTGAATCACCCAAGAATGATTTTAAAGTTTACACTGTACTCCTCTTGGTAGTGCCTATAAAATGGCTGGCCATTGGCTGTTACTATTATTGACCAAAAAAAAAAAAAAAAAAATCTTAGTAACTCTGGAAAATAAAACATTGTTGGTAAAAATTATTTCGTATATAGATGCAGTGTAGCCAAGGTTTGGTACATCAGTTAAATGAAGAAGACCAGCCTAAAAGGAAGAGAACAAAGTAAAACAAAAAGGTTTTTTTATTAACTTATCTGCTCAACATTCTATTAAAGAACAGCACACAAACAGCCTAGGACTAGTCAAACTCCTTTTATTAATAACTTGTTAAAGATGCTATCTTTCATAAATAAAGGATTTGACCTAGGAGGAATAAATGCATAAATACAATAGAGGCAATGATCCAAAAATGCAGAAACAAACAAACAAGAGTATATTCTTTCCTAAAATAGGCAGGGAATGAAATAAAGATTCTATAAAAGCATGCATCTAAGTAACACATCTAAAATCAACTTTGTGATTTATGAATTTAAAGTCTGACGGCAAATTTCTTTATAAGCAATCCCAGATTTATTAATAATCTATGTTCTAAATATCTGAAAGCTAGTTGTTTTTGTTAGGATGCATTTTTTAAAACTGAATCATAGATAATTAGTCTTTTTTCACATTGGTTCATAGTTTGTTCCATCAGTAATGTACTGGAACCTAAATATCACATGTGCTACTCTGGTAAAATAAGCTCAGATTTCATGGCCCACCAAGAAAAATAATTCCTTCCTGATTGCAGTCCTTGAAAAGCAATATTGGATATAGAATTCCTTGCCACATAGCCTGCAATCACCTGTTACTTCTAATCTAGGTTACTTTACAGCTTAGGAGCACCGTGAATTAAAATGTAGAGTGATAGCTTCTACTTCTGACAAGAAATAAGGCATCTAGGCTAGTCACTTAACCTATCTTAGTATCAATTTCTCATTTTAAAAAATACTTCCTATCTTAAGTAGGAAAGTTGAGAAAATCAAATAAGATAATGTGTATATGACATCTATCATTGTGTCTGGTACATAATGGATGCTTCTCGTAATTTTATATCCAGTGTAGTCTTCCTCCCAGAACTATACCCTTTGCTTTTTTTAAATGCTGTCTCTCATTCCTTGTGCAACACATTTAATCAAAATGCTTAATTCTTTTCTAACTAAGGGAGGTATTAGGACAAGATGAAATGAAACAGGAAGTGAAAGAGCAGTTTACTTAAAGATTTTATCTAATTCATCTGTAGTTTCAAATGGGGAACAAAATGGAGTTTAAAAACGGCAGCAACAACAAAACAATACACAGGCAGGAGAAAGAATCTAGATAACATCTCAGTTCTGTGTGAGTCAATCTTCATAATGTGGTTTCATTGTTTTATAAAAAGTATAAATATTTCTTGAAGACAAATATAAACTATCATTTTGGCTTTTCCCTGCAATTAGCAAAAATAATAAAGTTATCAATTTCAAAAAATCTTGTATTTCTTTTTGGTTTTATAGTTTTTGGTAGACATTAAGATAATTTTATTTAGGGAAACCCCATTACATTAACATAGACTTATATTGATGAAAAAATTAGAAGGTGGCTTTTTTTTTTTCATTTTAATTGTTAAGATTTAATTACAAGTTTTTAATTTACACACACTTCTATGAATATACTTATTACATAAAGAGGTAGGCATATAGGTTGGTGTTTCTTAAATTATTTTCCAGTGGAATCTACATGTTCCGAAGTCAACAGTTTTTTGATGTTATTGTTTTAAGCATAGGCCTTTTTGGTCTTTAACATGTTAATCTGTATTGTGTTCCTCTAATAAAGAACTATAACCACATGAGAATTTCATTAAAGGAGAATCTTGTAAGCTAGTAATATCTTATAGGACTAAGGAATCACTGCTAAAATTGACACTCTCTTTGTGAATTGTATTCCTTTCCACAACTTTTCAGATGATTTGGCTGAAAGAATAGGACCTTTCATCATCAAGTCCATTATTCACACATCAATAGTATTTTTGAGTCCTTAGTTGCTTTAACAGTAATCGTGCCTGACCAGAAAGCATAGCAGAATGAGCACAGCCTGTCCTGGATTATTTAAAGTCCAGCTCAACCACTTGCTAACTGCATGATCTAGTATATTACATTTTCTAAGCTGTATTTTACTCATTTGTAAACTGTAAATGATAAAATGAGGAACTTGTGAAGGTCACAGAGCTGGCCAGTGGTAGAACTAGAATACGAATTCAAGGCTGAGGGCCCCACTATTAACTACTTCGTTGCAACATTTCCTTATAACTACCATCTCACAGTCACTAAGAATAAAAACAGCTTTAAAAGTGCTTGTTTGCGTATTTATTTACTTCTAGATTACTGTAGTGAGAACACTAACAGGAGATCCAGCCCTTAGATTTTTAAGTGCACAATACAGTGCTGTTAAGGACAGGCACTATGTTGTGCAGCAGCTCTCAAGAACTTTTATCTTGTATAAGTGAAACTTTAGACCGTTGACAAGCAACTCCCCACTTCCCCCTCCCACAGCTCTTGATGACTGGCATTGTACTCTGCTTCTAAGAGTATGACTATTTTAGATATCTCATTTAAGTGGAATCATGCAGTATTTGTCCTTCTATGACTGGCTATTTCAGTTAGCATAATGTCCTCAAGGTTCATTCATGTTGTCACATTTTGTAGCATTCTCTTCTTTTTGAAGGCTGAATATTTCATAGAACAGTGTCTGACTCATAATAGGCATTCAATATATGGTAGTAATATTGATAATTATAGAGAACTGACACAAATGGGATGACAATGAACTTCATTAGCCAAATTTTCTGATAAAATTGATAATGTTAATACTATTGCAGACTTCATGTTTGGATGATGAAAGGGTAGATTGTTTAGGCCAATCCTCATACTGAAAATACTAAATCAACTATATTTTAAAAAATTTTCCCAGAGCAAGAAAGAAGTAACGAGACCACAGAAATTACCAGAATAAATCAGATAAATGAGAACCAATGAGTTAAGTGAGCACATAAGCTGTGTTTGTCTTAATAGCATTTGCCAATCCCAGCAAATCTGAATTTATGATTTAATGATTTTGCAAGATGAGGGAAGCCTAAGAGAAATCAAAGAAATCAAAATCTAAGTCCTGAACAAAGCAAGCAGTTTAATGAGAGATTTTCCTCATACTAAGCTGATATCCCTAAGGAATCACCAACAGGGTAGTGGTGAGCCAGAAGCAAACCAACCTCAGTATCCAGAATTCCCACTGCCTGTAGGTGGAGATGGGAGGGGTCCAGAGATACTTAGACATGATCTTTGGATAAAGTGGGCCTAGACTGATAGTCCCCCCGGATGCCTTCCAGCAACAAACAGAAACTCTAAGCATCAATTTATACCTATACGTAAACTGTAAACTTTCAATTATAATGACAAACGCAGAAGATAACCAGATATTCAAGGGATTGAGACATCATGAGTCTCAATGAGAACCAGTAGGAAAAAAAACAGAAACCAACTCAGAAAGACTTTATATATCTGAACTACTGATTACTCTTTTAAAACCTAAAATATAATATTAACAATGTACACATGGAATACAAAGTAGCATAATAGATTTGAAAAAGTAAAAGAAAACTTCTAAAGCTGAGAAATACAATGACTGAAATAAAGAACTTGGTATATAGATTTAACAACAGATCAGACAAGGCTGCAGAGAGAATAAGGAAATGGAAGATAGTTCAAAAAAAAATCCAGAAAAGCAGCAAAGACAGACAAAAAGATGGAAATTACATCATAAAGGGTAATAAACATAGAGGACACAGTGAGAAAGATTAACATAGGTTTAACAGGAATGGTAGGAGAGAAGCAAGAGAATGGAGCAGAGGCTGTCTGAATAGAAAAGTGAGATTTTGTCCAGAACTAACGAAAGATCTGTCACCAAAAACCTAAAGAAGTTCAAGGAGTTTCAAAAACAACATAAATTAAATTAAATTCTATACTTATAGTGAAACTTCAGAAAACCAACAACAAAGAGAAAATATTCACTGAATAAAAAACTGACCAAACTACTGCAAGACTGATAATTAAAAAAACAGGGTAAGTACAAACAGCCAATATCAGGAATAGAAAAGAGAGGCATTGCTACAGATGCTGCAGAAGTTCAATAAGGCTATCATGAAGAAGTTAATGCTTGTAAACCTCAACTTCTAGATTAGATTCATATGTATAAAAACATAATTTAACTAAAACTGACTCAAGAAACAGTAAACCTAAAGAACTCTGTAACTACTAAAAATAACTGAATAAGGGATAAATACAAAGTGATAAATAATGAAATACTATGAGCACTGAAATGCATACATACTGAATAATAAACAAAAAGCAAGTCATTAAGAAAACATAATGTGATCCCATTCACATAAAGTTCAATCCAGGAAAATCTAGATTATATTACTTAGGAAAGCAAATTGGTGGTAAAACCATAAAGAAATGCAAGTAAGTGAATACCATAAAAGCTGGGACATGTTTACACCTAGGGTAATTGACGGGAAGAAGTTTTGGCAATGTTCTATTTATTAATGTGGAAGTAGTTATGTACATAGTCTCATAATAATCTATTAAACTGTACATTTACATTTCATGAACTTTATTTTTAATGTAATATTTAGTGTAAAACAAACAATATTGTTGTAAAATTGCCAGTCTCATCAGTACAAAGCTACCTATTTTTACAACAATAAATATTAATAAAGTACTACCTATCTGTATATATTCTATTTCAGAATAAGAACAGGAATAAACAATCCAAATAATATTTGCAAAGTATTTTACCAACACCACTCTATATTCTTCATCATAGGAAAAATAATCTGGGAGAGTAGAGAGAGCTCATGCTAAATTTTACAAATCTTCCTAATTAATAACCCCCTTCTTCACCTTGCCATATTTCTTTTGGATAAACTACAACTACCAATATCATCCAGAGAGAAAAAGGTTAAGATTGATTTAACCCTACAATCTCTTAAATCATCTGCTTCTCACAATGGAAGAGTTGACTTCCTCAATTTCAAATTTTAGAATAAGAGAGGTCTTTGATTGCCAACTAGTAGGGTGGTGGAGTCATCAATTTCAAGTCAAAGACAAGGATTCAGAATGTATAAAACCTTTCTGTTCTCACTAAGCTAGCTTCACCATCCAATCTCTGGCAAAACAGCATGGAAGGAGGAAAACAAACTTTTCACTTTTGGGGAAAAGAGATGGAAATATTTAAAAGAACCGACAGAATCACTCATTTCTACATTATTTAAGCCAATATCCACTTCAGGGGAACACGTTAAAATTAGAAATTACTGTCACCATATGTATATATACCGACATAACATATGTAATAAGTATATATGTATATATATGTATGTGTATACACACACACACACACACACATACTGCATATATACCAACATATATAATAAGTAAAATGTAGATTGTACTTACCATTTCCATTAACAGACAGATTATGGGTCTTGAAACTGTCCTCAGCACTTTCCAAGGTCAGGGTAGTCTGAGCTAGTAAACTATACTTTATACCACTAATAGTGAGAAAGAAGACATGTTTTAAGTATTTGAGTATATTTTCTATTACATAAAATATTTGAATATTCAACAACAACAAAAAAACCTGATTAAAACATGGGCAAAGGACTTTGATGTTTCTCTAAAAGCGATATACTAATAGCCAATAAAAACACAAAAAGATGCTCAAGATCACTAGTCATGCAAATCAAAATGCAATGAGATACCATTTCACATCCTTGAGGATGGCTATTATTAAAAAGCAACAACAACAAAGAAAAATAGAAAATAACAAATGTTGGCTGGGATGCAGACAAACTGGAACCTTTGTACAATACTGATGGGAATATAAAATGGTAACCACTATGAAGACAGTTTTGTAGTTCCTCAAAAAATTGGAAATAGCATTAACATATGATTCAGCAATTCCACTTCTGGGTATATAGCCAAAGAACTGAAAAGTAGGGACTCAAATAGATATATGCATACCCATGTTAATAGCATTATTTACAAGAGTCAAATAGTAGAAGCCCAAGTGTCCATTCAAGGGTAAAAAGGTAAACAATTGTAGTATATACATAAAATGGAATATTATTCAGCCTTAAAAAGGAAGAAAATTCTGACACAGGCTACAACATGGATGAACCATAAAGACATTATGTGAAGTGAAATAAGCCAGTCTCAAAAAGCCAGAATCATACTGTATGATTCAACTTATATGAGGTACCTAGAATAGTCCAATTCAGAGACAGGAAGTAGGAGGAGGTTGCCAGGGACTGAGTGGAGGGGGAAACAGGGTGTTATTGTTCAATGGGTACAGTTTCAGTTTGGGAAGATTACAAAATTCTAGAGATGCATGGTTGCACAATATAGTATATGCACTTAATATCAGTGAACCATACTTAAAAATGGTTAAAATGGTAAACGTTACATCACGTATATTTTACCAAAAACAAACAAAAAACACATTTAGATGTTATAAATGCTAGTTTATAGTTTACATAAATGATTAATCAACTTGGCATGTTTCTCTTTTTATGCTATTTTATCAAGAAAATCTGAAAATTATTTGGTTTAACTTACAAATATTTCTTTTGAATGATCTCCATTCATTCAGAAATAGTAACTGAACACCTAATATGTGCCAAGTGTTAAGCAAGTTGATGGGGCATTAATGGTAAATAAGACTCAGTTATTATATTCTGAGGTGGGAGGGAGGAGTGAAAAGAGTTAAGTGGAGGAATGAATCAAATACTGCCATTTGAAAGTTGTAATGCAACTTTTTCTACCGAAGAAACGGAGATTTGAAAGCTGAGGATCTATGTTAGGGGAATCAGGAAAGGCGAGGAAAAGTCACTGAGGTAGAAGAAAAACCACAAAAATGGAACCCTAGAAGGCAAGCTACAAAAGATCTTCAAGGAGAGCGATCAGTTGTGTTAAATGACGCTAAAAGGTCCAGTCAGAGAAATATTGACAAGTGACCATAAGTTTTGGTAACATGATGGTAACCGTTGACTTTCACAGAGAAGTTTCTGTAGGTTGAGATGGAGGTAATAGGATGAAAGCTGACTGGAATGGTCCAAGAGAATGGGAGAAGTGGAGATAGATAATATAAAAGACTCTTTTCTGTAAAGGACGCTATGAAATAAATGGGCAGTAGGAATGGGAGGTATTTCAGAATATTTATGTGTTTGTGGCAATGATGCAGTAGAAGAAAACCTGATGATGGAGCATGGGGAGAAGGGTACATGTACAGGAACCTACTTTTGAGTAGTTGAGAAGATGAGATGCACAAGTAGATCTCCTCAGATGAGGTGAAGGCAATTAGTTGACAAGGAAGGAAAGTAGCAAACAAAGATCCAAATGCTGATAGATTTTGTAGATGGAGAAAATGCAAGTTCTCTTCTGATTGCTTCAGTAGTGTCAATGACATGAAATAGTCATTGGCTTTGGATAAGGAGTGAAGAGGACAGGGTACTGGAGGTTTCAGAAGGGAGAGTAACATGACACGAAATACTCATCCTAATGAGAGGTGAGTGGAAGGCTATGGAAACTTAGTAGGATTGCTCAGTCATACTGAGAACTCACTTAAAGTTAGTCATCATGTGTCTAATGTGAGACTGGTGAGTATGACACTTTTTCTCCAGCCTCATCTATTCTTCATGAGTGTAAAGTGCAGAGGAGCTAAAAGTAAATTTAAGTTGTTTTCCAAAGGTATGACAAAAGGAGAGAAATATTAGGAAAGAAGAAAATGGCAAATCATGGAGTCGAAGCTAAGCTGGAATCAGAGCACTGAAGGGAGCAAGCTGGAAGTGAGTGAGGTGGTGATAAAGAGGAACATCTAACAAGACTGTAGAGGGTGTGCAGTTATTAGTGATGACAAGATCTAGAGTACTATCATGTGGTGGATGGCTGAAATAGTTAAGAGGACAAGATCACTGGTGGCAAGGAAGTTATGAGAAGACAATCTACATGTACTTTAAGTCCAACAAGAATAAAAAAACAAACCTGAAATGGTGGGAGGCAGGGAAAGGGAAACAAAGCAAATGAAAGTTTTTGGTTCTATTTTTAGGAGTAACATTGTAATTTATTCTCACTAACCACTAAAAAACATCTGCACATTCTTCACTTCAGGAATGGCGTCATTTCAATACATAGTGAAACATAAAATATTGCTATTAGTGTGCACAGAAAGCAGCTATGTTACAGGCTGCTTATACTTGCGCTGAGTACACTGGCATGTTTAGGAAGTAATCTGTGTGGCAGTTGAGGTTAATATTATGTGATGACCAAAGTATATGTTTAATTTTTTTTCTTAGGGCTTAAAAAACAATTGTGACTAAGACATCTTTTCCTCAATTACTTTACAGTAAACATGTAAGACATTTGCCTCTATTTCCAATGAATAGATGGTTAAATAAACCATGACAGAGTCAGTTAATAGGTAATGTGGTCATTACAAAGATTTTGTGAAGACTCTGTAATAACCTTAAAAAATGTTGAATGTATAGTATAATTATGAATATCTAAATATCCCCTAAAGCTAGCTATTTAAAAACCTAGAAGAAGAATATCAGTTCAAAATTATAAAAAGCTTTTGACTTAGACTAGTTGAACTATAAATAACTTCTCTTCTAGATTCTATTTCTCAAGTTTATATTTTGTAATGAAATAATAATTGTAAAGTTGTAGTAGGATGAAAACATCCCTTAAAAATCAGAGACATACGAAGCATTATAATATTACATCTACTTATGTGAAGTTTAAGGTACTTTGACAAGCAATATCTTTTTAAAGGTTTACAAAAACTACTTGAGGTAGGCAGGGCAGATATTCTGGTCCATGTTGTCAGATGAAGAAACTCAAGTGCAGAGAATGTAACTGACTTGCCTCTAGCTAGCAAGTGCTATATTAAAAAAAGAACTCCACTATGCTATACTTACTACCTTTATACCTCATTAAGAAATAGTTGAAAATTAAGGTACTTTTTCTGTTAAAAGAGATATATAATGAGCATATTTTAGTACTGCAAGAATTTTGAATGGAGGGAGCATGATTTTTTAATCTTTGAAAGCAACATACCACATGATGTAACTGCTAAATAATCATTTCTAAGATCATTAAATGAATAAATTAACTATACTCAGCAGCTGAGTAATTCCTTAGTTATGTTTGAATGCTGAGTCATCTTTCATACTACCAAACCATTAACACCCTTGTTCCTCAAAACATAAATAATCCATTTATTTTGCACGAGTGTTAGTATACACGTAACTTCAACCTAATTTAAAATGTAATATTGTGGCTTTTTAAAAAAATTTATACACCATTTTGTCAATAATCACTCTCAATTTTACCAGTTTTCACAAGATGACTGTTTAAAACAATGTATGTTTACACGATGAAGAAAAATGTACTATATAGTTCTTAAAAAGCATAAAATAGTTAATTCAGCTATAGAGGCACTGGGAAAAATCTAGCTAAAGGAATTCAGTAAGCTAAATTCCACAAATCAAATGAATAAATGAATCACATGAGGGAGCATGCTAAAAATTACCAAAAATGTTCACTGTCTTCTTTCAGATCAAATAATACTTTATGATGATATTTCAAGTTACTTCATTTTTAAACCATGACTAATTACAATGGCAATGCTTCCAAAACCAACAATGATCTCATTTTTAAAACATTCTTGTCAGGATAACATTTTCTTACTAAAACATTACACTCATTCCTTTGGCCAACCTTAATATTGAGTTCCCAAAAGTTTAATCAGCTACATTTTTTAAAATCAAATAGGCCAACTGTTATAACATGGGGGAGGGTATCCAAAAATGTTATGAGAAAACAAATAACTACTTTAAATGGTAACCTGAAAAAGTGCTCTCTTTTGTCAGGAAGAACAGCTGTTACATGCCATATTACTAGATAAAATATAAATTGCCTAAATTTGATCCTTTATGCCCATTTTGGCTAAAAATTAAAAGCTGTATTAGGAATCTTCTCATTGAATTAGATCACTATTAAAGAAATAAAACTGATCCCTTTTTAATACTAATGTTATTTTCGAACTCATCATGGTGCTGAAGTGGTAAGTTGAGGAAGTATCAGGTTAAGAACTGTCATGGGCTATGACTTTAACCTCGTATGTTCTGGATTTAGACCAGAAGCTCAATAGTATGCTGGTATTAGGAAAACATGATTTGAAATGTTGTAAAAGGTTTTATTCTATCTTTTGAGCAACTTTAATGGTATAAATAAACAAATGGCAGGCAAGTTTCATGGGAAATGTTCATAAAAAAATCAGTAGTGGGGGGACGCAGATGGGGTAAAAGGGGTCAAACATATGGTGACAGAAAGAAATCTGACTATAGGAGGTGAACACACAATGTAAATATATATATGCCTTACTGTTAAAATGTACAGATGAAACATTGGATTTCGTTAACCAATGTCACCATAAAAAATAAATTAATTAAAAAAAAAAGAAAATCAGTGTTTGAATTCAGGTATAGAGCAAGTAGAATGACAAATCTAAATAGGAGAATGAACACTTCAAGACAAATATGTTAATCCCTATTAAAAAAAACTTAATACCAAGAATGTTATTCTCAAAAATTCCTCTAGGCTTTGAAGAGGAACATAGGTTAAATACAAGTTCTAACATATTATCTTCTTTGAAATTATAAACATTATTTTAAATTTTAAAATATCTGTCTACATTTTATATCAAATTTTGTTAAATTTTCTAAACTGCAATGCTTCAGCATGAATTTGATAAAAAAAAGTCTGGTCTCAGAACATTAAAAATAGTAACAATGTTAACAGCTACATTTATTAAATGCTCACTATAATACCAAGTTCAAGAATTATCTTTCTGAATTTCATAAATATCATATGGAGTTAGATATGATTACATTATTATTAATATTCTCATTTTACAGAGGGAAAAACAAAAACCTAGAAAGTAAATTAATCTGCCCTGGGTCACACAAATGACAGGATAAAAAATTTAAATATTCACTGTCAAAGGATAAAATTTTTAAACTGAGAGGTCCACTTATTGTTTTTATATGCTTTAAAAGCATATGAAACACTAAAAATGTCTCTAAGGATCCTTCTAAAAAAAAATTGTGTCTAAGCATCTTCGCTTTTCATATGAGAAAACAGAGGCCCTGGGAATAATGTAACGTCCAGAACACAACTTGTCCTGTCATTTTTTAAATAAAGAATTTGCTGCTTAAAAAAAGTTTTAAAACTACTGAACTCAATAATTACCTCCAAGGTCTCTTTAAGTTCTAAAATCTATGTTTCAACTTAGAAATATAATTGCTCATTTAATCATCAAAAAGAAATGGTTCTATTACCTTATGGTTGAATTAAAGCATCTTTTCAGCAAATACTTGATATAATCTTAACCTAAAAAAGTTGTAAGACAGACTTAATCTAAAGGAAGAAAATTAAAGGGTCCCCTTCCTCTTTTTTAATGACATTTATATTAGCATAGAATTATATTTTCCATGACTGTTTTTCAGAGGATGAGACCCATTTATAGACCATGAAATCAACTTAATCATTCACAGATTTTTCTAAAAACTGAAAATAACTAGAATAAAAGAGTCTGATAACTATATTATAAATAGCAAGGGCTAAGTATTGCTTTATGAACTCTGCTTATGTAGCTGTGTACTGAGTCATGATGTAAAATTAAAATGTACTTAGAAAGGGTTCTCAAGCAAAATAGACTGAAAGCCACAATGCTAGAGTCCCAAGGCATTTTTCACATGAAATATATCTGACATGAAAAGAGTTATTTAATTATACTCTGATGATTGATACTCCAGGATCTATACCTAAAATATTTTGCTTTTTGTAATTATAGTAAAATTACTGGCATGTTGAAGAGCCAACTCTACTAAGACATGCAAAGAAATTCTAGCAATGTAGCCTCATCAACAGTTTTCTTAAGAAACATAAACATAAAAATATTTGTGAAGCAAAAAACACAATGTTTAAAGAAAGTATCTGAAAGAAACCAGGGATCCTCAAAAAAATTATAATTCTAAATCTGGGCAGAAAGTACAAGATGAACGTGGAACATCTTGTGTCAGAAAGCAAAGAAGCTGTCTGAGATTAGGTTGTATCAAAAAGATGCAGGAGTCAACTTGAAAGTTTACCAGTAATCAAAGATGAGGCCATTTGGCTTCAAAGAAAATAATAACTGCAATAGAGTAAAACACTAATATATAAAAATTCAAGAGTTAAAGCAAAACATTGATCACCTCCATGG
This sequence comes from Eidolon dupreanum, assembly GCA_028627145.1. Lineage (NCBI taxonomy): Eukaryota > Metazoa > Chordata > Mammalia > Chiroptera > Pteropodidae > Eidolon > Eidolon dupreanum. The sequence continues at coordinate 34,949,004 of CM053506.1, forward strand.
CTGTGAGGATATCAAATTATTCTAAAATTGGGTAAATAAAAGAAACAATTTTTTTTCTTCCCTTTCCTTCATCATTTTTTTTTTTTTTTTTTTTGGTGCATTTATATCCACAGAGTTCATGAAGGGAAGTCCTCCTTTGAGAGAATTCTAGGTTTAAAAAAAAATGCAGGAGATTTGACTTTTGGTGGTGAACACAGAATGCAATATACAGATTACGTGTTATAGAATTATACACTTGAAACCTATTTAATTTAATTAACCAATATCACCTCAATATGTTTAATTTTAAAAATTAAATAATTGGACTCTTTTTTTAGATCCCAACTGAATCAGATACTCACATACTCAGTTCTCTCCTAAATTTCTTTCTCTTCCCCAAAACTACATAATGATGTAAAAGCAAGAGATGGTGATGTTGGAATGGAAAGAAACCATCTCAGCATATGAGATGAACAGAATTATGATGAGGTGACATTTAAATATTTGAACATTCATTGTACAGCATCTGGCATAGAAAGAGTCTTGTCCTGACTGAAGGAGGTTATAGGTGATCAGAGTGCTCCACTTCATCTCCAAAGACAATGATTCTCAAGCTTTCTCCTCAGATTTTTGAGAATTTTACCAGGACAGAAACTATGTCTTTTTTGGTAACTCCCACCAATGAAAGAGACCTCTGATGCTAATATAATAGAGGGAGATTTAACTACTTTTTATCCCTGGGATAATGCTAAAGATAATGATTTACCTTGAGCCTGGTTACGGGGTCAAATGAGGGCAACATATGCCCAAAGTCAAGTTGCATTTAGCACTGTGATTCTACTGAAAGAATGCTGGAGGCTAGGTCTCAAAAGGAGATCCCGCTGACTTTAAAGGAGAACCAATTGTTGCTATTTCCCCATATAAGATCTGTCTCCAATCTGTGAGCTTGATTTCATAGATACAGAGACCAGATTAGAGGTTGCCAGAGGTAGAAGAAGATAATGTGTGGGGTGGGCAAAATGGGTAAAGAGGGTCAAGAGGTACAATCTTCCAGTTACAAAGTTAAGTCACAGGATGTAATGCACACCATGGTGATTATAAGTAACAATACTGTATTGCATATCTGAAAGTTGCTAAGAGAGTAAATCTTAAAAGTTCTCATTATAAGAAAAAAATTCAGTAACAATGTATGGAGACAGATGCTAATTAGACTTATTGTAGTAATCATTTTGCAATATGTAGAAATACTGAATATTATGTTTTACGCCTGAAACTAAAATAACGTATTTCAGTTATACCTCAATGAAAAAAGATAACTTAAAAAAAGTGCAGGATAAATTTAGCAAGTAACCAAATTATAATCCCTAATAAAATAATAAATGATCAGCAATGGCTTCTAAAACCATTAAACAAAAGATTGATAGGGAACTTTATAATGGATAAATCAGGCTGGTAACACCTGAACCAACTGATCAATTTTAACATGACTTAAAGTGGAACAAGGCCTCCTAATGGGAGACAGTAGGAAGCACATATAATCAATATGAAGTATTATTGCCATAAATGAGAACATGAATCTAATCAGTCTTCTAGGTCTAGCTACCAGGTATAGGAAAACAGAAGATAGGAAAAGATGTTAAAAAAAAAAAACCACCAATATACAATCAGCTAAATTCAAAATATGGAAAATTCCACAAGATCTGGTTTCTTCAATAAATAATGGTAAGAAAAAAGCAGATAGGAAATTGTTAAAGATTAAAAAAACTTAAAAGACTCACTTAAATGAAATATTGTAGAATTTGTTTGGATCCTGATTTGCACAAACAAACCACAAGAGGACTTTTTCAGAATTGGGGCAATTTGAATACAGACTAGATATCAGAAGATATTAAGGATTTATTTTTTTATTTTGTTAGGTGTGATAATGGTAACACGGTTTTGCTATAGAGGTAAAATATTTTTTAAATCTATATGAATAAAACATGACATAAATACAGAAATCCAATTAGCAGGCTGATATGTAGCAAATACTTTGACATATAAAGTCCCTTTTCAAGAAAAACATTTCTGGTAGATACTAGAATTCCAAAATCACTAAAAACAAACTGTCACTCAACTTCCTACTTTCAAAGTAAGGTATTACGGCTACCTCAGCTGGGTAAATGTCAGACAACCAAGTTTTGTTTCTGCTTCAGGATATTTTTTCCTTTTAAAATATAAACATACACTCCACATACAATACTTTAAAATGTCACAAATATATAATTATACTGTCACTATAAATATTGCATTAGAAACTTACGAAACAGCAGAACTGAAGGACAAGCATGTTTCATGATCTTGAAGAAATGAATTTATTTTCTTTCCTGTAGCTTTACTTATAGAGGTCTTCAGTTTCTTAGCTAATTTTTTTGGTGTGTTGGTTAGAGAAGATTCTTCTGTACAGCAACTATACAATTCCACCTTTATCTGAAAGTCTGGCCTTGCTTCATTACTAAAAACAAGGGCATTCTAAATGTTAGAAATTGAACTCAGTAGAAAATAAAATTATAATATCCTTTGATGTTTTCATACACTTGAAATCAGCATTTGAAATAGGTTTATTTAATGTATGTTAATGAGACAGCATCTCCCAGCATTTATTTAGTATCTAAATGACCGGAGTCACTACAACTTCCAAAGGTACTGGCTTCTAATAAGTACTGGTCAGTCTTAACTTAATTTAAACAATATGTAAAGGCATATTACTTAAAGAAAAAGAATAAAATGTCCTGGTTATTTTGTTGCCAATGCTATTTCTCCTTGTCATTCCTTTAATACAGCTATTTTTAAGGTGTTTACATTATATGTGTGATTTCCTGAAATGACTATTCTTCCAAAAGAAAGTGGTTTTAAAACAAAAACAAAAAAAAAAAAACCCAAAGTTTTCTTCTGTTAAAAACTTTAGTTTTCATTTCTTTTTCAGTCACTTATAGTCCACTTACCACTGTGCCAATACCTCCCCCCACAACCTGTCCCACCTGTACACCTAATAACTCTAAAATAACATTTCAATATTTAGTTATATAGGAGAAAAACAAACAAAAAGTAATATAAAGAGATAGACTCAAGGTATGAACTTGAAGGCCAGTGCTGGTAATCTTTGTATTCTTAAACTAACATAAAAGGTACTCAAATATTTATTAAACCAATATGCAGAAATTCTGCAATTTTAGCAAACACTAAGATTGGCTTTGCCCTTTTTCAGACACAATTAACTGCCTTTCCATAAAAGACTGTGGTGGTGTTACTAATAATAAAATATATTTAAAATTGCAAAACAGGTTCACTGGCAGTAGATATTACCTAAAGACGATCCATCAACCTCAGAGATTTTAAAAATGCAGCACAGACGTTTTAAGATTTAAATGGCCAATCCAAAGTTTGGATAAATCCAAGGAATAACTTCCAGATATTTTTATAGTTTATTATTTGGCAACTTTTAAACATACAATATTCCTGGTAATGACTAACAAATGTCAATATTTAGAGGAAAACCAGAGATTCATAAATATTGAATACTTATTAAAAACAATCATAACAAAAAGCACATTTTTAAACAACATTTAGAACATCTGACTGCACTTATTTTTAGAACAATTTAAAATATTTACAGAATTTTAAAAAAATTATAAATCATGTGTTGTCTTTCCAAGAAACTTACATTGTTCTGTCCCTTGAGAAAAATATATGATTTTTGCCTTTGTGGTAAAACAAACAATAGCAAAGCGACATGAAGAAAACAGCCCATTATCAGATGATTTTGATAGGAAAAAATTTATTAGCAACCATTGATAATGGAAATAAATGTATTTAGGTAACTAAGGGAAATTATTTTTTTAGTCTCAATTATGCAAACATTTTTGGGATCCTAAATAAATTGCTTTGGTTCAACAGAGCTTGTAAGAGCGCCCGTACTACTTCTAATAATACAGAACAATGCATTTTATTTTTCTGTGCTGTGCAATTACTTATGGGACACTGGACAGAATCCACAAAACATGGTTTGCAACAGTTTTTTTTTAATGTTATGAGTGGCAAAACTAGTACTCTTAAATCTCAACTGTATTGCTCCATAGCTAAAAATGGCAAAAGTCATGTATACTGACTTTATTTTAATAGTTAAATAGCTATTAATATTTAGATATGAAGATAATGTCTTTAAAACTCTGAAGGAAATACAAATCATAGACTGTTTAGGCCAACAGAACCTTTAAAAGAGGCCAGGAAAAACTTATGTTAGTTAAAAATGATTTCTATGGCTACCTGAGGAGTTCTTTCTGGTATTGTATTATGACCACAATAAAATGAGCCTGTAAAAAAGCAGACGCAATAAAAACAGCCCTGAGGATCACCCAATTTTTTATTGTTTTGGAGTACATGAAAGAAGTGCACCATAAGAAAAAGAACATCTTGAAACTTTACTGAAGTGCTTTTTCTATGGCACATATTTCAGGACTATCTTATAAATAAAGTTGTAATACTAATTTGGTATTTCTGTAACCCAATCTCCTATACGAGATATAAAACCTGTTTTATTCTCAAATGCATTCTGTACACAAGAATGTTATAATGAGATTCCATTGTATTCATAGCTTAGTAAATAAGTGAACTTTAAACATTTGCAAAACTTAAAAAAATATAATATGTAACGAGTCAAACACTTATTACTAATATTACATGATTTCCATTTACTTTAAGTTGGAAAATTTCAAATGTAGAAATGGGTTTCTTTTGAATAAAGTAACTCTTAAAATCAATTTAAACATTTAAATATCTTAATGTTTCAAAAATAATCCAAAGACCCAATAATCATACCCACCTTTAAAAAAGAATTTTAGATTATTTTCATTCTCCAAAAATAAATAATACTTACAATATGGTTACATTTTCAAAACATATATCTGTAATTGTTTTATCCACAATCATCATGTCAGTATCAAAAACTTCAGCTCCCATTTTGAATAAACAAAAAATAGCATAGCGTGGTGATCCTAGAGGAAGAAAAAAAAAACATTTAAGCCATTTTCCATGTGATAAATCATGCCTATATTATGTTAAAATTTACTTGAAAATGAAAAAAATTAGCTTAAATATCTGTTAATAGATTCTTATTTATAGACACTGTACACTGCAATCCTTAACTTTTTGTAGTGACTGTTTTGTCATTGTATGTTAATACCCTATCCAACTACAATAATTAAACCAGGGAATATCAAAAAATAAAGCTAAAAATATAGGCCTCTCAGCAGTCAAAATGACCACCAAACTCATAAATTTTATCTCTAGAAAACTGTTTGAGCTGTAATTAAGAGCAAAGTTATTATTAGTGTGTGTGTATATATACATATATATATACATACATACATATATATGTATGTATGTATATACGCACACACACATACATACATACACTCATACTACCTTTGTCATTTTGGTTTCCAAGTCTATTTAAGAAAAAAAAAGTTTTCTATTATAAGAAGTTAAGACCCGGCACGTTAACAACAGCAAAACATTTTCCACTAAACTAACAGCAAGGGAGGAAACCACAAAAACAATAAAAAGTAGACATGTGAACACAAAAAAGCAGAGCTGCAGGGCCTTTTAATATGGTGATGTTTTTTAAAAGTATTAGGTGATTAAAGGTCTAAATCCTCATTATTAAAAAAGATGTACCTCTTCAAAAAAGTTATCCTCTATATTAATCAGATGTACTTAATTCCCACATGTATTCTTTTGTAAACTGTATTTCCTAATTGAATAACAAATATACTAACCTGATTTTGGATTCTTCATATAAAACTAATTATGCTCAATATGATTCAGTTTTTAAAATATGGGTAATAATGCTATCACAACAGACAAGAACGATAAAGGATTATCATATCTTTACTGCTTTGCCTCAAACAGCTAGAAATTATTTGAGGTTAATTTCTATGACCTAAGCATTACATGGATTTGTGAAGACTATATAAAGCCATAAAATGATGAAAGGGAAAAAGAAAATAAGATCAAGTTAAAATCTTTCCCTTTTATATCCTGTTAAATAATCTAAAGTAACAAAACAAGGCAGAAAAGATGTCCAGGAATTTGGTCAATAGAAGAAAAGTAGCCTTTACCTTCACTCCTTAAACATTTTCTTTTGTTTTACACTTCCCATTTCTTACAACCTGTTACATACTGTCCTTGCAAAGATTCCTATCAACAACTAAAAGACTAATACATATTAATTCCCTTAATTAGTATCAAGCAATTGTAACATATTTATACTAAAAATCAGGAAAAAAAACCAGTTCAGCAAGATTTTGCTTATTCTGTCAAATGACATCAAGTCATTTCAGTGTGGAAGCAACTTTTTCTCCCAATAATCACAAATTAACTTACATTAATTACATTAAGGAAAAGATTCAAATTACAAATTAAAATCATACATACGTTCTTTATTGTTGAAGTGATCAGAGTCCTTCCACATCAGTGGTATTCGAATATCTATAAAGGGGAAAAATTGATAAGCAATAATTTTGGTAAATTTCATTTCTTAGAGTGAAATAAACCTCTGAATTCCATAATAGATTCTGATCATTAAAGCCAATTAAAATTTTTTATTTAAAGATTCTAACACAGATATTTCCTCTAAAAAAAAAACAGCTTAGACAAGAAATACAAAATCTGTTATATTTATTTAAATAATAAACTAAAACAAAGAATGCACCATTACTCGAGAAATTAACTTATTAATAAGTGAGGTCTATAATAAACATGTCATAATATTTTCATTTTGTGATTTATGTTTTTTATATAGGTGAATTATGAGGAAGCCAGTGTTGATTTTCTATTTTGGGTAAATAGTAGCAGCAAAAGTAGTTATATACATTTCAAAATCACAGAACAGTAGAGGCAGAAAGGACTTGAGAACTTTTGCCCACTATTAAGTGACATCTAAGACCACACTGGTTTCGGGGAGAGACCCAAGCTTTTGACAAATGGATCTAAACTCTCTCCACAAAGATTTAACTTGTCTACAAAAGAATTCACAGATCTTTGTATATTCATGTTACAAATTCACATTTCCCTTAAGAAATAAAGCTAAAAAGAGGAATTCATTGCTTCTTTCAGACCAAGAAAGGGGCACATATTCTAAAAGTGATCTGAACATATTTTCCATCATTTCATACATTCTTCAAACTCTAATTGTGTAAATAATCTTCCAAAGTTAATCTAGAGTTTTGACAATCAAAACTTTCCTAATTTCCTCCATTCTCCCCTCTACTTTTAATACTAGATTAACAGTAATAACAATTTTCTTAACATTCCTATGCTATTTATATATTTTCAGAGTTAGAGGATCAAGATTCTACCTAATAGATTAAGATGTGTCAGCTACAGTATAATGTAGCACAGTAGAAATCTCAATGGTAAAGTTAGTTTTAATTACAAAAACTGTATGTTAAGAGTTTTAATTACTCAGAGTACAAAAAAATTATAAATACCTCAAGACTTTGGAAAATTTCTCTGTTTAAGACACTTCCCTTTTATACTTAGGAAGTTTATGTGCATATTTTTCAAACCTATTAATTATGTCACTTTCAGATAATTAGAAATCTTTATGAACATAAGCTGTTTAGCTATATTTAGATTGTGCTTTGCTTTTAGATCCTATGATCCTTTGTCTACATTTTTGTTTTAGAATTCAATTTCTAAGGTTCTTAAAACTTATTTCCAATTTCCTTTCTAGAAAAGTTTTATTACTCCTTCATCCCCACCCTACCCAACCAGGCAGGTATGTATGAATGCCCTTCCCACTGCTGCCTTACTAGCAGTTTTGAGAAAAATATTACTTACTGAGCTCTCTCCACATGCCAGGCTAAACACTTTACATATATCTTATCAAACAATAATTTTAAGAATGTTTACCAATTTAACAGTCAAGTGACAGGACTTAATTGTTTAAATTTGCACTTTTTTGATTAATAAGAAAAACATTAATACATTTTATTGGCCAAATCAGTGAATGAATCTATCCATGGCCCATTTCTCTTTCTCTCTCTCTCTCCCTCTTTGACATGATTTAGTTTCTACTTTTAAAAGTTAATTATTTAATCTATGTGAGAATTTTTACCTCTGTGAGATAAAAAATAATTATTCTTCTTATAAAAATAATGGTTCCAGCTCCACTCCACTTATATCTAATAGGACTTCTCCTATGGATTTAATGATGCCATCTTTTATGATATGCCACTCTAAGTGTCTGTTCCTTGGCTATGTAATTTATGGATCTAATTAAATCATTTATTAATGACTATTTTAATACCAATACCATACTATTATAAACATTGAACCTTTATAATATACTTTACTATCTGTTAAAACACATCCTTCCAGAAACATCCTATTTTCACTAATTTTTTGAATTCTAGAATATTTTATCAAAATTCCCTTAAAATGTTTTATTAGAATTGTTGTCAAAAGTAATTTGGGAATTGATAACATTATAATCTTGTCTTTACAGAGGAGCATAATGCAGTTACCCTTACATTTTTATTAAAGCTATTCTTGGGGGTAGTTAACGTTTTTGGTTTTTGTTGTTTTTATTGTAAAGGAGATATTTTTGTCATCATATTTCCTAATTAGTTATTGCTGGTTTTTAGAGCAGCTACCACTTTTTGTATATTTATCTTGAATCTAGCCATTTTTACTGAATTCTTTATTAATTCAAATAGTGTGTCAGTAAATTTCCTTAGACTTTTTAGGCCTGTAATCTATTATCTTCAAATAGTGTTTAACTTGTCTACTTGTTTTCAGTAGTTTCATCTTTCATTCTTACTATTTAGCCAGGAATTTCTAAAACTGTGTTAAATTATATCAATACAATAGACGTTATTATTTTGTTCTTGATTTTAATGGGATTGCCTTTATTGTTTTATAATTATCACTTGGCTGATGTCCTGTCAAAGAGCCTGCTTCTTCTTCCTTGACCACAGTTGCTGATTCATTTCATTTCACAACTGTTCTTATTCACAGCTGTTCTTGTTCTACTAGGGTGGTATTAACTATTTACACTATCTTGGGAGGAACATGGACCCTGACTTCCTTTACCGTATACCCATAGTCTGTGGTCAGTCTTGCCCTTTCCCATACCTAGCTATGTCAGAGCCTCAAGAGAAGGTAGACACTTCTTATCTATTCCCCAGGTGGTCATGTACAATCAGATGCCAAAGGATGTTTAAGCCACCGTTTCTCAATTTAGCTTCAAATAGTAGAAATTCCTTCCTGATTCTCACAAATGGTTGACTCAGTTTTAGTTTACTGTACTCTTACCTATGTCTTTTTTTATGTTTTCACTGACATTTTAATGGTAAACTGAGAGTCATAATAGAATGGCTAACCTGATGCTATCAGGTCTTAGAAGTCTATTATAATTTTCAAAAGTGAAAACTGAGGCATTTTGTGACTGATTTGGCTTTAGTCATTGAATTAGTAGTCAGTGAGTAAACTCAGGCAATTATCATAATGCAACTATTTGACATTTAGCAGAAATAATCAGGATAAACCTCAATTATTCTTTTTACTTTTATAAAGATCTGGCCAGTGAATGGTGAAGCTGGAAATGGAAAACCCAGGTATCTCCTGGCAATCAATGTAATCTCATTAACATTAATAAAACTTTTGTTGCAAATGATTCATTTTAATCAAAACAGAAGTCACATTTTCATCCCAAAGTCAAAAGAATACAGATTTATAAAGGTGAATTAGTTTTTAAATTTGTTTTTATTTTTACCAATACACAGACAGGATATAATTAAGTAAGCAAAAATGAAATGAAATTACATATGTATCACATTTTCTGAGACTTTCAGTCCCCTAATTTAATTTAAAATTACCTCTTGGAAAGAAAGAACACATGCAGAAATAAATTTAATTTCTATACATGAGTATTTGTGGTCAGGAAAATGGTCTTTTCTCTTACTTTAAATGATTTTACTTAAGCATTCTTCTAAACGTAAAGTTAATGCTAATTTCATGAATTGCTGCAAGTCAATAAACTAGTTATTATGAATTGATAATAGATGTTAACTCTAACTTGTCATGAGTCTTTAACAGCAATTTAACATATCTCATTTGTGTATGGAGTGGCATTACATCGGAAACAAGAAATGAAGAATTACATTTAAGTATTTTTAGCAAATCCCCTTTAAATTGTATTATTTTTGGCATCAAAAGGCTATGAGGAGGTATAAAACATGTTTTACTCCAGTCTTATAACTGGAAAGATTAAAACAATATAACTATAAAACAAGCAACTGATTTTTATATAGTTCTGTCATTTTTCTGATGATTTTTTGGCTAAGGGCAATTCCTCTGATTTAGGGCAATTACATCCTATGTGGAATTCAGGTCTATCCTTCCTGTATGAGAATTGTTTATCCATAAGGACACTTCTAAAAACAGTTCCTTGAGTGACAGGGCCTGAAATGCAGCAGCCAGATCCCTGGAGCTTTGAAGGAAACAAGGTTTTTGGCCAGTGAAAAAACCTAGTTATTACTTAAGGACTGATGGAGATGTGTTGTTTCCAAAGGGTACTGATGAGATTTTTTGTTCAAGGTACATTATCTAACTAGCATACCCACGAGTCAGCCATGTATCCACTTCAATCTGTGGCATTTCTAAGCCATTGTCTTCAGCTTCCTTAAACACTTTGGAGAAACTGAGACAACACAGCTTAAGTGCCATCTAGTGGTAAAGGGTCTCCTAACTGCATTAGGAATTCAGAGAAGGGAAACTTCATTTCCAGCTGGAATGATTAACAGGGAAGACTTTATAGATGAGCAAACAGATCCTGAAGACAATAAAGTTATTTCAAGAGCATGGAGTGTGCAGACGAAACAGGGAGAGAAATGTCTGGCTAAAACAAACAGCCTACGTATAGGAATAGTGGAAGACATGGCTAGAAAAACAGCTGGGTGAGAAGAGAAAGCTCTGAGGGGAAAGGTTTGGTCTTTATCCTATGTGCCCACAGGGCAACAAAGAAGTCATCCATCCAGTCAATATCCACTGAGCAATTACTATATGCAAGCACTACATGAGCTTCTGGGTATACTGTGATGAGCAAAACAAACATAGTCCAATCCTCATGGAACTCTCTAGCCTAGACAATAATTAAAAATATTATTGAAACTTCTGAGCGGAAAAGGAATAGGGAGTCAAAAGACTTGAGTTTGCAGCCCAGTTCAACCACTTACAAGCAGTCATTTAACCTGTGAGTAGGTAACGAGGACTACCCTACATATTTCACAAAGCTGCACTGAGGGCAAAACTATACATGAAAGAGTTTTCTCAAACTGTTTGTAAAATTCAATATGTATGTACAGAATTATTCAGAGCATAATGATAAAACAGTATTTTAAAACAAATATTCTGATAGAGGTATACAAAATAAAATGAAGGAAGAGGATGGACACAGGGAATTAAAAACCCCTCCAACTATAGAAAGTTACTTTATAGTATGCAGCAATATAAAAACAATCCATTTGTAGCATACCTGATATGGCAATCTTTCCTTTACATGCTGTTCGTTCTTTACTTTCAAAATTCACATCACTGTCAAAAGGAAAATGCTTAATGAAAAAAAAAAAGATCTTTTCTAATAAGCAATTGTTTTAACAATCTCTCACAAATGTCTAAATATTAAAAGCAAACACAAATCCATGAATAATAACAACTTCCATTTAATATAAACAACTTGACTTAAACTTTAAGATGTTTAGTCAACAGCTAGCTGCTTTAAGAGAAATTTATAGAGCTATTCTCTTTGATTTTTCATATGCTTTATATTCCCCGATGCTTACATATTAGCTTACTCTACAATGAAAGCCTTTTGTGATTTACTTACATTTACAAATAAGATGTACAATATTTGTCCAGGTCCCAGGAAGTGTATTACCTTGGATAATCATTTCATAAAATATATTTCTAGCTTACCATATTATAGTTGAAAAGTTAATGACCATCCTAATCATGAGCTTGCTACCCAGGAGTACCTTATCCTTATAAAACATAACAAATATGAAAAAAATTACTCTGTTCTATACTTATATGCAGTAATATATTTCATTGTCTTGAAATTCCAAAAGAACTAAGCATATACTAAAACAATAAATTAAGGTGGAAAAGGAAGGGAGTAGCTCTGTGGAAAGAATAAGAGGTGGAAAAGAAAATATTATCTTGACAATAGAAAAAGGTCTCAAAGGATATTCTTGGGATGTAAGGCACTTTCAGATTGACTTTAGATATACCATTACCATAAAAAAAAGAAAAAAACTTTCAAAATAGTTATCTCCTACTAGACCAAATCAATTTCATCCTCGACTATTTCTCCAATATACTATTTCCTAATATGCTGCACTTAAAGATTAGCATTCCATTTCTATGACAATATTTCCAAGAGTATTCTTTGCACTTCTTTTTGGTCCTTATTTAAATTGGTTTGCTAATTAACTGCTGGCTAATTTAATTAGGTACTTCAAATACATGATAAGATAGAAATTTTTTTATTTGAATACTGTTTGATTTTCTAAGAGGGCTTTTAGAGAAAGATTGGGTAGGAGTTGAAGTGTATTTAATTTTCAGAAGACTATGACACCATCTTATTGCATTTCAGTAGGCTTGTTAAAAAGATTGCATATATTCATTATCATGTGCCCAAATTTTAAAATGAAATATTAGCTTATTTTTTTTTAACTCTCTTATTGGATTAAGCACATAAGTATTATAGGTGAAATATATTCCAAATGAACTAAAATAATTTACTAATATACTTAAGTTGATAAGCTTTTATGGGACATTTATATGGTACTTACAGACTCACATACTAAGTATAACTACAGTAATGTAGCTGACTTAAAGACATAAATTCTCAGAATCCTATCTAATTACTTTATGGTCACACTGGTATTTAAGTTAAAATAGGGAATTAACTCAGTGAAAATTAAAAGTACTCACTGATTATTTCACAATAATGATTTGTTGAATCACATTTTATACTCCAGTTTAGTCTGTCATGTTGGAGAATATTAGCTTGCTTACTGATTTATCACAGAGTAAAAAATTCAATTGAACAGTCACTACATATTGGTGAAAATAATATATTGACAGACCCACTAAAATCAAACACAAATCTTCTCAAATTGGAACAAAAAATACAATACAAACACGCTTGGCATTTGTAAGTCATATTTCTGAAAACACCTTCTATATGAGCAATGGATAATATAAATGTTTAAAATAATTATTTCAGTGAAAAAATACAAGGAAGCTCTTATATTGTAAGTAACTTGGGTATTATGGAATTGGTCATAGATTATGCTAAAGTTGAGATCCATTAGCTATTATTAAATTGGATTAAACTTGAGGCGTTGGCAGGCAAATGATATTCTGAAATACTAGAAACACCAAAAGCAAACTTGCTGAATATTTATCAAAAAGAAAAAAATTTTCCCCTCTAACTATTCAATCAACTGGCAGAGTATAGCTTTCTTCTCTGTAATTATAAATTATTTGCATAGACATTTCCAGGACAGGTTAACAAACTTATTATACACGAATATTATCAAACAATAATAAAAATCCAGTTAATCATATAATCTTACAGAATAATTAAGTCTGTCTTTAAAAAAATGAGAGGCAAACTAATTTAGTTTCATTTTTCTGATGCTTAAATTATTTTCAATTCAAATAACTCCTCCAAGTGTTATTTAGGGTGCTAAAATGTGATGTTTTCTAATTAATCCAAATTGACAATAAAATTGTCAAACATTATCTGTTTAATAATGTGCTACTGTAGCTAATAGTTTGCTACAGTTAAATAAATACTTGTTTTGAAAATTTGCAATGTTAATGCCAATTCTAAATGCTACAATTAGAGAGCCAGCCTGAGGAAAAAGCAAATAACCACAAAATTATCCAAACAAAAGCACAGCTAAATAATAGTGTACCTTATTTTTATGAACCTAGTTTAGAGTATTACTTTAGTTGAGACTTGTAAATGCTAATTTAAAAGATAAAAATATAACAGACAAACTTTTAATTATGACCAACAGAGGGTGCCAATCAGCTACCTTGTAGCTCAAAAATCTATATTAAAATTGAGTAAATACAGATCACTATTTTATACTGGTCTATGTGGGAGTGTAAAATAGCATTTCTTTGCCAAAATGAACAAGCTATGATGAAAAATAGCACAATGATTATTTTATATTTTCTTAATGAAGTACTAAAAGAATCCTAAATGGGATTCTATTATTTGAAAGCAGGTTATAAAATCCTTCACCTCTAATGCAAATCGGTGAAAACTATAACACTCAGAAATGCTTAACATGGAATTTAAACCATTCTAAAACTATGTGGTATAAAATTAATATCTTCATAAATATCTTAAATTGAGAAGATGAGAAGATGAGCTTTCTATTTCAAACCTTGACATAAATGGTTCTCAACTGACACTAACTGATATAAAGTTTAAAAAATAAAATCAGTAATGTCTATCTTTACTATATAACAAGTTTTGTTGTAGAAATGCCAGTGGTATACAATTCACTTGCAAGCCACACTTAAATTTTTTTTTTTAAGTTATAGTATATAAGCAATAAACTAGGCAACTGGAGTATAAGAAACTAGTTATTGTGGCATTATTAAAATCACAATTATGTAAAATGATATACATAATTATGCCCTAAAAGTGACTTTGACTAGTATTATTTTTACAAAGCCAAATAAAGTATTTCAGAAGTTAAAATAAAAGGTAGATCAGCAGGATGGGACAAGGGAAGAACATCACTGCTAAACTGCAAGCTCCATAAGCATAGGGCTTTGTCTATTTTGTTCAGTGCTGAATCAACAGTGCCTGCAATATAGCTCAGTATATTCTAAGGCACTCAATAAATGTTTAGTAAATACTAAATGAAGTGAAATAGGATATGTCATTTTGCTGAAGCAAGAAGATTTAGCAGATTTAGACTAAGTCTTAGGGTTAAGTCTTACCCATCGATAACTAGTTATGTTAATGAGTTATGTTATGCTGTTATCCTCTAAGCCTCAGCATCCTCATCTGTAAAATCAGGGAACTATCTACTGACCTCATAGCTACTGAATAAAGTAATATTTTATATGGATTCTATGTCATTCTTAAAAATGTTACACAAATACAAGCACTACTTTGTATTTATATTTTTGGCCTCAGTATTTAACTTGGAGCTTATGTGAAAGAGGCACTAAAAAATTTGTTAAAGTTATCACAGTGTGACTTCCCAGTACACGTAACATAATGGTTGCCACCTAAATCAGAATTTCTTCAGGTATCCTACAAAAGCTTTCAGATCAACAGGGAGAGTAAATAAAATTACCTATAGCCTACTGCTATAGCTTAACTAGACAACAGAGACTACTATACACTTTAATTTGCATATAAGTGGGAAAATAAATCACTGAAACCATCAGAGCCAGCTCCTAGAGGCCTTACCCAAGTAAAGAGTCAGTTACACATTACAAAACGCAGTATCAACTGTGCTCTCCTTCAGAAGAAGAGAGAATGGATAGAGGATCTGGCGGATATAATAGCACTGGTTCCTGGGGAGTTAAAAAGAAGGGGCGCCAAAAGAATTCTGGTTCAGAAGTTGTTAGTCTTGTAGTACAGAGACACAATGGGGAAGGTATCGTTTGAAGGTTTGGCCATGAAAAAAAACAAAGAAATTGAACTTAAAAACCCCAAGAAACAAAATGGTATCAAAGAATCAGAAAACCAATCAACTAACCAACTGACATCCCCAAAAGCACCATTTATTTAAAAAGTTGCTCTTCACAGTTCCAATAACAGAAAACACTCTTGAACTAAGAAACCAAGTAAGCTCTTCTCCTCTGCCACCCTCCCCACATCAGCTGGCCCAAGAAAATCCAACATTCCATATATTTCGTTGGGGACAAAAAAATGACCCAAATATCCACACAAAGCTACTACGAAATGAAGGAAAATCAAAATGTTTCAGCTGAAAAAAAAATACTCCAACCACTCTCTAAAAAAATAAAGTAACAATAACTGTAACACAATACTCCAAAATGAATTAAGTGCAGTCAAATAAGCTATCACAAATATGAAAGTAACCTGGAATCTCAAATCTAAAGGCCAATCAACAAATATACAAAAAAAGAAGAAGAAAACTGAAAGACCAAGGAAAGAAGCTAGAAAATAAAATCATTTCTGAAATGAAAATACAAAATGACCAAGGGCAAAGAGATAAAACTGAAAGTACATTAAGGAACATAGTAGATCAGAATGAAAAAAAAATAATGAAATAAAAAGTTTAAACACATTAAAGAGAAAGTGAAAGCCACACAAGACAAGTAAAAAAGATCCAACTTTGGTGCAATTGGAGTCCTTAAATAGGAAAAAACAAAATAATAAAATTAATGCTTTATTTTGGAGACTTTAACTCCAGGAAATTTTTCTGAAAATAAAAGAACTGAACCTACCTTTGGAAGAGTCCTAAGTGAGTCAAAATGCTCAGCTATTAGACATATCCTAGTAAAATTATCAGGCTTTAAAATAAAGAAATCTTTTTTCAGCCTCTACACAAAAAAAAATCAGTTATTTACAAAGGAAAAATAATTATATTACATTTGTTAATAACCAGACAACGGAGCAACATTTTCAAGAACTCAAGAAAAGAATGTGTTTGCCAAGGATTTTGCATCCAGCAACACTGCCCTTTAAGTACTAACACTAAAGAGAAGTACTTTAAACATGAAAGAATGTGATGAAAACTGTATTCATAAGTACTAGCTCATGAGTGTCCTCCAGAAAGTGATGATTTTGGAAAATACAACAAAAGACAGATGGCGAACATTATAAATATTTAATTGTAGTTCAGAGACTAAAACAAAGGTGGAGATACAAGTACATGATTAGTATGTAAATAATATACACTCCACCAAAAGAGTAATAAGAAATGATTATTTTTTTAATAGAATCATGAAGGAAACTAATGATGCAGAACAAAAGAGGTCTTAGTAAGTTGAAATGAAAGAAAGGGCATGTCAGAATAAGCAAAGGCATTGGAGACAAGAAAATTCAAGAACTGTTTTAGAGATACAGATCTAGCATCTGGTTGAATTTGTAAAGTAGAAATTTGAGAGATGAGACTATAAAAGTAGTTTGAAATCAGACCACAAAGATCCTGGAATACAACACCTATCTGAGGAATGTTAGTAAATAGAAACCATTAGCTGTTTTTTAAGAAGTGGACTGATGATATAAGCAGTCTTTTAAATAGACATATTTGGCTATAACAAGCAGGAAAAAGGTAGGGAGATAGTCTAGTTTACCAGTTAAATTGACAAACTGCTGTAACTAAGCAATCCTATCATCTAAACTGAGGCAGTAAGCTGTCTGTGTTTCACCCCTCATCCTAACTATCTCCTGTTTACTAAACCTAGAAAGCTTTCTATATTTCACTTTTTCAGCTCACCATGACTATATTGTGAATTGTACACAAACCTGGGTATCTTTTGCATAATTAGACATAAAAAATAGTATACCAGAAGGTATTTCATAACCGCACACAATTAAGAATAACAAAGCTTTTGCTATATATTTAGAACATTATGGTAATGGAACATTTAACCAGTTATCAATATTCTCAGATATGTGGTTAAAAAAAAAAAAAAAAAAAGAACAAATGATATGACCATATCACTGATTTCTCAATGGGGGTTCCTCATCTAAACCACAGAATGACTATTTTCTTAATTTTCCCAAGAATGGTACAAAACTAGCACTATTCTAGATACACGGAAGTCAAGTCACTGTATACAACGCTTGTCTTAGGGCAGTAGGATTTAACTCTTTCCTGGAACTTTTTTAAAAAGGCTGTAAAGTAAAATAAGATTATTTGCTTACTTTAATAAATTCATAATTAATTGAGAAATAACAAATTGTTTTTGGAATGGTTGTTTTTATATAAAGAGCACCCTGAGTGAAGATCTACTAGATAAACTCAAAACTCATGCATTACTTTGATATCCTCAATTCTCTCAAGTTACTTTATCACTTCTATGTCTGCCTATTCTTAAATATTCTCCCTAAAAATTGATTATTTCAATTATTTTGTCTCACCATCCTTTTCATTACTCCACTACCAGATAACCTTCCCAAACACCCATTTTATCATATCTTTTTGCTGAAAATAAAATGATAAAGGATAAACAATGAAATAGTAAGTGTAATGCCCTATAACTCACCAGGGCACCTTGGGGTAGTACAAAATACAAGGGCTCCTTTTTGGTGGGTGAGGAGTACTCAGGCTTTTAAGTCTTCCGGTTTCACATCCTAGCCATATAGTCTCTTTGTGCCCTTTAAAACAATAATCTACTAAAAGCTGGGGAGAAGAAACTTATATCCTCATGAGTAAAATAACCCAAAACTATGCCACAATTATAAATCTCTCATGCTTTAACTTAAAAACTCATGCTATATAAGAAGACAAGCCACATTTATTCTATGGCTTTGTATATCTCCTGACACATAATCCTGTACTCTCGGTGATACACATGACCTAGTTTGAGAAGCATTGACTTAAACCAATGTAAGTCTATCTGAAAAATACTTTCCTAGGTTATAGTATTGAAATAATTTCACTTTATAATGCCAGGGATAGACAATAATAAAAATGATTAGACAATTATATAAAAGGTATTACAATAAGTTTTTTAGATATAATCTTAATTTTCAAAACGTAAATATTATCATGCCAACTTTAATGAAGGAAATGAGACCCAAAGAGATTAAATAGCCATCCCAAAGAAATAGTTAACAAATATTAACTACTTTGCACACCAGGCTTTATCATATCAAAATCTCATAAATATTTTATTTTTACAGAGATCTTTCTCTGACCTGTTTTTACCTTACTTTTCAAGAATTTAATAGCACTGTGAACAGCCCAAAGACCACTATCATCTAAAAAGAAACTTTTTTACTAGTGCTAGAGCTTTAAAACTGATCAACAATTGGTGATATAAGACTATTTATATTAAAAAAGAAACTAACATCTAGTCACTAAATTGAGTCAATTCTTGAGTCCAAATAAGACTCAGCACTGTAGATAGAGTAGAATGTAAATTTCACACAGAAATCCTAGACCTGATCCAAAGAGGCAGCATAGAGCAACAGAGAGAACAAGAAATAGAAGTTACTTAGCAAATCCTAAGTAACCTCACTTTTTCCACTCACCCTGACTACATTATGAATTGTACACAAACCTGGGTATATTTTTGCATATGTAGGCATAAAAAAAAGGTAGTATACCAGCCTCAGTTGCTAGCTAGCTAGCTAGCATCTGTCATTAGCTAGTTACGTGTCCTTGAGTAAGTCACTGGCCTCTCTAGGACTTATATTTACCATATGAAGATATGCTGATTTTTAAGTTCCCTTTCATTCAGAAGATTTTCTATCTTTTTAAATTTTGTTGTCCACTCATTTCAATTCATATACCTGTTTCCATTACTCTCAGCTAGTACCTTCTTTATTAGCATACTTTTAAACAATTAGTTTTTTCTTTAATTTAAATTTCTTTATAATCAACTATCAATCTTGATCCTTCTTAAAATATTCTATCAGTTCTTGCTTTTTAACCACTTAATTTATAATCTGAAAGTATTAAACACAATAAGACTGCCCAGTGAAAACTGCTACCTTTAATAGTAAGTTTACTCTGAGCTCTATTGTCAAAATGTTTGTTATTAGAGGCAACTACAGTATATTTTTAAAAGCTTTGGTGATTTGACATTTGAACTTAAGGTTAAATTATATTACATTTTTAATTCAAATATTTAAGTACATTAAAGCCATAAGTAAACTATGCCACTGACCATCTTCCAGGTTGATTTGCAATCTGCTCTTCTAATCTCTGTAGCTCCGATGTGTAAGCCATTATTCGAGCATTGCACACCATGAGATTCTTTACTGCATGTAAAATCTGGTCCTTCTGAGTGCTCAGAGAAAGGAGTTTCCATATTCCTTGTCGCATTCGAATTTCTAAATCTATTTTTTCTCGAATGCTGCAATCCTTAAAAAAAGAAAGAGAAAAGCATTTCTAAAAGATAGCAAAAATCCGAAACTGTAACATTTCTTACTAGATATCATTATAATTTTGTACTATGTTGGGAAAATAACAAAGTTTTCATGTATAATAGTATAAAAATATAGCTACTTTAAAAAAGCTCTTTGCAAAACCTTAATTTCTTGCTTTATTAGGAAATCTTTATCATCTCTTGGATAAACAGAACAGAAACAAAGACGATAAACATTACATATTCTTACCATAACTGTACAAGGTTGAATAGCATCTCCCAAATATTCCTGTCCTCCTAGAACCTCAGAATATGACCTTATTTGGCTATAGGGTTTTGCAGTTGTAATTAGTTAAGATGAGATTGTACTGAATTAGTGTGGGCCCTAAACCCAGTGTCTGGTGCTCTTAGAGAAGTGCCATGTGAAGACATAGACACAGAGAGAACTCTATGTGACAATGAAGGCAGAGAGTGAAGTCATGAGACTATAAGCCAAGGAATACCAAGGTTTCCCAGCAACCACCAGAAGCTGGAAGAGGCAAGGAAGGAGTCTTCCCTAGGGCCTTCAGTGGGAGTATGGCCCTGTGGATACCTTGATTTCAGACATCTGGCCTCCAGAACTATGAGAGAATAAATTTCTGTTGTGATAAACTACCCATTTCTGGTAATTTGCTATGATAGCCTCAGGAAACCAATACAGTAACCAATAATAACTAATGTGAACAATATAGTACATACACATCTTATATAAGTTGTGGGATGGCAAGATGTAGTTGATGACACTTAACTGACCAAGGAAAAACTTTCTCAAATAGCAGATGCTGAATAAAGAAACTAAAGTTTAGCATCAGGGAGGTAACAAGCTACTTGTCATAGTAAGCAATGTAAATAAAATCTCAGAAGCAACAGAGTAAAAGCACTGTGTTTAGAAAATGTCAGAAGTTTTAGCTACCTAGAACAGAGATGTAGAATATAGTTTGGGATATATTTCAGTTTTAGGAGTTACCATGAAACTATTAAATCATTTTAGTTCTAAAAGTCTTTTATTCCATACAATGATCTTATAGTGGCCTGACTCTATATACTAGTTTCAGAGGTAACATTAAAATTCTGTAAACTAAAATGTATTGTTTTGATTTAATTCACAGTGGCTTTTTAAAAATTATAAATCAGATACTTTATTATACCACAAACAAGTCTAACGCTCTGGTCTCTCCGTTTTTTAAATAAAATGATCATTCTGGCTTCTGTGGTAAAAAAAAAAAAAAAAAAAAATCAACGTTATAACCTACCTTTTAATTAGATCAAAACCTTTGTTAAAAAATGTTAAGAGAATCTAAGAGCAAAAGTTCCAGATATTAAAGACAATCTTTTCAAAAAGAAAAGCTGAAAGTTAAAAGAGCAATAGTCTGTGAAGATTACCCAAAAAGAAAACTGCAGATGATTTAACTTGACTATCCAAATCAATTGAATATACTAGTTACATGTAGAAACCAGATCTGTTTAATTACCTTCTGAATTACGTCATGTAATCACCACACAAAAATCTCTTGTACCATAACTCAAAACCGGTATATTATATAAATGTACTCATTTGCTTGTTTTCCTTCTTTACACATGACTGAACTTCAACAACTCTATTTCATCTTTTCATGACTTGTCAGCCCTAAAGTAAATTCTTCTTTAATGTTAATAATTAATTATAAGGATTATCTATGTAACCCATATGTCTATAGAAATAAACTCTGGCAGGCTGGTTAGTATTGGAGAGTGCACATAGAGAGCAACTGGAAGCTGGGATGAATAGCTTTACCCTACAACTCAAATATAAACAAATACCATCTGTTGTCATTAAATTCAATTTTGCTTTTTAAACACTACAGTGAGGCAGCCAGTTGAACTAGCACAGTAGGCTGCACATTAGGATTACCTCAGGCAGAGAGGGAAGGGCCTTATAAAAGTATCTAAGCTTATGACCTACCCCCAAACAATTAGGATCTCTAGAGGTGGAGCCTGAGCATTTTTCAAGTTCCTCTGGTGGTTTAAAACACAGCCAGAGTAGAAAATGACTGCTGTACTTGAAATTCCACAGCACTCTGGAAAGTTGCAACGACTTTAAAGAACCAGTAGATGGCCACAGCCACATTAAAGAATCAGTTTGGGCTTCCAGGGTTTCCATCTTGTAAATGAAAACTGTCTTCTCTTCATCATTTATTGATAAAAGACTTTATAAATTTATAGAGGTTTGGGAAATAGTGGAGAAAAAAATGTAAAGTCGGGGTTTAAAAAAACAAACCTTATTTTTAAGATTAAATATTCATTAAGGAAATGAGACATCTAGCAAATACTAACATTAGAATTCTATCCTTTAGAGCAGGGGTCAGCAAATTATAGCTTGGGCGGTGCCTATTTTTTTTTTTTTAAATAAAGTTGTACTGGAACACAGTCACACTCATTTGTATTGTCTGTGGCTTTCAAGCTACAAAAGCAGAGTTGAGTAATTTCAACAGACCATCTGGCCCTCAAAGTTGAAAATAGTCACGACCTGTGACTATTTTGTTGATCCCTAACCCAGCCAATTTAACACATAGCACACATTGATTCTACCTCCCCTATTCTACAGTGCCTGGATGGGGACCTGGGAAGGCTATTGTATTAACCAGTTTTTGTATTCTCCATGCAACTTCCTTTCAGTACATGTGTATACTTTACATGCAGAGAAAAACCTCTCTGATCAAGTCATACTGCTCTAGCCAAGAAAGACTTTACAGAGTCAAAGGACTTGTCATTAGTTAATAAGAGGTGAAACGTGTGCCTACAGTAGGAGTTGATGTCTAGTGTTATTCACAATGAAAATAACGATCAAGTAATGAGGGCACCCATTGAGCATTCAATGGCGATGGTTACTGACCTCAAAGAGGAAGAATTAGGAGCTAAAATCTGCACTACTGCTGCCTCAACCATAATGGCAGAGTCCCTACAGATTAGGACCCATCGCAGAAGCATGTTTCCTTGTATCTATCCCTCTTAGAAGTGTTTAAATGCAAATCTCCAGGAGGAGAATGGAAGTTCTCTAGTTCTTCAATTTTCTGGATAAGGGCTTGCTGACAATCAAGTCAAACTGAAGCCTATGGCACTGTCCTGATTTTCTAGGTATTTAAAGTCAGGCTAGGCTAAAAAGGGCTAAAAATGAAACAGGGAGATGACTTAAAAGTGAAATCTGGATCAAGGATCAAACAGAAACATACTAGGATTAAGGAGCTAGAATGGTACAAAGGAAGTACAAAGAAAATGGCTTTAGTGTTGGAATAAGCACTAACCAAAGGGAAAAAAAAAATGGAGTTGGGCTGCTGGTAAGACAACTGTACTAATCCAGACAGAAACTATTATCCACCTAAAGGACATAGTCAGCCATGTTAGCTAAGAGACCAAAATAAAAAAGACTGCAGAAGAGTATATACAGCACACATTCCTCCAAAAGAATTATGTGTATTTTAAGAATTGTTTGTGTACAGAATAAAATCTGGAAATTAACAGCAGTCATTCTTGGGAATGGAAATGGAGAAAAAATTCTTAATTCATGTTTCTCTATATGATCACTTTCCTGCAATGAGATTGTATTATTTCTCAAATTCTATTTTTATTAGGATTTCAAAAGCTTAAACATTTGTAAGACAAAGTAAAGTGGCTGCCCTGACTGCTCAAATAAGACAAAAGATAGTAACAAAAACAGTTATCTCTCAAGTTCTGAGTGAGGGACTATGTGCTAAGTACTTTAAAGAGGTTCTAAATTCAAACAACTGTCTAGGATAGGCATTTTACCCATTCTACAACTATGGAAACTGACATTTAGAAAAGACAGTTAACTTATTCAAGGTTGCACAACAAACAGACTTGGATTTGACCTTAACCTGACACCAAAACCAATAAATATTCTATGCTGTGTGTAGTCAGAGATCATGCCAAGGATTGAGTAGAGGTGTTTCACTAGTATATGACCACCTCGAAATCTTTGGTCCTATCCCTATTAGATGGCAAATTCATTAATATCAAAGGAAGTACACGAAATAAAAATTCAGTGTTAAGTCAAGTATAAAATTCATGTTAGGTTGAAACCTATTATTATTTTGCAATTTTTCTCCAAGATACAAAGGGAAGAAATTCCACAACTCAATTATTTTAATTTCTTGCTGCCTAAGCAATCCTTAAGTACTGTAACTTCCCACATGTAAAAACCAGTTCTTACATATATTTTTCATTCAATGTAGCTAAACTTCTTTCATGACTTTATCATCTTGTCTAGAATATTACTGCTCCACACAGCTCAATAAATATACTTGAATGTTACACCAACACCTATATAAGTGCAAGAACTTCAACAAATCGTAAATTCATTAGAACTCAAGATTTTGTTATCAAGACAAAGTACATAAAAGGATAGAGCAGAAAAGCACTTTAAATCAAAACATTTGAAATATTTGAACATGCTGGCATTCAACAGCATAAATTACTGACAAAGGAACTAGGCTTCTTTGCCTGATTGTTAATGTTTTGCTTTATTTTTCCCAGTACTGTTGAAGACTCTAACAATTTTATATCTGCAGAGGTTTTTAAGGTTTGTAGAAAAGATAACAGGTTTCTAAGCAAAGACAGTTAAGTTAGACCATACAAAAAGGCTAACATTCTACCAATTTCGTCCAACAAAACTGGCAATTTCATAGGTTTAATCTACTTCAGAAGCAGGTAAAAGGAAATTAAAATGGAAGTGAAGATACAGCTTAAATACATAAGAATTTTCTCTTAAGATCCTAAAGTTATGGTTTAGAGTGGAAAGGATAACATTTTAATAACTGATTTTGCTAAGAAATAATGTTGGTCTATATTAAGTAGAAAGGTTCCTAACACATTTTATATGACTAAATAGAAAACAGCAAAAACTTCTATCTAACTAAAACAGAATCTACTATCAAACCAACTTTTTCTAAAGCTCAGAAGTTGCAGTTTGCTTCTCCACCCCGCCCCCACAAGTTCATGTTGTGCGTAGACATCGCAGTTAATTGTGCTTTCCATCAAATCTAGTAAAATAAGCGAACTTGTCCTCTATTGGACTCAGGTGGGCTTCTCGAAAATCCTGGAGCTCCCATTCCCTTGCGTTCCGACACTTGCAAAAAGACGAGTGCCCAAACCTTGGGGAAGGGGTGCAGGCAGCGGACAGGTGCGCCCGGAAACGCACCGCGGGGCTCTGGCATCGCTTCCCCATTCCAAGCCTGTTTCCGCCCTAAGAAATCGGGGGTGGTGGTGTGCAAAGATTTCCAAGCTCAAAAGTACAGACTCTTAGTCCTTCCCTTTGTTTCTGGCCACGGCTGAATACGAGACGTGAAGTGGGGGCTTTCCTGACGACGAGACAAAACGGCGGCCTCCAGTCTTGAAGCCCGGCCCCCTTCTCACTCACCTGCTGGGCAGGAAGCCCCGCCAGACCCAGTTCGCGACCCCTCAGGGTCTGCCCCTCCATCTTCAGCGTCGCAGCCAGGACCGCCACTACTCCACCGAAGAAAAGATTTGAAAAGCCCGCCCCTGGCTGGAGCGGCGGAGGACGCCAACCGTCCGGCCGTACCAAGTCCGGCCGCAGCGGGAGGGGACGCAGGGGCTTCACCAGCGCGCACACGCGCAGTGGGCGCGCTGCGCGCCCCTCGCCTCCCGCGCCGGAAGTTTGCCGAGACCCGGGTTCTGCGAGCGGGCAGGCTTGTGCGGGCCGGCGGGCGGACTTAAAGCCCTGGTTGGGGTGTGGGCGGGCCTGGGATAAGAGGGGCGGGGCTGTAGGGAAAGTGTGCCACTGAGCGCACCTGACCCAGCTCAGGGTTTAGGCTGGTGGTTTGGGAAGCACGTCCTTTGCATTTGGGAGCCTTCTGCCTGCATCGCACCGACGGCTTTCCAAAGCACTTGGGGGCCGGCTGGCCCAAGAGTGCAGTTGCTGGGCTACTACACAGTGCCCCTAGGAGCCCATGGTCTCGCTCCCAAAGACCCAAGTGACACTGTTCTCAGCGCTCACTATCTCAAACAGCACAGAATTGTCACCCACGGTCACTCAGATCATGGCTGATGATACACCATGTCAGGCATTTCACAATGTCTGCTCTCTTGCCCCCAACGTTTCTTCATAATTACAGATGTCCCTTACCCAAGTAGTCTTCTCTTTCTTGCAGACCTCTTTCTTTCCCATCCAAGGTAACAGCAGAATGAGGTATTTTCCCAGAGCCCTATTTCTTAGTGTCCCTAAAGACCACAACAAAGAGTTCTGTTATTAATCATAATGGGAAAATACAGAATCTTTAAAAATCAAAATCGTAGTGCCAAATATTTCAGGCCCTTATAAGGTCCTTAAAATCCATTGCTCTGATCTATTCTGACTTCCTTCTGAAGAGGCAACAGGACATCTCTTCGGCTTCTAACATTTTTTATCCTGAGGGAAGAATCTACCCTCAATAAATAGGGTGACCATATTTTTTATTTGCCTGAGACAGTCACTGTTTGGATATGTTATCTCAATTTCTCACCCATCTTGCACTTGCCCCATAATGGATATTAAATTATGTGGCCATTTTACCATGAGGCCCTTTAAAAAGTACATGATTTGAAGATACACTTCTAAAACTGTAAATGCCTTCCTCCCAAATGGGCAATTTGTCTCTTTCAGGCCCTTTAGTCTAGGTAATATTAGAAGCCACCCAGGTAATAGTGACCCTCCTCTTACATTCAAATGTACAGGTTATTAGAATTAACCCATATCCTTAACACACAACTATAAAATAGGTAAAGCTCAAAATTACAAACAGAATTCATTTCATTCTCTCTAAACACAAATTTGAATTCCAGAGTCATTAGGTACCCTTCACCTAGTACCCGCCTCTCTCTTATGCTTACCACTTTGTGACATAATTATCTCCTATTTAAGGTGAGCTGCATGAGGCTAGTATAGATCCTGACACATAAAAGAAGTACACACAAGGAGCTCATCATCAGACATACATTACTTTTCATATAACACAGCTCTCGCATCAAAATACTTAATGAAACCATCATTTTATGGAAATGAGCACACCAACCAATTTTAAATTTGACACTGATGTAGGAATATTTGATGAGTAAATACTAGGTATATAACTGCAGATGCATTTATTTATAATACTCAATGACAGAGATCCAGGAAAGGTCATATTTAGTAATTATCTGTAGAATAGACAGCTGCTATTAAAGACCTTTCTCTTTGGAGAAGAAGATTTAATTTGGTTCTATCTCCTTATTATTCATCAAAGGATGTGCCCAGGAAGTGCTTAAGATATAACTATTATGTGGTAATTAAAATACTCAGAGTAGGAATACTGTTTCCTTATTTATCTCCAAGTCCTTTCTCATTACTGCTAGTTTCATTAAACAGTTTTCTCTGGTGTGTATAATGTACATAAAAATAGAATAATCCATGTAAACTACCAAACGATTAGATTTCACATGCAGTAGTTTGATTAACTTGAGAATGAATGAATGAAACAACTCCCAGAAAGTAAAAAGTTACCATTTCAAATGTTTGAGAGTGAACATTTGGGCATCTCTCATTTAAGAGATGACACCTAATACTCCTTGGGCTTCAATAGTAGGTGGGTGCCCACCCAACTGCTCAGGTGTAGGAGCCTCTCCTGGAAGTTGAGTGATAGAATTACTCTCCTACTAATAATACTTCCCATTATAAGTTCTACATTTAATGCTAATTATAATATAGGTGCTAGTTACATTTAATATAACAAATAGATAATATTTAATAATTAACTAATTAAATAGAAAATTGGCATTTAATGTAGATAGGAGAGCCAATTTAGATAATATTAATAAATGTTAAAGTATATTTTTCTTCTTCTTATTTTATGTATTCCTCTTTTCAACTCTCTAAAGGCCAAAAGAAAATATGGAACTTGAAATCAGCTCTCTTACATGATCGATCCATTATTTTCAAAAATGTGATTTGCTCCAAAACAAGTAACTGTTATGGTTTTTAACATCCTCCTAGACTCTCTTAAATTAAAAAATAATGTATATTCTATTTTAAAAGTTCACTTCCTTTACTTATCTGTTTAGAATGAACTTCATAGACTAGGGCTGTATTTTGAATTACATACACAAAATAAGAAGGAACTACAGTAAAGATGTTATGCAGAAATGCAGCATTTGCATGAATGAATAGGTATAATTTACCAACAGTTGAAGCATATATAATCATAAGGAGAATATGAAATGCAGAGTCTGAGGACTGATTAGCCCTATAACCTAGGGCAAACCACTCAGTCTTCTTATCTATAAAACAAGTTTAATAATACCCAGCTTGTTTTCTAAAAGTTATTGGGAGGCTCATATGAGATAAGATTTGTGAGAGTGTTCTGTAAACTGGTTATCCAACACAAACATGAGGCATTGCCACTGAAAGAAGAAAATATCAGTACTTACGTGCAAATGTACAGGACCCACAGAACACTGAGAATTGAATGAGACAAGCTTATGTAAAAAAGGTTATATAGATTCCAGATATATCACCTACCACTGAAAAATTATTTACATATATATTATATATAAAGAACTCTTACAAATCAATAAAAATTCAGTGGAAAATGGTCAAAAGTTATAGTAGGTATATTGTAAAAGAGTAAACCCAAATGGCAAATAAAATTTGAAATTTGAAATTTACAGATTAAGACCCTAAAAAGATAATATTTTATAATTACTAGATTGGTAAATATTAAGAAGTTTCATAATATTAAGGATTGGTGAAGATACAAGTCAAAAGAATATTATTCACTGGTAGAGGGGATGTCAATTTGTTCAATAACGTTGAAAAAAATTCACAACTATCTTGTAAAGTTAAAAATGTGTATACCCAGCATTTCTACTCTTAGGTATATATATCCTTAGGGAAATTCTTGCGAGTGTATACCAGCAACATTGCTTGTGATAGCAAAATTATTAAAATGATTCAAATGTTCATTTCAGGAGAATGGATAAAAAATTATGGTTATTTACCCAATTAAATATTATATATCAGTAATAACATATAAACCATGTAACATTATGGCTGAATCTTAGAAATACTGAGCAAGCAAGTTACAGAGGAGTACACAGAATATATAATTTTAATAAAGCTGAATAATAAGAGAATCTAAAAAATATATTGGTTAGGATACACGTATGTAGTAAAAGTTTATATTTAAAAGAAAGAGCATACTAAAAACAAAACTCAGGATAGTGACTATCTCTGGGAGAAAGACAGGGGATGGAATGGAGACAGAGCATGTAGATATAAAGCTACTGGTAATGTTTTAGTTTTTAAGTTGGGCGATGGATGGGTTCAAGAGTATTCATTTTAACGCTTCCCTGATAACTTACACATATATTACATATATTTTATATGCCTCGAATGTTTCATAATAAGAAATAATTCTAAAATATTTAAAATATTCTTGTACAAGTTAAACAATGGTGATAATATAAGGTACTTTAAAAGATCCTTACTTGGCAATGCAATACTTGCCAGTACATTTTACTATGTGAAAGTGTAAAAAGCACAGCTGCAATGCAATGATGTCCATGCCCAGTGAGAGACAATTGGTCTCGTAGATTTATCTGTGAACTCTTAAGAGCCATTGCTCAGGAGCTTGGGTTAGGGGTGAGGTGGGTGGAATTTGCAAAGGATGAGAGGTTTTGTCAGCAGGTGGGGATCAAATTAAGTGCAATTTGAGTTATTACTGTTAATGTGATCTGCATATTACTCATAGGCATAAGGATATTCTAGTGACATTAAAATCAGAGAGCTCCTTACTAAGCAAGCAAATCAGCCAGAGAAATTAGTTACATAAATTGAATAAATGGTCCTCAAACTGTGGCACACAAAGACTTTCCAAGGTTTATGTAGGCTTGGGCAGGTTTAAAGGAATCATGGTCAAAATCGTCTACCTATGGCCCCCATCCTAAAATTGATCTACTTAAGAACTTGCCTGCTATCTAGGCCTCACATTGTTCTCCCTTTTACAATCACCTTTTCCCACTTAAAGGAAAGACATCCCTTTTACCCATTCCTACTGCACTGCCCCAGGCTAAAAAACTATCTGGGGCTGAAGGGAAATTCTATTTATTGGTGTTGATAGTGCTATAAGCAATGAACCAGGGGCTCAGTGCTTACATTTATAAAAATGAAAACAAGATGTGGACTTGATGTTGTAGGCCATTCTAGCATTATTTAATATTCACCCATGTATATATAAAATAACTGAAAGGGAAAAAGTATTCATTCATCTCATTATGAACTTCATTTCCAGGAAAAATTTACTTTTGATGTATAATATTGATCCATTATAATTTGTAACATACTTATTTTATTCCTATCAATTGTGTAGTACCAATAATTTTAATAATGCAGTCCAAAAGAAAACTCTTGACAGTTAAATCTTATAGTCACATGAAATGTAAAAAAATGTATAAAATTCCAATTTACATGCATATGTTTGTTGCAGAGAAACATTATAGGATGAGCAATAAAGGCCTCTAAAGCATAAAAACGTTATATGTAAGCATAATATTCTGTGAAGGAAGTGGAATAAAAATACACGTTCAAATAGGATAAGGAACAATGTAAAATTTCAGCTTACAGATAAAGTTGTTCATATATATTTTTAAATGGATGATGTTGTCTGAGTATCAAATCTTTAACATTTCTGATTCCACTGTATACACTCAATAAGTGTAATGTTTTAAATTTTAAATTATAATTATTTTCAGTACACCAGCAATTACAACCTTTGTAACTCTTTAAACATATACTAAAACATAACAGATACTACCTTAAAAATACATAAGGGGAAAAGTTTTTAAAAATTCTTTTAGGTGTTTTATAGAAAAAAATTTGAAAATTGCTGATTTAGATATCTAATAACATTACATTATAATTACTGGCTACATCTATGTCTAACAGAAAGGCACACTTACAGACTTGCTTTCTCAAATTTTTCTGATTCTGCTGCCTCCACTTACCATCACCCATCACAATCTCTCTCTCTTGTGCACCTCTAGTTTCCCAGACAGACTCAGACACTTCTCTAGGTAATTTTTTTTCTTTAGATGCATTAATGCCATCAATTAGGCTAAGAACAAAGTCCTCTCTTCCTGCTTTTGTTCTGGAAATATTCCCTTTATAGATATTCACCATTGCTTTCTCCTTCTCAAGAGTATCATGGCTATTATTGGGACTTTGCTCTCTTCCATAAAATTTTGAATCAGCTTCTCAAGTTCTGAAGAAATAAACAAGCAAGCCTATTGGAATTTCTATTCGAATTGCGTTATATTTGGAAGGAAATTATATATTCAGGATATTGGCATTTCTATCCATGAACATCACATGTTACAAATTTACATCTTCTTTAATGTCTTTCAATAAAGTTTTATAGCTTTTTTCCACATAGGCTGCATATCTTTTGTTACATTTATTTTTGGATTCATTATATCTTTTCTTGCTATTTAAAATAATTCTTTAAAAATATGTCTTCTGCTTGTGGCTAGTGTACAGAAATAAAACTGATTTTTGTCTATTGGTTTTATAACTAGATACCTTACCAAATTCTCTTACTATTTCTAATAAACTATAGGTTTTGGGGGGGGTATTCTATGTAGACAACTAAGTTTGAATAATAGTTTTGATTTTAAGGGAAACTCAATATGTTATCTTTTTCTCCTTCTGCAAATGTAGCCGCCTGAAAAAGTTGCTCAGTGTCCCAATGAGGTCCTATTTACTGATGTTCACTTTGAATGTGTCTAAAGAGGAGAAGGGAAAGACAGAATCTTTCAGAGGGTAGAACAAAGAGCCATAGAAAATAAATGGACTGGAAAACCCCTTCCAGGTCTAACCAAGGAACACTTCTCTCCCCTTGGGATAGAGAATCTTTACAATATCTGCCCACTGAGCTTTCATACCTGCTAAAGACCTTCAACTGCTGTGTCTTTCATTCTTTTCCTTTCTAAGTAGGAGTAGTTATTGAGGTTACCCGAACACGTTTCACCAGTGTGTGTTAGATGTTTGGGGAGCAGATGACCTATCTATTTAGTTCACAGGATTTTTGGTTCAAGAGGAGCCACACCTAGATATGACCCACACTTGTTCCTGGTGTAGGGACTACAGTATATCACTCATAGACCTTGCTCTTTGAGCTTGATGTCCTCACTAAATGGCACTTTTGGTTTTTCTCCTTCAGAGAGGAGCACATATTGCCTATAGGAAAGTGAGTGAACTGAATATTTAGTGCCTAGAAAGACTATTGTAATCAGTGTCATTCACCAAATGTTTCTGGTTTGGTTCATTGCCTCATATATTTGCCTGCTTGGATTGGAGTTAGCCATGACTATGAAGTATGCTTTGGCAGAAGAACCATGAACAGAAGTGTCTGTACATCAGCTTTAATAACAAGTGTGTGATTGATTTGCTATAATTTTATTTCCCTCTGTCCCAGTGACAGGCAACTTTCCAGATAGTGGATGGTACAATATCCTGGGTTTCAGACTGAGAGAACTAAAGAGAGCCCCTAGACATCTCATGTTGGATATGTATTAAGAACAAGAAATATATCTTTGTTGGTTTGAGCCTCTTGATCTGAAAATTGTTTGTTGTTAGCCCATCATGACCGATACAAATATGAAACTGAGAGACAAGATTTAAAGTGTAATCTTAGCCCTATTACCTAATATCAGTGTGCCAAGTCACTTGACATCTCTAAACCTAAGTTTCTTTACCTGAGATGTAGGACTAATAATTCTTGCCCTGTCTGCTTCACAGGCTTGTTTTTGGTATTCAGGATTTGTGAACATATTCGAAAAATGTGAAGCATGTGCAAAAATATGCCAGTAATATCATTTACAACATTGAATTGGCTTATTACCACCTATATATAATGCCAATCCCCAAAAGAAAACACTAGAGAAGTTAAGAAAACTCAAGATTCAAATCAGATAACAGTGGAATGAATGATGTAATAATTTCAGCAGGAAGTAATATTTCCATCTAAATTATTCCCAAAAAAGTATGCACACTTTCTTTTATAATCATGAACTTTTTAAAAGAGTCTTTTGCTTTTGACATTTTGTTGTAAGTTGTGACAAACAAAAATAAAACCACAGGTAATTTTAGAAGAACAAAGTTTATTTTGGCCATGGAAAATATTATGTTTTTATTTTATGTGATGTCAAGGCGAATGCTGAATTGATTTGCTTACCACAAATTCCAGAGTCAAGCTTATTAAAGTGCTTTGTTTTCAAGGCAGGAGAATATCCAGAGCGTATGAACCTGTTTAGAAGTTCTGAATTGGTTAACAAAGACCATAAACTCATCACTAAAGCTGTCTGTGAGGATGAACTCTGTGTCTTATGGGACTGTTGATTTTGGTTTGACATTTTTTTGTATTATAAATATCCAGGTAGGGCTCCATGCTAACTGTATAAAGTTCTATGCTGACATGTGCTATCACAATCATGATGATGGTGTGTGATGAATAACAATACATGAAACACTTAGCTCCTTCTCTTATATATCAAATACCTGAAATGGATTATTTATCTCTGCCCTTTCTAGCTTTGCATTGGGAAATCTAAAATTTTGGAATTTGTTTTGAGCTGTATAAGCTTTACTAATCAGTTGCATCAAATTAGGTATTAAAAGCTAATGCTAAGTGTAAGTTTACTTTTTATTGATCACTGTTCTAATTTCTTACCATCTATTAACTCTGCCATGAATATAATTTCATTTCTTCAAATCATTTCTTTATTTACAGAAAGATAATCATTCATTTATAAAACATGCACTAAATTCTTTAGTTGAATTAAGTAAATAAAGTGTAAAATAGTATATAGTATCAATAAGAAACTTTCTGTCACTTGTAACTCAAATAATGAATGTGGCTCTGACTTTTTGAAAGGACATTCGTGCATACTAGAGAACATAGTCATCAGATATATATCTTTATTTTTTATGTTCTAACTATATCTTCATCTTTTAGAGCTTTATTTCTTTGCTTTATGGATAGTGGCATAACCATGTCACTCTTTCTCTCTAATATAGTATAAATAAAATCTGAGATTTTTACCTACAGGTTTACTATATCTTTCTTAATGTGTAGCTCTAAATACTTTGAAGAATTCTGTATGCTAATTGTATACTTTACTCATATTTGAAAAATGTCAGACCAAAATATTCCTTTTAAATGTTTCTGTGCCCAGAAAAACAAACTCAGATAGAAAAGGCCAAGTAATTTTCCTGATGAAATAATTTTCCTCCCAATTGCCCAAAACTTATTTTTGTGCATAGTTTCCATTCAGTTAAATTTTACTTTGCTTCTTTGCTTCATAGTTTCTTATGTTCAAGGTAATTGTAGAAATTACATACAAAACAATATGTATTTAATTATCTAACATGAAATACGTTTCTGCTTTTGGACATTACTTAATTACTGAAACTAAATTTGCCTCTATTAACTGTGTTTCAATTCATAAAATTAATAAAATGAAAAGAATGGTTAAAGAAATCAGGATAACCATAAATTACTTTTTAAATAATGCTGTTTTAACAAAAATGAGTTTTATAAATTTTTTAAATGACTGTAGAAATTTTTTAAATTCTTAAAAGCTTTTAGTGTACCTTTTTGATTTTTTCTATATGTTAATTCATTAATAAGGGAAACAAACTACTGATTATATGTGTTAATCACCTTTTATTATTCAAAGAAAACATTTCTTCCTGAAAAAATTTAGGTTGTCCCAGAAAATTCATTTTAATAGAATGATTGGTTAGATCTGTTAAATAAATGAAGATTTTACTATATGTATTTTGAATGTGAGAATGGTTTAGTAATTATCACTAAATGTACAAGGCAGATGCTGTACTGTGTTTTTCTAAGGTACAGAATAAAATCTACTATGTAATAATGTTAGCAAAAAAAAAGATCGAGGTTGATGTCAATTCTTTGTGGCTTAATCAGGTCAGAGTTTCTATGATTTATTCACAGAAATGTATTACAGGACTTCAAGAGCAAAGAAGATTGAAGAATAAAATTTTAGAAATTAGAACAGACCTTAGAGAGTATCTATTTAGTTGTACAGTTTTGTAGAAGAGGGTAGAAACA
This sequence comes from Eidolon dupreanum, assembly GCA_028627145.1. Lineage (NCBI taxonomy): Eukaryota > Metazoa > Chordata > Mammalia > Chiroptera > Pteropodidae > Eidolon > Eidolon dupreanum. Next base: position 34,984,337 of record CM053506.1, read on the forward strand.
ATGTAATCATAAAATATTATAAAAATATTTTCCCCCTGTCTACCTCTCCCAAAAGAAAAAAATATTATAAAAATAACAATAGAATTTACTAATTATTAAGTACTTTTAATATGTTATTGGGGCATATTGACAATCTCTTCCTAAAGATCTTTAATAATGTGGTAAATTTCTAGCTTTCATTTATTATGTATTTATATAAATATTGATATATACTACATGTCATCTTGAGGTAAAAATTCTGTATCCAATAAAAGAACATTTTAGAAAATAGTTTTCACATGGGGCCTTTTGAATGACAACATTTACTAATGGGCATGAATTGATTGTTAATGGTGGGCTACCATAATATTTTTCCATCATTTAAAAATAACTGCTTACAATATTAGCAAGTTTTCACCCAGGTGCCAATATATGATTTCCCCATGGTCTCTCTCCTTATGTTTACCTCTCCATTATAACTGCAACATATGAAAGGCGGTGGCTACGATTTGTCTTTCTAGCTGTGAGCCTAAAAGTTTTAAGTGCTGTTGGATGTGTGAACAGATAAATGGAAAGAGAAGAGAGACTGAAAAAGAAAAACATGCACTAAATTTTACTGAAGATCCTGCCATGCCAGTTGTCTTCCTGCCTTCTGTATCCAATTGTCATAGTTTATATAAGATTCATTAATCAACCAGGAGCTCAGTGGTCATGACAGTTGCAATGTCTTTTAAATAAAATGTGTCCTTGACTGCACTCTGGTACAGCTGCACACACCACAGAACAAATATATTTATTCATCCACTGAGTCATTTTTTTTTCTTCTTTGCTGTAGAAGCAATTTTTCTCTTCAAAAATAAAGTAGAATCTAACTTTTAAGAAAGAACTCTGAATAGTCACATCTCTCTTTAAAACCAAGAGTTAGCCTCAATGTTGTTGAATTTATTTTCAGGTTCTATTGAAGTTTACTGTTAGAAGTATAACCATACATAGCCTTTTGTCTGCTGACTTTTAAGTCTTTAAGTTTTTCAGATGAAAAGTACAACAGAAAGCCTTAACAGCTTCACCCTCAGCTTCAACTCCCACATACTTTGTAAAATTCTATATGTTGAATCGAATAATTTTTCAGGATCATTATTATTTATTTCTATTGCTACCTTTCAAATCTCAAGCTGACAAGATTAATATCAAAAGATTATACAACACTAGGTAAAATGTCAGGCTGATGCCATAGTAATCAATTTTAAAAATGACACCACAAATCCAAATCTATTATTATGATCATATTTCTGATTGTATGAATACAGTTATTCATTCCAGAATGTTAATAAGATGTCTTTCATGTATCGTTAAAATAACTTATGTCAAGAAGTTAGTTAAATTATTGAAGTACTTTCAATATTAATTATTTCATGCAAATGTCTAGCAAGAGTAACCAGTCAAAATTAATTAATGATCAGTTAGGATAGATTACTTCTCTTGGTTCTCATTTGCTTTCCCAATAATCAACTTGCTTTTTTCTAAAATAGGTCAATATGAAATGAGTCCTAGTCATTTGTACTTCTATTTTTTAATAAACCAAAACTGTTTAAAAAAATGAGTGATTCTCTTGTAAGTTATTAATCCTTATGGATATGATAAATCATGTTTTCACCCTTTAAATTTGATATGCTCACTTTCTCTTTAATTATTGTATACTAATATGATAACACCATAATTTTATTAGTTCTTCTAATACATTTTATAAAAACTAATTTATTCTAAAATTAATCATATTTGACATCATAGTACAAACGTCCCTCTCATTATTACATTATTGATTAGGGGAAACTTGTTTTTAAGATGTTTAGCTAAAAGTATAAAAGGGGATATTAACATCTTCAATTTTCAATCATTTTATACTCTGATTCGGGTTTTTGTGACTCAGTGTTTGATACACAAATGTCTCATTAATTTAGGCTAGAATCCAAAAGATTAAGAATCAAACTTTCAGACTCTTTTCAGAAAAGGTTATATTAGCAAGAGTCACATTATCTAGCAAACTATAGTAAAGAATACAGATCTGAAATATCGAGTAAGAATTAAACCTTTGAATCTTAGGCATGTTGAAGAGATGCTAGGATTCCAACAAAGAGTTAAGCTCTTTCATGGTTACTATATTTGAGAAAGGTCATTCCTTTTATGTATTTGTAGAATTTACCACTTCATTTAGCAATTTTTCTAGGTTACAGATGAATACTAAAATGGAAAAAATTGTGAAAATAACTGCAGAGTAAAGATAAGTAGAATCGTTATCCTGAAAACACAATTGTTTTTTTTTTTTAATTCTACCAGACAATTATTTTTAATGATAAGCTTATTATTTAACACAATTGGGGTCAACTCCTATCTCACCTACATTACTGAAAAGTAATATATATTTTCCTAATGGCTTTGATTTTATAGTTTATGTATTACTCTTAAATTATTTCTATGGATTTTAGTATGTTAAATAAATGGTATGCTTAGAAAAGCATGCCATTATTCTAAGTGTTTCCTATGCCTTTTAAATATTCTCCCCATTTAAAAATGGAATTGGAGACTGTTTGCTTAGATAATAATGTAATCTTTTCAGTAGCCCTATGGTATAAAGCATAAATTAGATACTTTGCACATAATAATAACAGAAACAGCAGCTAATATTACTTATTATCTTTGTTTTGCAATCATGATGCTTAGTGCTTTATACGTTCTATTTTATTTAATCCTCACGACACTGAAGCAGATAAAAAGGGAAGCGAAAAGGAAGAATACTCACAAGTTAAGTAACTTGCTTAATTCACACAGCTAATAAGTGACCAAATCGGCCGAAATAACATCTGTTTTGATTCTAGAGCTTACTATACTTCCTTTCCAATTGCAATGGAATAGAATAGATTAGATAGAACAGCTTGAACAGAATAGAATGGAATACAATACCATACCATACATACCATACCATACCATACCATACCATACCATACCATACCATACCATATCATACCATAACCATATGTTTATTGCTAGAAAGAAGAAATGTCAAAACTCTGGTTTCTACCATAGACAAGATTTGGAGAGAGGTATTGTAAACTCCAAAAAGCTTCCCCATAATCACTTCTAAACCTGATAAGATTGAACTGGTTGAGAGGTGAAAATGGTGAGTAGGAACTGAGAGAGTTTAGAAACTATGTCTCTGGGAAAGGGATGTTAACAGAAACCCAAGACAGTTTGGGGACCCGAGATCAAAAGAACCTGGGCCTCAGTCTTAAATAGAGATTGAAGAAGCAGTAAATTCCCAGAAAAGAAATACTGTGAGATGTCTAGGTAAGCAGATGCACTGGAGAAGGGCTCAATAATTTTCCTTGCTTCTCCACAGGAAGAGATGGATGCCCAGAGGGAAGGGTCCTTGACCACACTCCCAGACCTCAGCACAGCTTGGGAGCAGCTTACAGATCCCAGGGTACCTTGACAGTGGCACTGAAGTTGCAGAGAGAGGGCTGACCCTGAAGGGACCTTGAGAAGGTCCTGAAGGGACACTCCTCGCAACCTGTGTGGACCTGCAGCTAAGAAAAAGACAAGCCAGTAGCCATCTCAGAAGATGTCACTGAAGACAGAAGTTGCTGAGGTCCCTCTGAGAGGCAGTGACACTGTACAAGATTGCTGCCCCAGGAGAGAGGACAAACCTGAATTTACTGATCACCACAAAATGATATTTTAAAACTTATTAGAAATATGTATACTCTGTTCACATAAGTAGAAGCTAAAATGAGGATTGTTTTTTCTTTTTTACTGGTCACCCAAGCTTTCCAACCCTAGATTAAATGATTTACTTGACTTCATGCTTTTATTATTTAATTGGCGATATCACCCGCCTGAGAATTTTAAACTTTCACTTGGACAATTTTGTGGGGGAGGGAGGTTTCTGTTTGCCCACCACTATCATTCGCTCACTGCCTTTGCCCTGCTCGGCAGGTGGAAGCTGACCCTGTGACCTCCATCTCCCAGGTCCTTTTGCTGCTGGCTTCTGGTTGCTTCAACCAGTGGGAGGCACTGGCAGTAGCTGGGGATGGAGGAGGTGCGTCGAGAGAGAGGTTAGTGCTTCAGTAATGTTTCCTCTCTTTCCACTCTCAGGCTTATAGGCTCCAATGGCTTCCCTCTGTCGCAGGACCCTGGGTGCCTCGTCATGCCTGTTTCCTCTTCATGCCTGTTGTTTCCTCTCACTTCCCACCGCTCAGGGCAGAGAACCTTTGTTAGAATCTCTTGAATCTTCTCAGTTGTATTCTCTTTCCTGCAGGTATCCTGACTGATACAAAGTTATTATCATTTTTTTTTTTTAAATTTCTAATTTACAGTGTCTTGGTGGGAGCTAATAGAGATCCCATTTCTTGGCGGTAATGGTCTGGACATACACTTGTGAATAAACCAGACATGACCCGATAGGGCTTCTAACAGGAATGAAATTTCTAACATGTAGGCCTCATTTCTTGAAATGTGGTCCTGCCTTAGATGCACCTGGTATGTTTCAAAGCTGATTTTCTTTCCACATGGACATTGATTCAAGCTTCTTGCTGTAGCACAATCAATTTCAAATGTATAAAGTAAATAATTCCACATTTGATTAGCATAACATTATTTTAGTACTTCAAAGACATTTCCATGGTATTACATTGATTAATGATACCAATAAACAAAAAAATAATACTTAGATGTTATGATTGCAAGTTGCAGTCATAAAGTACTTTAAACATTCACATTTTAGGGAGTTGGTTACAAAATGTTGAGAAAATTTAGATTCACACAAACTAGCAACGTAAATTGTGTACTATTTTTCAACCATTCTGCCATCTCAGGGTGTTCTTTATTCAATTAAACGGTGATGGCAGAAGTAACTTTATAGTCTTAGGCAAATCTCCAAGTTGGGTTTTTAAAATAATAGTTTTAAAAATAATTGGAAAAATATTTTAAAAGTGAAATTAAAATCAAATGTTTCAGAAAGTACTTCTGTGGAACCCCAGGGTAGGTGAGGGGCCCTAACTAAAAACAGCTCTTCTGGGCATTGTGTTAGATTTTGTTCTGTCTGCTCAATATAAGGTAGTGATTTAGCAATACTTTTTTAAAGTAGATCAATAGAGCCAGCACATTTAGATGAAAGCAAATGCATATGTTTTTCTCTGGGCAATTAACTTAGTGATTAATAACTTAAATCACTCAGTAAAAAAATTAAGCTGTTAACATAAGGATAGAGTATGAGGCTAAACTATTAGAAAAGACATATATAAATATTTTTAAATTCTTTCTTATGACAAATATTAAGCATAATCCATGCTAAAGAGAAGAATTTAATGAATTCTCGTCATCTCATCACCTAGCTTCAGTATTACCAAATCTTATTTTATGTTACCCTTCTCCTTCCAACCCCTGCCCTAGAACAATTTGAAAAAAATCTCAAAAAGCATATCGCTTCTTAAAGTATTTCAGTAGGCTCTCTAAAAGATAAAAATCTCTTTTATAGAAACATAACCACAATCCTATAATTCCAATAATTCCTTACTATCATCATATATCCAGTCACTGTATTCATAGCTCTCTTATTGTTGCATTTTTATACTTTGTTTCTATGAATCAAGGTCAAGTATGTTTCATACATTGTAATTAGTTGATATGCCTCTTAAGTCTCTTTTAATCTTTTTTTCTCTTTCTCATAATTTATTTGCAGAAAAAATCAGTCATTTGTAGAATTCCCACAGTGTTGTGATTTTGTTGAATGCATCTTCTGTCTTGTATCCTCTGAATTTCTTGTAAATTAGTAGTTGAATCTAGAGCAGTGATTCTCAATGGAGGGCAATATTGCCGCACCCACGGAAGATTTGTCAATGTCCACAGACATTTTTAGTGGTCACGATGGAGGCAATGGAAGTGAGTGTTGCTAGCATCTAGTGGGAAGAGACCCAGGATACTAGAAAACATCCTACAATACATGGGACAGTCCCCTTCCCCCTAACAAAGAGTTAGCTGGCTCAAAGTGTCAATAGAGCTAAGGCTGAAAAAAATCTAGAGGCACAGTCAATTCAAGTTTGACTTTTCCCTAACTTTTTCCAGTTTGTCTAAACGTTTGTATCATCTTCACATTTTAAGCACTGATTATTTGCATTACATCAATTTTAATTATTTTTGATGTGTGATTTGAAATATACCATAGGTTAAAAATATTCAAATGACTTTAGAAAGAGTTAAAAACTGCAGTTGGGATTAGCATTCATCTTGTTTCCCTAATCAGCTTATATTTTTATTCACTAAAATATATATTTTTATTCACTAAAATATAATTATACTCAAAAGAGTTTGATATCTCAATACAGTTGTGGTTGGGGTACAAGGCTCATTTTTTAAATACTACTCATTCCAAATTAGTCCAGCTGCCCTGCTGATATCTATTTTCTGAACCTATTATGAAAGCTCAGAAAATTTAGTATTTATAAAATTGTGTTCAAAATTTGGAGAAAATTCATGCAAAAGGCAGTAACAAGTTTGCTTCTCATATGTACAGCTATAATTGAATTTGGAAATAAAAAAGCCATCTGTCCTGTCATTTCAAAAAAATAAAACAACATCATTTAGAAAAAAATTGGAAAGAATATCTAATTTACAAATGGTTCAAATCTTTAAAAGTCACTGAAAAATACACTGAAGAAATACATTTTCTACTGAAAGTAGCCTACTTTTTTGTGAAAAGAAAATTTCTGAGTCCCAATTCTGCCAGTCAACTGAGTGCAGCTTTAATGTCTTTATGCTCTATGCTTTCTCTATAAAAAAAAATTTTTTAAACAGTGAGCAATGGAATATGTACATTTTCAGAATGTGTGGTGGATAAAAGAGCACATAAATCTTAAATTCTAAAAATATTTTTATCTCAAAGACTGAAAACAAAATAAAGATGATGAAGCCTATAAAATATCAACTGATTCGATGTTGAAATTGTAACAAAGCCCTGTTTATGATAACAGCTCAATTATCTCCTCAGTAAGTGCATGAATGCTCTAATTAACACGCATGAATGTTTAGGAGAACCTATACTAAAATGTGGAAAGAAAACCCATTTTCTAAAAATAAATAACACTTATAAGTTTTATTTATTTGGTACTGGTACATTAATTTATATGAGGTTTCTTGTAAATATTTTTATATGTTAAATAAAAAGATAAAATTTTTAAATGAGATCTTATTATACACAATTGGTTGTAAAGGACTCAAAGTAGCATAAATAAATGAACAATTTTTCCTCATTTACCTGAAAAATCTATAGGAAATCAGTGTGGTAGACCCTGCTAACGGTTTACCTCCCCATACTATTGACACGGGCATCGCTTGTAAAAGTCTTAATCTTTTAGCAGGAAATGATATGGAACATCTCTTGCAGAGTTCTTAATCTTTTTAGTAAAACTAGTTAAGTTTTCTTCCCTCCTTTCTTTGGGAAAAAGGCCCTCTCCCTCAAATCCAGATAATTGCCTCGAAACTGGTGACTCCTCAGATCCTCTGGCTATTGATCAGGGTCATTGGCCCATT
>CM053506.1:34992396-35082739 GCA_028627145.1 Eidolon dupreanum
AATGGGCCAATGACCCTGATCAATAGCCAGAGGATCTGAGGAGTCACCAGTTTCGAGGCAATTATCTGGATTTGAGGGAGAGGGCCTTTTTCCCAAAGAAAGGAGGGAAGAAAACTTAACTAGTTTTACTAAAAAGATTAAGAACTCTGCAAGAGATGTTCCATATCATTTCCTGCTAAAAGATTAAGACTTTTACAAGTGATGTCCTGTATCAAGTTCACCAAGAAGCTATTTGTTAAAGTTAAAAGTTGATATGGTGCTTTTCTGAGCTGTTTTGTTTTGATTTTACATTTTTTTAAAGCTAAAATTCTCATGGCCTTCTTTGAGGCTTCAAGGACCCATTCACACTCATTTACCCATATACTGGAGCATGTTTACTGTAATTATTTTGAAAAATCTGAATTACTAAGCTCAAAGTTCAAACTTGTACAAAAAGTTCAGAAAGTAATGAGGAGAAAATAAGGGAGCAGAAATTATGTAGGAAGATTAAAGTTGAGAGAAAATTTCTTTTGAGACATGTCCTATAATGAGAGTCAATTTACTGATCATCCTGAACTTGGCACCTATTTGTTCTAAAAAATTAAATAAATAAACAAATAAATAAATAAAAAGTTTCACTTTATCTCTTGGTATCTTATGTCTAATAAATACAGAGTTATTTTTCTTCTTGACTTAGGTCATAATATCAAAGTACTTTTGCAAAATAGCCTCCCTTTTAAACTTATTATAAAATGTGTCCTAATGCTCATATTAACTTGGAATAGATCTGTATTAATAGACATTTTGAACTACATGTTAGAAAACATATTCTCCTGTAGAAATACAGCATTTTCTCATCTCTTTTTCATCCTCTTTTCATGACTTTGACAATCAACAGGAATAGAAAATTCTAACATCTATTAAAGTCAATATCTGAGAAAGAAGCTACTATTTGTTGAACAAATAGTGAAGGATTTCAGTTTTGAGGCTTGGCATTTTTAATGTTCTGTATTTCTTATTATATTCAAGAAAGGAGGCATTTATTATGCTTCTGTTATTTTTTTCAGAAATTAGAATAGTAGTAATAGATATGAGCTTTGAAAATATTTGAAATTGTTTAGATCTATTCTGCTACCATGGGCCTGTTTATTTCAAAGTTTGACAGCAAATTTACAAGAAAACAACAATGTCATACATCTTAACTACATGATACATTAATTTGAAAATATTCATTATGACAAGAAATGAGAGAAACAGAATGTTTAAGTGATTAGAAAACTCATTTGGAGAAATAATGGGCTTTCTCTGGGAATCTGACACTGGAAACTATGAGAGGACACACACGGCTTATTTAAAGCATAATTTGTATTTGATTTTATTGGAAAGTTTTTTTGTAGATGAATCCAGGTAATTATTTTGGAAGACAGAGTATTCTTATGTTGCACCAAGCTAACTGAACATTCACCTTATTGCTGTCAGTGAAGTGGAATATTCCAGGACATGAAAAATCAAAATACTACAATTTAATGTATATTGGAATAAAAAAAAAAGCCCACTTTAATTTACCACTCTGAAGAAAAGGGATATCCCCCTCCTCTAAATTTAACCCTACTGAGGGAAGTGCTGTTAAGATTTATCACTCCATAAACTCCAGACAGTATTGCTTCAATCTGTTCTTCACTCACCAACTCGGTTGCTACTACTTGTTGTTCACATGCTAGGGCTGCACTTGGAGGGCAAGACCTTTAGGTGACTACTTAAGGTTGTACAGGCCTCCCTTTGCTGACCCCTACAATCATCACCACGGGCACCCCTGGCACCACAATGCCCTTAAGGGCTTTGCCAAAACCATTGCTTCAGCCATCTTTGGCAGCATCACCAGCATCGGAGTTCTCACTCAAATTAAAAATTTTGCTGTGAAGAATACAGTTAAGAGGATAAAGAGACACATGTGGAATCTAAAGAACAACAGCAACAACAACAACGAATAGAACAAATACATACATACAGAGAACATTTTGAAGGTTACCAGATGGGAGGAGAGTTGTAGGGGTAGGTGAAAAGGGGGAAGAGATTAAGAAGTACAAAATGGTAGTTACAAAATAGTCATGGAGATGTAAAGTATAGCATAAGGAATATAGTCAATAATATTGTAATGGCTAGTACAGTGTCAGATGGGTACTAGATTCATTGGGGTGATCACTTTGTGAGTAATATAAATGTCTAATCACTATGTTCCACACCTGAAACATAATATTGCATGCCAACTATAATTGAAAAATAAAAAATATTATTTAAAAAAAAGATGAAGAAACAAGTTACAGATGTGGATAATATATTTTCAAATCATATACCCTACAAAAAAGGCTTGTATCCAGTATATATAAAGAATTTTTAAAACTCGAGAATAAGAAAATAAACTTTCCTAATTAAAAAGGAGCAAAAGACTTGAGTAGACACTTCACCAGAGAGAATACAGAAGGCAACTATATACATTAAAAGATATTTAATGTCATTAATCACTTGGGAAATGCCCATTAAAACTGTTACGAAATATCACTTCAAACTATTAGAATGGCTTTTTAAAAAGACAATATCAAGTGTTCTCTGACGCTGGAGCTCTCAAACATTGCTGATGGGAATACAAATGATAAAACCACTCTGGAAAACAGTTTGGCAGTTTCTTTTAAAGTTTAACATATACTTATCATCCAGCAATCCCACTCCTGAGTATTTACCCAATTGAAATAAAAACCTATGTTCACACAAAAACCCATACACAAATGTTTATAGCAGCTTTCTTCATAATCACTAAAACCTGGAAACAATCCAAATGTTTTTTAAAAAGTGAATATGTAAACAAACTTTGGTACATCCACACAATGAAATTCTACTCAGTAATAAAAAAGAACAAACTATTGATACACACAACAACTTGGAAGAATATCAGAGACATGCTGAATGAAAGAAGTCAATTTCAAAAGGTTACATACTATGTGATTCCATTTATGTAAATTCTTTAAAAAGGAAAACTCCAACAGTAGAGAAAAAACCAGTGATTGTAAGGGGTTAGGAGTGGAATAGAATATAACTACAAAGGGAAAGCATGAGAAAGTTTTGGGGTCATGGAACTGTCTATATCCTCACTTAGGTGTTATTTATATAAATCTGTGCCTGTGTTAAAATTCATAAAACTATATTCTTCAAAAAAGTCAACATTATTATATGTTTATTTAAAAATAAAATTAAAAACAAAACAGAAAACTCTCCAGCACCACTATCCCCCTAAAAAAGAATAAATAAAAGAACAACTAAAACAATTTTTAAAAAGAAGAACTAGGTAGGACTTGTCTACTAGATATCAAGACTTACTATGAAGTTACACTAATAGAAATGATATGGTATTGGCATAAGAATAGATAGATCAATAAGACGCTCTGAAGCCCAGAAATAAATCTATACAAATATGGACATTTAATTTATGAAAATGGTGGCATTGCAGAGCAACAGAGAAAGGATGGTCACTTAAATACATGGTGCTGGGACAGCTGGGGTATCCATATGAAAGAAAAATTCACTACAATTATATTGTAGATCTAAATATGAAAGACACAACAATAAGCTTTAGATGATAATATAGGAGAATTTTTTCATAAACTCAGAATAGGGAAAGGTCTTTTTAAATAGAAAAGTAGGAACAGAAATAAAGATATTATTTATCACATTTATAATGGCAAGAAACTGGAAATAGTCTAAGTGTTCAATAATCACTGAATGCTCAAATTATGAATGGAATAAATGTTACCATGCTAGCAATATTTCAAAAATAGTTAATAATTTGGGAAAATAAAATATTAAGTGACAAAAGCATGATCCAAACTATAAGTGTTACTTACTGGAAATATATTGTAAATAGATATAGAAAATGTTCTCTGTTATCAGTCTGACTCCTGACATAATATGGTTGGTACAAATCAGACAGGTACTTCAAAGAGCATTTAATAAAGGACTATGAAATGAATTTAAAGAGAACAGTTGTCAGAACTCAGAGAGTGTTTGTGTGAAGAGAATTGCCTGACAGGAGCTGAGGCCTTTTATAGAGAAATATAGCCAATCTATGAAGGTCTAGCAGGGAGTGAACAAGGAGAATAAATACACCAACCTCTCTCTCCCATGCCCCTCCAATCTCTTGCTGGAGCCTCCCATTGGCCAAATCCAGCAGGAAGCCAGAATGCAAGGGGGATGGTTAATTCAGTCCATACAGATCTATCAGGTTCCTAGAGCTCGAAGCAGGGGTGAAGAGTGAATTTGCAGAGGCAAAGGGAAGGCATCAGCATATCTGGGTGGCAGGATACTGGTGATGATGATTTTCTTCTTTGTAGTTCTTTCCACCAAAATTTAAGAAAGAACACATATTACTTTTAAAATGGAAAAACACGTTATCAAGCCCTAGCTATCTTTTTGTAGTATCTAAACATAGCATGGGTTAGGGGTTAGGTGGTTATGTATATCCAAAGGAGTTCGGAGGTACTTCGAACTAGAAATAACTCAATGTCCATCAACAATCAAATGGGTCAATAAAATGAAAGTATTTTCCTACCGCTTTCAAAACCTTGGCTCTGCCCACCTCATCAACATTATCTCCCTCTACCTTTATGCTTTAGCCTCTGGCCTTCCTGTTTTTCAAGTGTGTCACTTATAGTCCTTATAGCCTTTGCCCCAGATGTTCCCTCTTCCTGGAATGACTACGATCTTCCTGACCTTTCCATGGCTGGCTACTTCTTGTCATTTAGATCTCATCTCAAATGATACCTCTTTAGAGTTGACATCCTAAACTGCTCAATCTAAAGTAGTTCTCAAATCAACCTGTTTTAATTCTCCAATATAGTACATGGCATTTATCTCTATCTGATATTTTTCTGCTTATAATGGTTATTTGTTGTCACATCCTACCAGAATGTAAGCTTTCTGAAAGCAGGCACATTGTTGGTCTTGAATATTATCATCTCCACCTACAGTGCCCAGCTCATAATAGTGGCTCAAATCCTATAGGTTTAAATGCATGTTACGTCCATAAATACATATGTGCACCCAGGGAACAGAGTAGGGGAGGTATGGACAAGAGAGAACCATCACCTTTATTTATTATATCAGGACCAAATAAGTACAAAACGCTTTTAGGTCTATTTTGAAATCCAGTGTTGAAATGGTGATAAGAGGTAATTTAATCTTACACAAAATTTCAAAAGTAAAGTTCCACTTGCCAAGAGAAAACTGTTTGTTTTCACAGGGCATATTATTTCTTTTGAACATTATCTACCCAATTATACCTTGGAAGTTGGTTTATTGTGCGGTGGTGAGTCTGATTTTCCATTTAATATAAAGGAACAGATGTTCCACGCATGCCAGGGACAGGGGAATCTGTCCTCCTTTCCCTTGTCTCCCACCCACAATCCCACCGACTGTTCTCTGCATTGTGGGCACATTTATTCTCCAAATTGTGCAACACAGAATCACATAGAATGCTACTAATTTCCTGACATTTAATCATCGTTTTGCTAAAAAACAATTTTAGGTTAATAATAGAGGTGAACTTCTCATAGAAGTTTGTAACAACCCAGGGAGAAGTAGAGGCTGAGGGATAAAGTTTAGAGGCAGAAAACAATTTGTGAGAGTTAAAAGACCAATTTAGAATGTGTTATTTATAATTACATTTCCAATAGTGATTGCAGACCAAGGATTAAAATCTTGATTCAAATCAGTAGTAGGGAATTTATCTCTTATGAGTTCTACTTAAATAACTTGGAAATTATTTCATTACTAAATGTTTTGTGCACATGCCCTCTAATATATTTTGTTTCAGTTTTGACCGATGTAGTCATTAGGAATTTTTGATGGTTTGCCTCTTAGGAATTTACATCTAAGACATATAGAAGAGCATTTATATGTTTGGATTCCATTTTCCACAGTAGAGGGGTTTGGGATGTGAAGAAAGAGCTGCCCACAGGGCAACCTGGGAAGTGGAGGCTGTCAGGTGTCAACACAGGGAGGGCAGATAACTTAGAAGTGATAGTGTACCAACTCAGGAGAGAAGACTGAGGTCCTTAGCCCTGTTGAAGGAGCAGGGCCAAGAAGAAAAGGTAGGGAAGAAACCATGTTGGTGACCAGGAAGGTTTCCAGATACTATAGTTTTGGGTTTTACTTTTTTTAATTGGGTGGAACCAACAGAGAGTTTCCTATTTTTCAGTTTTCTAAGTAAGAACACTGTGGCAAACATTGGCTAAACTACCTACTCAGCATCCTTTTCCACCCCACTAGGAGTCAGACTTGTTCAGTCAGAGAGGAGAAATCCCTTGATCTTAGGAAAGATAGGCTTCTACTTCAGGCCTCAGGGTGAATCATGAGACCCTAGACCAGTGTGGTCATTCATTCATTCATTCATTCATCCATTCAATGTTAATCAAGCACGTACCATGAGGTATGTACAATTCTAAGCATTAGGGATGCAGCAGTGAACAAAACAAGCAAAGTTCCTGCCTTCAAGAACTTATATTCTAGTGGGAGGAGACAAATAATAACTAAATACATAAACAAATAGACTATGCAAGATGGGGGACTAGGGAGAAAAATTAAGCAAGATGAGATGAAGAGTGATGAGTTGAGGTAGAGGGTGGTTGTTATTTCACTTTACATGGATAGTTAGAGATGGCCTCAGCGAGAAGGCAGTGAGTCATAGTGGTATCTGGAGTCTGAGGACACTGCAAGCACAGAGGCATGCTGGGTGTGTTTAAAAAACAGCAACGAGGCCAGAGTGTTTGGAACAGAGTGAGTGAGGAGGAGAATAGAAGACAATCAGACAGAGAATATGGCCGAGAAGTCAGATCATGTGAGAATGAGTAGACTTTGGTTTTTGCCCTGAGCACAGTGGAGAAACCACTGGAAGTGTGAGCAGAGGCATGACATGATCTGGGATTTGTTTTTTAAAAAGTTCTGAAACTGTCTTGATCAGGTCAGTGAATGTTGTATAGGCTGTTATGTAGCTCCACTCTAATGAAATATAAAGGGACATCTACTAGGGAGAGCTTCTTTGGCCAAATTTTTTAAAAAACTAAGCATTATGAATAGAAGGACTTTGCCTTTTTCTCCTTCTTCCTGGACTTGAATGTAATACTTGGAATTGCAATAGCTGTCTTGCTACCATGAAGTGAGGAGGTATCATGGTAAGGATAACAGAGTTAAAATACATAAGGAACCTGGGTCTTCGATGATACATTGAACTTTTACAGCAGCCCTTGACTACGAACTTCTAAACCTCCTATTAGATCTATTTTAGTGGATGATTTTTTCTTGTAATGGAATTTGACACTGGAACTGTTGAAAACAACAACCATTACACACTTGCATGACATTTAAGTACCAAAAAACAGTAGGAAGGGCACAACTTTCAAATATGATAAAATTTTAAAATTGAATCCGTTTATAAAAATCTCATAATTGGGTGTTAATTATTCTTATTTCCCTGGGAACCAGTAAAAGCTTCATCACAGACTAATCTCTAAAGTATAAGGATGGAGCAGCTGGACAATTCATCAGATTAGGTCCTTAAAACAGTAGTCAGGATCTTGATGTGCCCTACTAGCATTTGGGTAACACTTCAAGGTTGAATATTATATGTCAATGTTTGCTAATGACAACCCTAGTTTATGTGTCCTGCATTGCATAATTGTTAATAGTACCTATTTTCACCTTCAAAAGTGTCTTGGTTTAGATAATAAATTATAACATCACACACACACATACACGCAGGTGCCCACCACAAGATAAATAAAACCTTCCTGAAAAGATCTACAAGGAACTGAAAAAAAGGTTTTATTTGGAAATGGGACTGGGTTTAGGGAAGAGTTATATTTTATATACTATTTGAATTTTGTATCAAGTGTATGTTTTATTTCAAAATTAAAAAAAGGTTTAAAACAATTAAAAAGCACCTACCAAAAATAAGAAGGATCCTAAAACTTTATTTTGCCTATGTAGGAAGAGTATCATGGATGAAAATGTCAGATTCTATTAGAATCAACATCTCAATGAGACAAAAAGCTAATTTTTGAGAATAAATGTCAGTTACTTGGCTCTGAAACTGTGGTCAATACATGGTAGGATCTTCAGTGTCTGGTTCTAGTGCTCGCTGTACCATCTACTCAAATCCACCACCCCACCGGGTCAATAAGCTTCCTAACATTATTGTAGCTCAGGGATTGAAGAGAGAGTGAAAACTTTTGCTTTAACATTCAATAAACATTCAACACATGTTTTTTGAAAGCCTACTATGCATGAGGCACTGTGCTGGGCTTTGGATAATTAAACTGACCTGCTTCCTGCCCTTGTGGAATTTATAGTCTAAGAAGAGAAATAAACAACAAACAAATAAATAAATACATATATAGGTATTACAAATTGTAATAAGTTTTGTGAAGCAAATGAAAAAAAAAGGCACAGTGCTAGAGGATAAATAAATGAATGAACTAACATTAAAATACATTCATTTTGCTGGAATGACAACAATAAAAGCTGAAAGCTTCTGTTTTCTTTTACTCTGATGGCAGGTAGTGTCTAGGAGTGGAAAAAAAGGTAGAATTTGGGTCAGAAAAGACCAGTTCTGGTCCTGTCACATAATAAATAATGCTATGGCTGTAAAGATGACAAATATTCTAAACCTCATTTTTGGGGTCAACCTTCTTTAGTCATAAGGCTGTTGTGAAAAACAAAATCAATGCAAGCAAAATGCTATGAAGTACTATTTATTATCTGCTCTCTGAACAAACATTTATCGAGTACTGTCTTTGGGTTGAGCTTCTGGGCTCGGACATTGCTAAAACAAGGCTTCAAGATATAGGCTGTAGTCACAAGAAGTTCGTCTCTGATTTGGGGAGATAGATAAACATCTGTAACTATGTGCCTCTGTAAGATAGATAAATATATATAACTGTGCACTGGGGAGCAGGGGAAGAGAGAGAGAAAGAGGGAGAGGAGTTTACTCTTTAAGGATGCTTTTATTTTTATTTTATTTTTTAAATTAATTTATTTTTTTATGGTGACATTGGTTAATGAAATCCAATAAATTTCAGCTGTACATTTTAACAGTAAGACATACATATATTTACATTGTGTGTTCACCTCCCATAGTTGAATTTCTTTCTGTCACCACATATTTGACCCCTTTTACACCATCTATCCTCCTCCTCCCCCCTACTCTCTGATAACCACTGTCTATAATCCATGTCCATGAGTCTCTGTTGGTACTGTTCATTTGTTGCTTTTGGGTTTATATTCCACATATAAGTGATATCATGTGATTTTCAACTTTTTCTGTCTGGCTTATTTCACTTAGCCTGATTATCTCAAGGTCCATTCATGTTGTCGCAAATGGCAGTATTTCATCTCTTATGATTGAGTAACATTCAATTGTATATATGTACCACAGCTTCTTTAACAAATCATCTATCGTAGGACACTTCGGTTGTCCTGGACACTGTGAATAATGCTGCTATGAACATTGGTGTGCAAATATCTTTTCGGATATAGGTTTTCAAGTCTTTGGAGTAAATACCCAGTCGAGGGATTGCTGGCTCATATGGTAGATCAATTCTTAGTTGTTTGAGGAACTTCCATACTGTTTTCCATAGTGGCTGTACCAGTCTGCAGTCCCACCAGCAGTGTTAAGGATAATTTTAAACAAATAGAAGTAAAACGTTCACACAGAAGATTGATTTTGAAAGCCTTTTCAAAGTTTCGCTTATGTGAACACAGTGGAGATATAGCCCAGTATTTGTTATCGTTTATATCTATTATCATAGACAATGAGAATAGATGTTTGTAATGAGATGCTGAGGCTCAATCTTTGTCATGCTATATGAATCACCAAAGATTAAATAATCATCAGCATATTTTTGTTTGTATTTTATATATGTGAAAAGCAATCATTTGTATAGAGTAAAAATGACTACTTTCTGGGATTTTAGTTTGTCATAGCATACTATTCCATTATGACAATACTAGATTAATCAACTTTCTCTATTAAAAAAGAAAAACACTTTTGGGTTTAAATTATAGACCATGGGATGTAAAGGATTGTGGTTGAGTTGAAGATGATTGTGCCAAAACTGGAATCTTTTTAAGAAGAGAAGGAGTTAGAAAGATTGTACCTACAGCTAGTCTTTTCCAAATGTTCAAACAGAACCTTTTTTAAATTTATTTATTTAAACCTTTATTTATTTAAAATGGAAAGTTTAAAATATCTCTTTTGCAGTAAAAAAATGAAGACTCCACAGTGTTAACTCAGTCATTAAGAGTTATTTAGTTTACAAGTTCTACAATTGGTTTGCCTGAAGAGATTGAATT
The DNA here is from genome assembly GCA_028627145.1 of Eidolon dupreanum. Taxonomy (NCBI): domain Eukaryota; kingdom Metazoa; phylum Chordata; class Mammalia; order Chiroptera; family Pteropodidae; genus Eidolon; species Eidolon dupreanum. The sequence goes on from CM053506.1 coordinate 35,002,774, forward strand.
TTTTCAACTGAATTGATAAGACATTTTGATTTATTATCTCTAAACCTACAGACACTCAGAAGTTACTCTCATTGACGTATCCTCTAGTGGTCTATTTATTTTTCACATTCCTACATGTTTTTAGTTTGATCTTTATAAAGCATATTATATAACTGCTACCTGGAATATGTGGTACTTAAAAAATTCTTGGAATAATCGAGGACATGTTCTCAAACAAAATTGAATAAACAACGCAAAGAAGTAGGTAAAACTTCTTGAAAATTCATTTTGGCAATTATATAACAATAAAATTTTATAAATGTCTATATTGCTTTGTGTTCTTATCCACATGGCCCTACTCTGCTTTATAGGCACCAAATTATTCCTGTTTCTGAATTATTATAGTTCCCTACTTCCTTCCTTTTTTGCCTGTTAAAACCTGACGTTTGTCCTCAGTAAGAGACTAAATTATCTTTTAACATTTTCTCTATTAATAGTTCTTGTTATGAATAAGATGGAGACAGAAACTGAAGGCATTTATAAAAGGGAAAATCATAGATTACTGTAGATTACTGGTTGATAATGATTTCCTATTGAGTGGTAACCCCAGAAGAGCAACAACCATGCCCATCATGTTCAACATCACATCTCCAGGACCTGGTCTGAGGACTGATACCTGACAGGTGTTCAGTAAATACTGATTAGATTAATTAACTCATCTTAGTCTTTGGTCTTGCAAATATGCATGGCACAGGCTAATTGTACAATTATGGTTAAATAACTGTAGCAGATCATGGAATTGATTGGCCAATACCTAGATATAACACTGGGCAAGAAGCTTTGATTCTCAGGATGTGACTTTTTAATTTTAAAATGAGGATTTTGGACAAAAGCACTTTGAAAACTTTTTTGTTTGTTGGTTTTGTTTTAGTAATGAAACATTTTTTTCAAAAGGTATCTTAAGTGGAATATCAACATGCTTTTTACAGTTACCAAAAGCAGTTACCAGGTTTGGTTTGAAAGACGGCCAGAACCTCCCTTGCTGGGAAACCCGACCCTCATTGTTTCCTCTCCCAGGACGAGCCTTCAGACACCTCTGTGAAACCCAGAGTCCCCAGAGAACACAATTTGAAAGCTAATGGACTTAATTATTCTTAATATTCTAGTTTGAAAATTTTATGACCAATACGAAAAGATGTCATAATGAAGAAAGAACACACAGTTCTCAATAATAGCTGGTGTCAAGCTCTAGCCTTGCATCACTGTGTGACTTTGTTTCTTATTTATCAAATTGAACTTATCTATCAAATAGAATGCTGCTTAATAGTGCTCTGCTAATCAATGACAACATAACTTAGGAGATAACTGTTCTGGTCACCTATTGCTATACCCAAAACTTGGTGGCTAAAATATCATCTTATAATTTTGTGAGTCAGAATCAGGCAGTTTGCCTGGGGGACTTTTCTGTTTGCTTAATGATATTCAGCTGGAAAATGGGCCGGTCTGGCAGGTCCAAGATAATTTCATTCACATGGCTGTCTTTTTGGTAAGAATGGATGGCTGGGAGCCTGGACTCAGCTGGGTCTGGCAACTGGGGGGTGCCTATGCCAGGCCTTTGCAGCATAGCAGATTCAAGGCACCCAGATTCTTAAATAGTGGCTCAAGGTCCTAAGAAGGATGTTCTAGTAAACAAGGCAAAAGCTGTGTGGCCTTCCATAACCCAGTCTTGGAAACACGTAGCATCTCTTCTGCCACTCTCTATTGGTGGAAGCTGTCACAATCTTGTCAAGATTCAAGGGAAAGGGCTGACACCTGCTTCTCAATGGGAGGAGTGTCAAAGAATTTGCAGCCATGTTTTAAAATGACCATTTCACCATCTGTCTTATTACTGCAGAAGTCAAGGAAAATTGGTAGGAGTGAGTGATACATTTCTCTCCTCTGTCACAGGAGGAGACTACTGCAAGTGATTTCACACTTTTTTGAAAATTTTATATTGGGATTAAATATACTAAGTTAAACCAAATGACTAGTGAGTTTTTGGAGTTGTATGCTTTAGGTAAGCCTCATACTTGTGCTACAGAATGTTTTGGCAGAATTCTTTGCCATCAGTAATAATCAATATAAACAATGCTTCTCTAGTTAGGATGTGCTAAAACCACTCAAGCGTTGTTTGGGTAATGGAAGCAGGACATGCATATTTGGAGGACTGCTTTTGAAATTGTGACTATAAGAGTTCCTGGCATGCACTGGAAATACTAGACTAGAAATAAGTAAGTTGAAACTGTAGAAGGTATGTTGTCTAGGGGAGCATATTGAATGTGGTTTTGGATATAGCTCTTTTTTTGGAAAATGTATTGTTATGTGAAAAAATGTAAAAGTGTTTCAGAGACTAAATTACTTATTGCTCTTGATAATGGTAAGTGGATTTGGATGTGCTTTTCCTACACAGATGAAAGGTAACAGGGAGTCTCGTTCTGCCACCAAAAATTATTTTCTCTGTTTTACCTCTGTTAACTGCACATGTTGCCTGGAGGATTTCTCTTCTGTGTGGAATATATAACACAAAGAAACATAAGTGAAAACAATTACAGGAATCAAATTACTTTTGTGGAGAATTGCCACAGAATTTTTTCACAAAATTAAATATGAGACTTTTTTTTAGCATCTTGCGTTAGACCACTTTATACCAAATAGGTCCGCAGTCCAAGGACATCACCACCAAAATGTCTCTTTTAATCATCACAACAGTCTCTAAAACTACCAGAACAAATTAACCCCTTTGTTTAAATTAAGGTAATGGGTCAACTAGAGTTCTTGCTGCTCTTCAGCGAGGGAATACTTAAAATTTATCGGTAAGTGCTGTAGAGCTCAGCATTATTACCTAGGTAACATGCCATCACTGAAGGAAATGGAGAGCAGTGTTCTGAGAGCTTGTGGCACAAGGAAGGTGGAAAAAGGTGGTATTTTCCTAAGTGGATTTTTACCTTAAATAAAATCTATTTCATTTAATCTGCTGTTACTAAGAAAGAAGGTTAGCATTCCCTTAACCAAATAAGATGGACATCCAAGACTAAAATTTGAGAGCTGAGATAGTTATGGGACAGCCACATAAGCTATCTCCCCTTATCTGTGATTTGAGATGATTATATGGATAGTGGGAAAAAAGAAATGACTAAGCTAGTGGGAAGGGGGATTTTATCTCCTTCTCTGGACCAAAGCCAAATGTGTTTAGGAAGAATTAAGGTAAATCTGAGGGTCCAATATTATACCCAGAGCCACACAAAAAGTAGTATTTAAACCACTCTCATAGGCAGCTAATGTTATTACTTTAAGAAAACATATGCTTTATGTTTATAATAATATAGTCATATAGTCCACAAATTGAAATAATTTACAGGAAAAAAGTCTTTTTTCACATTCACATCATTCCTAGTTTCCCAATAGCACTCTTCCCAAAGGACGCCAGTTTAATTGGCTTCTTGTATATCTTTGTGGAGTTTCTTTAGGCTATTGCTAACAGATATGAATATACTGTTTTAATCTTACTTTTTCCTTTTTCTAAGTTGATGTTAGCATAACTATTTTTGACCCTTGTTTTCCCATTTAAAATATATTGCTGGGATTTCCATATCAGTAAGTGTATAGTGTACTCATTCTTTTGTTTGTTTTTTTTGGAGTCTTCTATTGTAAGAATGCTTTATAACTCATATAACTCTTTTCCTGTTGATGTATGTAGATAAAAATTTGCCATTATAAACAGTATTGCAATGAATACCTTTATAAATATGTTGTTTTATCTACATGCAAGTATATTTTTAACAAAACCTAGAGGGTTGAACTTTAAATGAATGTGTAAATTGGACGAAGACATTATGTCACTGAACACTGTAACATTGCCAAGTCTCATTGTCCCAGGCACCCAGCGAGAAGTATCTTTTAGGTGATCAGATAAGTTAATGGAGAAATAAAGCTACATGATCCTGCCTCATCTAAGAATATTGTTAGTAAGTTTATAACTACTTCATATCCACACAACATATAAGTACACATTAAAAATACAAAATTGTTCTCACAGTCTACATACTATTATAACAGTTGCAAGATAGAGATCCACTAAGGCCAGACCACTTAAAGGACTTATTGAAAGGATTTACAAAGAATGACAAAGAAATTGTCTTGGAAATCTCAGAGCAGGAGCCAGGTCAGGGTGGGCTCCTTGTAGAATGTGCTGGAGTGTGGGTCTGGATCCTAAGCAGCTGCCAAGACCTGGGCATCAGGAGCTAGAGTCCTCACTGCAGAGCTGTGCTGACAACATGGCTGGCTGCCTTCCATTTGTCTTTTTGCCCCACTTAACCACTTTTTCTACTAATTCTTAATTCTGCTCTCCTATATTTTCAGTTTATTACTTTTCATAGTAGCTACTCCAGCTTCAATTCTACCTTGTGTCCTTTTAACTGAGCCCTCGCCCTTGTTGTCTCATACTTCTTGGGTATTTTGTACAAACTTCAATCTTTGCCCTGTTCATTTTCCATTAAGCCCATACAAATGATAGGTTGCTGACAAGTCTATTGATTGGTTACTCTTGGATCTGTTACTCACTCCTGAGCCAATTAGCAATAGTGGAGGGAGGGGCCGTGTGTTAAAACAAGGTCTCCTCTCCCTGGCTGTAAGAGGGTTGGTTGGGGAAGTTAACCTGATAACCGGGGTTGGTCAGGCAGGCATGTTAACTTTTCCAATATCCCAAATCATGATAACATTTTTCCATGTTTTATATCCTCACATAATTATAAATAACTGCATAGTTGTGTATCACATGGAAATTCTGTCATTTATGTTATGAATTCCTATTGCTAGACATTTAGATTTTCTTAAGTTATTTTAATAATCCTGTTGAAATAAAATAAAAATGAGACCAGACTTGAAAACATCCCAAGCAGACAAAACAATTAAATCACATAAGAAAAATTAAATCTAGTTTATTTCATGAACAGAAGTGAAATAACTTGAGGCTATTTCTTGTCGATGCCTCTGATACTTATAAAACGTAAGTAATCTTCCAAAAATGGTATAAAATAATCATTTGTAACAAATTCCCTGCCAACCAGAACCTTTCACCATAATAATCAGTCATTGTAAATTAGGCTAAACAACTTTCTCATTTTCACTTTATAAGCCCTCCCATAATGTCATACCTTGAACTTCATACCAATTTGGATTTGAAGTTCTCCCTATTCTCGAACAGCTTGGTTCTTGCTCAGAAAATACTCAAATTAAGTAAAACTCTCTAAATTTTCTTTTGACAATAGAAACAATATTCCAATAAAAATCAAGGCAAGAGATACTTTAAGTGTTAGAAATAGGGCCAGCTTCTTGAGTGTGACCTGTGCAATCACCCAAGGCCACTGCATTCAGATAGGCCCTGTGCTTTGTTGAATGTTCTACTGTAACCTTCTTGAAATCAGTAATAATTTTTGAACAGGGGGACTTGCATTTTTACTTTGTGCTGGGTCCATCAAATTATGTAGCAGATCCTGGTTAGAAAATATGTACAACAAAGAGAAAAAGACGAAACAGTGATGAATGTTGAAGGGAGGTCAAGAAATTTATTGGAACCTGATCGGTATTTCCCCCATATGACTGTGTAGAAAGATATAAAACTAATGTATTAACTGACGTGTTTTTCACCTCTTTCCTCCTTTGTCTCCTGTGACTCTCCTCACCTCCGTGAAGCAGCTTCTGGGAAGAGATGACACAAGAAAAAGAAAAAAACAAATAAGCAATTCTTCATGTTTGAGTTTTAAAATAGGCTTTAATAGTTTTAAAATAGGCCTTTGGAATCACAGCAGAAACAATTGTCTTAATTAAAAGGTGTTTTGAGTTGCAAGAGCCTGAATCCTCAAGACTTCAGAACAGAATAATGATTTTGAAAGAAAATGTTCTCAGTTCGAGGCAGTTTTCCCACCCTCTCAACTTTAATATCTGTTAAGAAAGAAGAATCAGAAGGCACAGACACTGATGTTTTCTAGAGAAGGACCCTGTGCCTAGGTCCCCACTGCTGGGGCAGGACCTGGAGGAAGTTTTGGGAGGGGATCAGTGGCAGGGAAGAGCTGTGCCTCGCTTTCAGTGTGGAGCTAGGAGAGGCAACAAGCTTTATGGGTCCCCTCTAGGTAGCATGGTGGGGAAGCAATAGAGTAGATATGGTAAAGAAGTGTCTGCATAGAGGAAACTGACACACCCTCACAGGGTTCCCCAAACCCAGGAGGGCTAAGGGAACCACAGAATGCTTCCCAGAGAGACCAAGTGATGGGCAAGGGCCATTGATAAAGAACTGGACCTAAGAGACTTTATAGTCAGGAGTAAACAGGATTCTCATATATCCCATGTCCTGAGGCTAGGTGGGACAGAGGATATTTCAGAGGATGCCATCAAAGACAGACAAGGAGGACCTAGAAGCAGAGTCCCTCCCTGATGCCTTGGAATTGCCTAAACCCCTGGATTAGACATAACCATAGGCAGGGGCAGGGTATATTAGATATCAGGATGATAGGACATAAAAATAAAAATTAAGTCAGTTGCAGAAAAATGAAACACATTTTAAAAATTGTACTTGTGGCCCAGGATTCTTACCTGCTATACATATTTTTCATGGGTGCGAATGTTTGAGCTTAGGAAGCCCTTAGAGTTCACCAAACACCTGAAAAAATGTGACTTAAGAACAAACACTCCTCTGTTCTTTTAGTGTTTTACATTTCATTAATTGTTGAACTGGTGTCTGGCTCCTAAGATATTTTGATAAACATCTTAGAAATGGACACAAGATGTTTATATTTTTAGAGAAGTGACTTTCCAGATCTGGCATACCTTAGCAGTGGAACCTTCTCTTCAAACAAAATATGAGGAATCTCAATATACATATACGAATAGCTAGGAGAGGGGTGTTCTGGTGGGAGATCGGCCTCCCCTTCCCTCAATGTCCCCCTTTACACCTTGAGGTGACCCTGGAAACACCCCCTGTAACCTTGACTCATGCACAAGCTGGAAAACCACCATTCGTTCAGATTGCCTCAGATAAGAAACGAAATGGTGACAACACCCTTAGCTGCTGCTGCTCTCCAGTCGCCATGTCTGTCAAGTGAGCAGGCTAAACTAGCTCAATGGTGTAATAGTAATTAGAATCTCGCAATGGCTTTAAGGATACCCATGCCTGCCCCTCTTGCCTCTACTGAGGTTAGTCTGGCACAGGACCCGGGAATCTGTATTTTTAACCACTCTTCTCTGATCCCCACAGTTCTAATATTCAGCCACCATGAGAACTGTGGAGGAAGATGATCTTTGAGGACTGTTACTAACAATACAATTCCATGAATAAGAATTTTGGGAGAAGAGACATCACGTTTTAAATAAATCTATAACTGATTGGAAAATTTTGCTGGTTTACTTTAATTCATCAATCCAATTGGAATAAACTCTAGAGGGTAGGAGAGGTCCTTTGAGGATTCATGGGAGGTAGAAATAATACACTTTCAATTTCAGTGGTGTTAACTCAGACAATGAAGCAGAACAAATTCTATTCTCCTAAGAAAGCAAGAATTTCTCTCTGCAAAAAGTCCTTGAAATAATTATTTGTCCTTGGCTTCTTGGAAAAGCATGGCTCATTGCCAGGTGAATATAGAAGAAAGATGATTTTACTCATGTGAATGTCAATATTGCCTTCAGGAGGTAGGAATGTTAAAAACAGTGTTTGAAAATTTTGAAACCTAGTTACCATATAATTAAATTAAATCTCAGCTACAATCTTGCCTTCTCTGAAAAGAATATTATTCTATTTTTGTTAAATATTTAAAAATTAACCTATAAGGAAATGAAAATCATCATTTTAATCTTACCTCATATTTGTTTAATAATCTCAAATGATTAATTTTCTAATTAAGGAAATAGAATTGATTTTGGAAAATTATCATGTAGTATTCATGGTTGAAGTGTTCAATATTTCATTATGACATTTAGCCCAGTTTAATAAAAATTCTTCTGCAGTTTTCTAAAAGAGCATTCCCAAAATATATCCTATTGCTGCTGCAAGAGGTTAATAGAGATCACATGTACCAAAAAAACATTTTTATAATAAAATAAGTTTGGGAAACACAACAAATATATGTGTGTGTGTGTGTGTGTGTGTGTGTGTTGGGTTTGAATTTCAATACCCTAATTAAAGTCCTTAAAAATTTCCTTTATAATAAGTGTTTTGTTTTTACCTCAAGACTATTTATAGCCATAGAATAAAAGGCAAAGATGAATTTTTTTTAAGTTCTTATTTCCAGCACCAACTCTGTTTACTCAAAGAACACAACAAATGAGAACCCATATTTTCTGATTCTTGGTTCTCTAAACAGAGATGTTGACAGATTATATGGTCATTCTAAGGAGCTCCTTCTCTGGGACCCTGAGGCAGATCGAGGTCTGAACAATGAGGTTCCTCTCAGAATTCTGAGGAGGAAACAAATGAAAAGGCACAATTTTGGGATGAGTTATTGATTTTTATTCCTTCATCACAAAACTCTGACATGTGATGTAATAGGTGCACTGTCCAATATGGTAGGCATTAGCCACATGGGGCTATTTAAATTTAAATGCAATTAATTAAAATAAAATCTAAAATTCACTCCACAGATGCACAGGCCACATTTCAAGTACTCAGTAGCCACAACGAACATTTCCACCTTGCAGAAGATTCTATTGGAAGCACAAGTCTAGAGTGCTGGTTCCAGCCATTGAACCCTAACTAAAGATAAAAGTTTTCTGTACTCTCCATTGGTTTAGTGCTTTCCCCTATCCATCTACATTGAGTTCCCATCTTGACAATTAGTTTTTATTTTATATTTCACATGATTTTCTCTCTAGGTACTATTTCAGTCCCTACCTAGTGTTCAGATGTCTGTTCTATTTTTATGATGCTGCGAGTTAGCTGGGCTCGGTTGGTTCTTCCTCTTCACATCATATGCTTTAGGATCCCTTGTGAGACTGCAGTTAACCAGGAGCTTCATGTGACCTGGAATGTCCAAGGTGGCTTCGCCTCCATTCTGGATGGGCACCTCAGCTGGGATGACTGGAATGACTGGGAGTTGACTGAGTCTCTCTCTCTCTTACATTATTGTTCAACTCTTGTTTCACCCTGTAAGCAAGTGAAAGCAAAAGCTGCCATGCCTCTTAAGGATTGGACCTATAGAACTTGCCCAGCATGGCTCCCAGCTCATTCTGTAGGTTGCAGCAAGTACCAAGATCAGCTGGAGTTCAAGGAGAGGGGAAGCGGTCTTTACCCCTTGGTGGGAGGAAGAGCCATCTTTGCAGACAATCTGTTACACTACCTAATCCCCTTTTGGTCATCACATATGACAGTTCTTAAAGATAAATATATAACATAGTTATATAATGATTAACAACAAACTTTTACTTTACAGTTTTTACATGCAGTAATGTATACTCATAAATAATATTTCCACAGCTTCCAAGAACCAGAGGTAGAATCATTATAAACCAAGATGTTTAAAAGAAATCCTTAGATAGGCAGTTAATAAGTAAAAGAAATGTGCAATACTAAAATTCATTCATAATTTAATGATGCAATTAAAAAACAAGATATGCTTACAAATTATATTTTCTATAATTAGAACATCAGTGAATTTAGGATGAGAATGTGTGTGTTAGGAGAGGCGGGGTTCAGGATAATATAAGTTTGTGGAACTATATACTTAATCAACTTTTTAGAGGACATTTGAAATTTGAAAGGCATATCATTTAAGGCAGCATTTCTATTTATAGGAATTAACCCTCGTCCCAGTAAATCTTTAGTCAAACTCCCTTTTAACACACTCCATATATTTCATTATCTTTTGTCTCTTGAGGAAAAAAGAAATATCAAATTGTGAGATAACAATTGTTCACAAATAAGTCATATCAGGATCAGTATGCTCTTTTCTAAAAAAAGAAGTTTCACATTATTCTTACAAATTGAACATGTAATGATTGCAGAATTTATGGAAAATCTCCGTTAAAGAAACTGATCCAGCATGATGTTTATTATTACTTTAACAAACTAGCATGAGGGATTTGGAACATCTCAATGATTTCTATCTTAAAAAAGGTAATTTAAAAAACCAGAAACTACTCTCACCCTTTGATGATGTCACTCACCTGTAGGCAAAACTCTCCATAATCATCAACATGGTAAACTGAGATAGTTCAGATATTTGAAACAGTTCTGCTCACCAGCAGCAGACTGAAGCCAATGTGATAATATCTGAATATTGAATAATATTGCTTTGAGTAGAAAATAAATAATAACTCTTTTTACCTAGTTTCTGGGTCTCTTGGGGCCACCAAATGTATGCCTCATTACTTATTATAACCAAAGTTAGTACTTGCTTAGAGGGTAATCCTTGATTTTCAAGCACCTAATTCAATTTCAAAAATAAACTAGCATAAGTAATGCAAAGATCTCCTTACAGGACTAATCGTTGCAGGATCATTTGCAGTAAGGAAAAAAGGAAACAGTCCTAGGAGGGATTGTTACCTGGATGATGCACATCCATGCAGTGGAATGACAATATATGTAGCCATTAAAACAAAAATGTAGAACTATATATGCTTGTATAGAAAGATGTGCAAGATATGTTACGTGAAAAAAGAAGAGTGAAGATTATGCAAAATATGTATTCATCTAAGTTGAAAAAAATGTGTGTGTGAATGTGTGTGTTTGAAAATAGGCAGAAGTTTTCTGAAGAGAACTCTGTGAGAAATTTAATAGTGGTCATCTCTAGAAAGGGTTGAGGATAGGGGAAGTTTTATTTTTAACTATACCTTTCTTATTATTTGATCTTTAAAAAAAAAATAAGAAAAGCATAACTTTTACAATTGAAAACCTAATCAAATGGAAAAAAAATAAAACAATTGGCAGAGAAAAGGAAGAAATAATTTAAAGGTAACATTTTCTAAAACAATCCCATATATATATATATATATAATTAAATGATTATTGTAATCTGAAGTACATGGGAATTGATGGCTTTATGATACACAAGAAGGGGTTTAGAGCCAGAGAGATCCAGGATTAAATCCCAGCTACCCAGCACTTAAAGTAGACCTCTAGACAAGTCACTTAAGCTTTCAGAAACTCGATTTTCATATCTGTTAAATGGATATAATTATACTTTATTTTTAGTCTCACCGTGAGGACAATTATGTTAGTAAAATACTTCATATACTGCCTGTCCCACAGTATTTACTCAGTAAAGTGTTGCTGTTGTCATTACATTATACACAAGATTCATGGACTTGAGAAAGTTTCAACTTTAGTTTCTACATTTGAGAATAAAAAAAATTAGTACCTATTACACTGACTACAAAGAGATGAACTTAAGCAATTAGCAAATGACATTTTTAATATCTCTACAACATTTCCTAAGAGCTATGCTTGGGAGGTGGTTTCAAACTCACAGAATAGAGGGAAAGTATTAGTTTTTGTTAAATTCACTCCATGATCAGCCTACAAAAGACAATTCTAGTTGAATGTCCTCTCAGTGCCATTCTCTTCTCATACCTTGTTGCTCATAGCCTTCTTAGTTGATTTCTGCTTTAAAGACTGCTGACTCATATCCTTGGACTCTTGACAGTTTACATTTTAGCAAACTTAATTTAGTCAGAAATCACCCGTCAGGCCATGTTTTTTCTTCTTCTTTTTTTTAATTATGTAAAAATTTTTCTTATGGATTATATTAGTCAAGGTTCTTCAGTGAAACAGAACCAGTAGGATATATCTATATATCTATATATAGATGTATGTGAAATTTCACATATATAGATATATATCTATATATGTGAAGTTTATTATAGAAATTGGCTTACACAGTATGGAGGCTGATAAGTCCCACAATCTGTCATCTGCAAGCTGGAGAACGAGGAAAGCCAGTGGTGTAATTCAGTCTGAGTCAGTAGGCCTGAGAACGAGGGGAGCCAGTGGTGTAAATCCCAGTGCAAGGCCAAGGGCCAGAAGGCCGCTGATGTAAGCCCCAGAGTCTGAAGGCCCAAGAACCCGGAACTCTGATGTCTGAGGGCAGAAAGTATGGGTGTCCAAGCTCAAGAAGAGAGGAGAAATTTACCCTTCTTCCTCCTTTTTGTTCCATTTGGGCCCCCAGAGATTGAGTGATGTCTGCCTACATTGTTAAGGTGGATCTTCTTTACTCAGTCTACTGAATCAAGTGCTAATCTCTTCCAGAAATACCTTCACAGACACACTCAGAGATAATGTTTAACCAGCTATCTGGGCTCCCTTAGCCCAGTCAAATTAACACAAAAAATTAACTATCACATGTGTTTTCTGATTTCACTCTTAAAACATTCCCATCCATCCACAACTGTATATATCAGATTATTTTTTCCAAGAATATTTATTGGCTCATGTATAGAAATAGACATAAAAATATTGTCTATTAATGGTTAAGAAAATGGAGTCTTTGTTTATGTTTGACTAAGGACTCTGACAAAATACCAAGCCAAGTTTCCACATGAAGCCAAGAAGCTTGATTTATTTATCATATATATCTTCATGAGTACAAAGAGGTAGTTAGTATAAAAATATTAAAGTAGATTTCTCAGTCTTCTTAATTTACCCTATGAGCCAATTCTGTAAAATGTTATAAAATTTAACCCATAAACTCTTTAGTCCACATCTCTGATAGATATCACCACATGTGCCAATTTAACAATTCCTTAATATCATTCAATACACAGCCTATGTTTGAATGTTTCTGGTGTCTTAAAATACATTTTGGATCAGAGTTGAAACAAGATCTGCATATTATGTTTGGCTGTATATCTCTTAAATGTATAAAACAAAACTTATAGATGTAAAAATAGGAATATCTGAGTCTACAAGGATAGTAGGAAAATTTACATGCTTCTTTTACTAGGTGATAAAACAAGCAGTCAAAATTCATCCTTGTACACTGTTGGTGAAAATGTAAATCAGTACAGCCATCATGGAAAAGAATTTCTCAAAAAATGAAAAATAGAGCTACCACATGATCAGTAATCCTACTCCTGGGTATATATTTGAAGGAAACAAAACCAGTATCTGGAACAGATATCTGCACTCCCGTGTTTATTGCCATGTTATTCACAATAGCAAGATACAGGAAAATCTAAGTGTCCAACAATGGATGAAAGGATAAAGAAAATGAGAAAATGTGGTGTGTGTATACAATGATATATTATTCAGCCATAAAAAATAAGAAAATCCTGCCATTTTTGACAACATAGATGAACCTGGAGGATATTATGATAAATAAAATAAACCGGGTAGAAAAAGGCAAGTACTATGTAGTATTATTGATATGTGAAATCTCAAAAAGTTGTACTCATGGAAACAGAGTAGAATAGTGGTTGCCAGGGACTGTGGGGATGGGGAAATGTGTAGATGTTGGTCAAAGGGTACAAACTTTCAGTTATAATATGAATGAGCTCTGAGGATTTAATATATAGCACGGTGACTATAGCTAACAATTCTATACCATATACTTGAAATTTGCTAAGAAAGTAGATCTTAAGCATTCTCACCAGAAAGAAAGAGAGAAAGAAAGAAAGAAAGAAAGAAAGAAAGAAAGAAAGAAAGAAAGAAAGAAAGAAAGAAAGAAAGAAAGGAAGGAAGAAAGGAAGAAAGGAAGAAAGAAAGAAAAAGAAAGGAAGGAAAGAAGGAAGGAAGGAAGGAAGGAAGGAAGGAAGGAAGGAAGGAAGGAAGGAAGGAAGGAAGGAAGGAAGGAAGGAAGGAAGGAAGGAAGGAAAAGAAGGGAAAATAATAATAGGATTAATAGACTTGATTTAAATGACATACACAGAACACTCCACACATCAGTGATAGAATCACATATTTTCCAGTGTACATGTAACAAATTTTAAATGATTATATGCTGGGCCATAAAACAAATCTGTAAAATCTGACAGGATTGAAAACATACAGAACATGCTCTTCGATAGTTGTGGGATTAAACCTGAAATCAATAATAAAAAGAAAACTAGAAAATATAGCAAATTTTAGAAGTTAAACAAATACAGTTATATAACTTATGATTCAAAGAGATTGTCTTGGAAGCATGTGAAATGTAATAACGTGGGAAAATACTTCAATATAAACTCAAGGGGGGAGATTTCTTAAATGAAACAAAAAACACTAATTACAATGGAAGCATTGAAAAATTAAAGTACATTAAAATTAGAAGTGCAAAGAGCAGTTTCTTTTGGGAGAAGAGTAGAGTTAGTGACTTGGAAGAAATACAAGGAAACTTCTATTTTTGATTTAGATTATAGTTACATGAGTATATTCATTTTCTGTTAATTCATCAAGCCATACATTTATGATTTGTACTCTTTTCTGTATTCGTATGAAATTTTTCAGAAAATATTATAAAATATGATATCTAAAAATAAATCTAACAAAAATTTGCAATTCTTTTAAAGAGAAAACATTAAAACTAAAACTAAATAAAAGATGTAAAGAAGACTTAGAGACATACGCTATGTTAATAGATCATCAGATTCAATAATGTGGAAATGTCAAGGATATTGATAGGCTCATTTAAAAATTTTATATGGGGAAACAATGACCTAAAATGAGCCCAGGCATGATTCTATCATTTATGTTTTTTATTGTAGAAAAATACACATAACATAAAACTTACCATTTTAACCATTTAAAAGTGTATATTTAGTACAGTGGCATTTAGTATATTCACGATATTCAGTAATCATCATCACTATCTATTCCAGAATATTTTTATCACTCCGAAAAGAAATCCCAAACCCGTTAAGCAGTTAATCCCCATTATCCTTTATCCCCAGCTCCTAGCAACCAGTAATCTGCTTTCTGTTTCTATGAATTTGGATATTCTGGACATATCATATAAATGGAATTATACAGTATGTGGCCTTTTGAGTCTGGCTTATTTCAGTTAGCATAATGTTTTTAAGGTTCATTCATGTCGTAGTGTATATCAGGATGTTACGATTTATGGCTAGATAATATTCTGTTGTATGGATATGTCATATTTGTTTGTCTGTTCATCAGTTGCTGGGTTGTTTCTACCTTTTGGATATTGTGAATAGTGCTGCTATGAACATTTTTGTACAAATTTCCATTGGAACAACTGTTTTCAATTCTTTTGAGTATAGTCTTTCCAGGAGTGGAGTTATATGGTAATTGCTGAATTATATGGGAATTCTATATTTAACTTATTGAAGAACTATAAAACTATTTTCTACAATGGCTACACCATTTCACATTCCCATTGGCAAGGAACTACTCCAATTTCTACACATCCTCACCAACATTTATTTTTGTTTTGTTTTTAAATTACAGCCATCTTAATGGATATGAAGTGATAACTCACTGCGATTTTGATTTACATTTTCCTAATGACTAGTGATATTGAGCATCTTTTCATGTGCTTGTTGACCATGTCTATACATTTTTTGGAGAATGTCCTTTTAAATCCTTTGCCCATTTTTTAATTGGGTTGTTTGTTCTTATATTGCCTAATTAAAAGAGCTTTTTATATATTCAAGATACTAGATCTTTATTAGAGATATGATTTTCAAATATTCTCCTATTATGTATGATTTTTATTCTCTTGATAATGTCCCTTGATGCTCAACAGTTTTTAATTTTGCTGAATGCCCAATTTATCTATTTTTTCTTTTGATGCTTATGCTTTTGGTGTCATCTCTAAGAAACCATCGCCAAATCATAGGTTTTAAAGACCCACTACTAGTTTCCTTGGCTGCCATAACAAAATGCCCCAAAGTGGGCAACTTAAAACAATTTATTCTCATGGTACTGTAGGCTAGAAGTCCAAAAGTTCCACCAAAGCCATACTCTTTTTGACAGTTCTGAGGGAGAATCCCTCTTTGTCTCTTGCAGCTTCTGGTGCTTACTGACAATGCTTGCATTCTTTGGCATGTAGATGTGTCACATAGCCAGCTTCTCCCAGGGTATCTACATCATCTTCCCTCTCTGCGTGTCTATCTTTGTGTCCACATTTTCCCTTTTTATAAGGACACCAGCGATGTTGGATTAAGGCCTACCCTCATGATTTCAGTTTAACTTGATTACCTCTATAAAGATTCTCTTTCCAAATAAGATTGCATTCTGAGACACTAGGGATTAGGATTTCAACATATCTTTTGGGGAGACACAATTCAACCCATAACAACCTCTTAGAGTGTTGATTGTTTCTTTAAACTGATCCTAGTTCGAGGTGGCAGAAAGTTATTTATCTACCTGTAAATGTTTTTGAAAAATCCCTTTATGTAGCAACTTATTTGCCCTGAGAGATTTCCTGGTTAGGCAAAATAAAGGCAAGGTCTTTGCTTTAGTCCTTCAGGGACTGATCAAACCGGTCAAAACAGAAACCACAATCAAGGTTAGCTCTGCTCCCACTATATATAGGCTGTTGTCTTCTAGACCAGCACTGAGCTGTGGACAGGGGAATGGGGCAAGGGTGGATTAAAATGCCACAAAGAATTCCTGCCACGTTTCAGTTGCTGTTTTCTTGATTGTTTGCTTGGTTTCTGTAAACCATTGACTGTTTTCTAGAGTTCTGAAAAATTTGATTCTGACAGTTTTTGTCAGTTTTTCAGTGTTTCTGTTGAGACATAATTTTGTTCTGTGCCATTTTTTCTGACATTCCTCAAACAAATTTAAGAAGTAGAATACCATAGGGGCTTGCCATAACAGTTATTAAGAGTTATAAAACAAGAATAATAAGATAGTGTGGTTTTGTTTTAGGATTTTTCAAATTGAACAATAGAAAAGAAGAGGAAACATGAAGGTAGGCTTCCATAATATTGTTATGGTTCCATTTTTTAGTTTGATTGATGGGTACCAATTCTTACATACAATTTTTCTTTCCTTTTTTTTTTTTTTAATGTACCAAGTATGGTATAATGAAATGTGTTCATATTCTAACTACTTGAACACTGAGAATTATACTTCTAGATAACCACTGGTTTAAGGATGATTTCATAACAAATTGTGAACTATCTAGAAAATAACAAGAGGAATTCACTTCTCATCAAAACCTTAGACTGCTGCAAAATACCAAGCTATACTAAGGAGTGAAGGTGTTAGCCTTAAATGCTTTCATTATTAAAGCAGAAATAACAAAAAGAAAAAAGGATTGGATTCATAGGATATATCTCAAAAGTATTGAAAAAGACCAACAATAGAAACCAAAAGATGGAATTTTAAGATAGGAAAGAAAAAATTAATAAATATAAAGCTAAAAATTGTAAAGATAAATAATACTTTCAAAATGGAAAAGATCAATAAAATTAAACTCTTTTTAAGTCTGATTAAGAAAAAATAGAGTCGATAATACAGATTTTGCTCAATTCTTAGAAGGAAGCAAACAGGATTCTCTGATGGAAAAGTAGCTACAGTGATTAAAGATAACACATGGGGGGAAATTTTCCTAACCTAAGAGTGAAAAGGACTAGAACATTTGGGTCTAGAACATTTGGGAGTGGTGATGGGAAGATTTCTAGGATATTCTTGAGGTCAGAAAGAGTATGATGTGTTAAAAAAGTTTAGTTTTCCATGTCTAGGACTCAGCAAACAAGGATCATATGAGGTAGAACAATGCCTGAGTGAATTAATGATGTTACGAAATCTGTCTTTCTTTGAAAGTTGGTGACAAGAGGAAAAATAAGAAATATATATTATTATTAAGATACATACTTTAAAATATATGTAGGTACAAGCTGGATAACAAGCCCTGGAAAATTTCTGAATACAATTCCAAAGGGAGAATTGTTTTTCCTCTCTCTCATGTAAGTTTTCAACTCAGAGAATTCTACTTGCTTTGCTTATATCATCATGCAACTTAACACTTATGTTAGTCACTTCCTGTGTGGCCAATCTACTATGTAGATAAATTGGATCTCCAGAAACCAGGAAGTATATGAATAATAACTGTGAAGCTCTTGCTCATCATGCATTAGTGATTTGAATACTAATTAGTGTTTATAAAACAGGAGGAGAAACAGGAGTGAAATGGTGGTTGATTTTCATTACCTGATAGTAACAAACATACCACAATATTATTATAAAAAATAACATCCTGCTGTCCTTTCATCTTGCCAATTTAAAGGAATGAGTCTCTACCTCATTCTACATGGAAAGATTTGGAGCAGATAAGGACAATTAATAAAACACAGTTTCAAAGGGGATAAAAGTAATGAAACCCATACTTCTTTTTTTAATTTTAATTTTATTTTTTATTTATTTTTAAATTTTATTTATGTAGTTTTATTAAGTTTGTTAGAGTAACATTGGTTAATACAATTATATAATTTTCTGGTGTATATTATGATTTGACATCTATATATTCTATTGTGTAATTACCACTCAAAGTCCAGTTTCCCTCAGCTACCATATATTTGATCCCCTTTACCCACGTGACTCTCTCTCTACTCCCCTATATTTGATCCCTTTTATCCTATCTACCTATCCTCTTCTCCCTGACCCCCTACCCTTTGGTAACCACTAGTCCATTGTCCATGTCCATGAGTCTGTTTGTCCTGTTCATTTGTTGCTTTTAGGTTTATATCCCACATATAAATGATATCATGTGATTTTCGACTTTTCCTGTCTGGCTTATTTCACTTAGTATGATTATATCAAGGTCCAACCATGTTGTCGCAAATGGCAGTATTTCATCTCTTCTTATGGCTGAGTAATATTCCATTGTATATATGTACCACAGCTTCTTTAGCCAATCATCTATAGTAGCACATTTCAGTTGCTTCCATGTCCTAGCCACTGTGAATAATGCTACTATGAACATTGGTGTGCAAATATCTTTTTGGTTATGGGTTTTCAAGTCTTTGGGGTAAATACTCAATAGTGGGATTGCTGGATCATATGGTAGATCAATTCTTAGTTGTTTGAGGAACCTCCATACTGTTTTCCATAGTGGCTGTACCAATTTGCAGTCCCACCAGCAGGGTATGAGGGTTTCTTTTTCTCTGCATCCCCTCCAACATTTGTTATTACTTGTCCTGTTGATGATAGATATTCTAACAGGTGTGAGATGGTATCTCATTGTGGTTTTGATTTGCATTTCTCTAATAGCTTGCAATGTTGAGCATCTTTTCATATATTTGTTGGCCATTTGTATGTCCTCCAGAGAGAAGTGTCTGTTCAGGTCTTCTGCCCATTTTTTGATTGAATTGTTTGTTTTTTGTTGTTGTTGTTATTGAGTCATATGAATTCTTTGTATATTTTGGGTATCAGGCCCTTAACAGAGGCATTGCTTACAAATATATTTTCCCATTCAGATGATTGTCTCTACCTTGTTAATGGTTTCTTTCCTGAGCTGAAGGTTTTTAGTTTGATGTAGTCTCATTCACTTATTTTAGCTTTAACTTCCCTCGCTTTTGAGGTCAAATTCATAAAATCTTCTTAAGTCCAATGTCCTTGAATTTAGTTCCTATGTGTTCTTCTATACATTTTATTGTTTCAGGTCTTATATTCAGGTCCTTAATCCATTTTGAGTTAATTTTGGTGTGTGGTGATAGACAACAGTCTAGTTTCATTCTTTTGCAGGTTGCTTTCCAGATTTCCCAGCACCATTTACTGAAGAGGCTTTCTTTTCACCACTGTAAGTTTTTGGCTTCTTTGTTGAAAATTATTTGCCCATATAAATATGGGTTTACTTCTGGACTCTCAATTCTGTTCGGCTGTGTGTGTCTGTTTTTCTGCCAATATCATGCCATTTTAATTACTGTCGCTTTGTAGTATAATTTGAAGTTGGGCAGAGTGATGGCTCCAGCATCGTTCTTTTTTCTCAGGATGGCTTTGACGATTTGGGGTCTTTTGTGCTTCCATATAAATCTGATGATTTTTGGTTCTATTTCTTTAAAAAATGCCGATGGGATTTTGATAGGTATTGCATTAAATCTGTGTAATGCTTTCGGTAATATGGTCATTTTAACTATGTTGATTCTTCTAATCCAAGAACATGGAATCTCTTTCCATTTCTTTGTATCTTCTATTTCTTTTAGTAGAGTCTTGTAGTTTTCATTATATAGGTCCTTCATGTGTTTTGTTAAATTTATTCCTAGGTATTTTATTCTTTATGGTGCAATTGCAAAAAGAATTATTTTTTTACTTCTTTTTCTGACACTTCATTATTTGAGCATAGGAAAGCTATGGATTTTTGAACATTGATTTTGTATCCAGAAACTTTACTGTATTTGCTTATTATTTCTAGTAGTGTTCTTGTGGAGTCTTTAAGGTTTTCTATATAGAGAATCATGTCATCCGCAAATAGTGACAATTTGACTTCTTCATTTCATATTTGGATGCTTTTTATATCTTTCTCTTGTCCAATTGCACTTGCTAGGACCTCCAATGTTATACTGAATAACAGTGGTGATCGTGGACAACCTTGCTTGTTCCTGATCTTAGAGGGAAGGTTTTTAGTTTTTCACCATTAAGTATAATGTTGTCTGAGGGTTTGTCATAGATGGCCTTTATTATGTTAAGGTATTTTCTTTCTATACCGATTTTGTTAAGTGTTTTGATCATAAATGCATGCTGTATCTTGTGAAGGCTTTTTCTGCATCTATTGATATGATCATATGATTCTTATTTTTTAATTTATGTGGTGTATCACATTAATGATTTGCGTATGTTGAACCATCCCTGTGCCCCTGGGGTGAAGCCTACTTGATCGTGGTGTATAATCTTTTTAATATGTTGCTGTATTCGGTTCACTAGTATCTTATTCAGGATTTTTGCATCTATGTTCATGAGAGATATTGGTCTGTAGTTTTCTTTTTTTGTGTTATCTTTACTAGATTTTGGTATCAGAGTAATATTGGCCTCATAAAATGAGTTGGGAAGTATTATTGCCTCCTCTTCGATTTTTTGAAAGAGTTTGAAGAGAATAGGTATTAAATCTTCTTTGAATGTTTGGCAGAATTCACTAGTGAAGCCATCTAGTCCAGGACTTTTACTTTTTGGTAGGTTTTTGGTGATTGTTTCAATTTCCAGACTGCTGATCAATTAATTTAGATTTTCCAGATCTTCTTGACAGTCCAGGAAGATTGTATTTTTCTAAGTACTGGTCTATTTCTTCTAGGTTATTAAATTTGTTATTATATACTTTTTCATAGTATTCTTGCATGATCCTTTGTATTTCTGTGATGTTAGTCATAATTTCTCCTCTTTCATCCCTGATTTTGTTTATTTGTGTCATTTCTCTTTTTTCTTTAGTGAGTCTAGCTAGGGGTTTGTCAATTTTATTAAACTTCTCAAAGAACCAGCTCTTTGTTGCATTTATTTTTTCTATTTTTTTGTTTTGTTTTCAATTTCATTTATTTCTAATTTTGATTATTTCTTTCATTCTGCTGACTTTAGGTTTCATTTGTTTTTCTTTTTCTAGTTTTTTTCTTTTAAGATGAAGCATTGGGTTTTTTATCTGCACTTATTCTTGTTTTTGGAGGTAAGACTGTAATGATATGAACTTTTCTCTTATGACTGCTTTGCTGTGTCCCAAAAGTTTTGATATGTTATACTATCATTATCTTTCTTTTCTATGTATCTCTTGATCTCTCTTTTTATTTCTTCCCTGACCCAGTTATTCTTCAGTAGTATATTGTTTAATCTCCATGTATTTGTGGTTCTTTCTGATTTCTTTCTGCAGTTGATCTCTAATTTCAAAGCATTATGATCAGAGAATATGGTTAGTATGATGTCAACCCTCATATTTGTTGAGGCTATCTCTGAGTCCCAGTATATGATCAATTCTTGAGAATGTTCCATATGCACTAGAGAAGAATGTATAAGCAGCCGTTTTGAGATGGAAGGATCTGTAAATGTGAATTATGTCCAATTGGTCTAATCTGTCATTTAAGGATGTTATTGTCTTATTGATTTTCTGTTTGGATAATCTGTCCATTTCTGACAGTGGAGTATTTAGGTCACCTACTATGGTAGTGTTTTGGTCTGTTTCTTCTTTTAGTTCTGTTAGTAATTGCTTTACATATTTCAAGGCTCCCTGATTTGGAGCATAGATATTAATAAGTGTTATATCTTCTTGGTGCATGATTCCCTTTATGAAGTGTCCTTCAGTATCTTTCTTTACCTTTTTTATTTTGAAGTCTATTTCATCCAACATTAGTACTACTACTCCTGCTTTTCTCTGAATGTCATTTGCTTGAAATATCATTTTCTGTCCTTTCACTCTGATTCTCTATTTGTCTTTGACACTGAGATGTGTCTCCTAGAGGCAGCATATGGTTGGGTTTTGTTTTTTTGATCTATTCTGAAACTCTGTGCCTTTTTATTGATGAGTTCAGTCCATTTACATTTAGGGTGATTATGAGGTCTTCTCATAGCCATTTTATCTTTTGCTTTCTGGTAGCTCGGTGTTTCCATTGCTTCTTTGCCTTTGTGTTTCTATTTTCTTTATTTTGGTTGGATTTTTGTGTTTTTTGCCTCTAGTTCTTCTTGTTATGTTATATACTTCAGTTCTGAATCTTTAGTGTGTGGTTACCATTACGAATATGGAAAGGATAGTATATATACACACATACGGTCATCCATTTTCTTCCACACGTGTCTTATCTCCATTCCCCTTTGAGAATTTGGATCTTTGAATCTTCCCCTTTTCAGTCATTGTTATCTCAGTTAGACCCTATGTATGCTGAACTTTCATTACTATCTTGCTATAGCAATTCTCTTTTTATTATTTAAGCGTATAATGCCCTGTTCTTAGTAAGGATTGCACTCTGTTTCTATTTGCCTGATAGTCGCTTTACTCCTAAAAATGTATTTTTTTTTGTCATTTTGTTTTAGGTGAGCTGACCCATTTTAGTATTTCCTGTAGTGCAGGCCTCATAATGGAGAATTCCCTCTATTTTTATATGTCTGGAAAAGTCTTAATTTCTCCTTCATATCTAAAGGAGAGCTTAGCTGGATACATTATTCTAGGCTGGTGGTTCTTTTTACTTAATAGTTTAAACATTTGATTCCATTCCTTTCTGGCTTGTAAGGTCTACTCTGAGAAGTCCAATGATAATCTAGTGGGTTTTCTATTATAAGTTACTGTTTTCTTCTCCCTGGCTGCTCTGAGAATTCTATCTTTGTCATTGATTTTTGATAACTTTAATACAATATGTCTTGGTGAAGGCCTTTTTGGACTGAGATAATTGGGTGTTCTGTTGACTTCTTGAATTCCAAGCTCCAGCTCATTCCTTAGATTTGGGAAATTCTCATCCACTATTTTTCTGAAAATATTTTCTAGTCACTGTGACTTTTCTTCGCCTTTGTTAAAGCCCATTATTCTTATGTTTCCTCTCCTGATGGTATCTGCTAGTTCTTGAATTTCTCTTTCATTATTTTTCATTCTTAGGTTTCTCTCTTCTTCCTTCTGATTTATTTCTAGATTTCTGTCTTCAATATGACTGATGCTTTCCTGCATTTGGTTGACTCTATTTCCCAAGCTTGTTGTTTCATTTTTCAACTCTTGCAGTGTTTTTTATTTTTGGCTTCAGAAAGTCTATTCTGCTCTTCTTGAGGGTTTTGATCTCCTTGCTCTGCTCATCTAGTTTTTTTTTTTTTTTTTGCAATTTCTGAAATTGTTAATATGACTTGTTTCACTGAGTTTTTTCAAACTACCATTCTGAATTCTTTGTCATTTAAGTCATGTATTTCTACATCTGTAAGGTTATTTTCTGGAGATTTTTCTCTTTCTGTGATGCCTTGTCACTTTGTTTGTTCTTGGTGTTTAATGGACTATTTCTCTGCCTGGGCATTAATGGGAGTGTATTCTGCTGTTTTTTCAGAAAGAAGGTTTATTATATAAAGGTCTCTCTTTAGCCTGCTACAAAGAAGGCACTTTTCTTTTGGTTTCCAGTAGCGGTGTCTAAGCCTCTTGGATCCCTGCTTTATATAAAGCCTAAACAATGCCTTTTTTATTTTCTTGTAGATATTTAATCACGCTCGCTACCCTCAGTTTCAATCCCTGTCAGTGTTAGCGACAGTCTTAGCAGGGTTTGCTCAGATTCCCCTTGGAGCTCATTTGTCTCAGAGGGTATGGGGAGAGGGGCCCTTTGGTTTGGGAGTTGGGGGCTGTGGCTCAGCCTCGGTTTTGCAACCGGGTCTGGTAAAAATCAGCTGTTGTTTGTCTTTGGTTTCATCTCACTTCTCTGCTTTCTGCCCTGATGACTGGGCCCAGATGTCGGCTGCTAGAAGTTCCAGCACTTCCAAGCAGGGCTGATCAGGGAAGTCATGCACCTTCTCCCCTCCCCCTCCTCTTCCAGGGAGCTCCAGAGGCTTCAAGAGGTAGCTTCAGTCTCAGCAGCTTTTGCTCAGATTCCCCTGGGACTCTGCAGTATTTGGTCTCGGAGGATATGGGGGGAGAGGCCCTCCTGGTCAGGAGTTGGGGGCTGCAGCTCAGCCTTGGTTTTGCAACCAAGGCCAGTAAATATCAACTTTCGTTTTTCTGCGGTCCCATTCTGCTTTTCTGCTTTCTGCCCTTTTGACTGGGACTTGCTGCCGACCACGTAGAATTCACAGGACTTCCAGGTGGGGCTGTTCAGGGAAGTCACTGCACCTACTCCCCTCCTCCTTCCTGCAGGAAGCTCTGGCGGCTGTGAGAGGCAGCTTCTTTATTTCTCCCAGTGCACTGACTGATACCTGGGGTTCTGACCTGTGGTACCTCTTATGCACAGATCCCATGCTCAGACGTGCTGGTGTGCAGTTTGGGTGTTTTTTGTTGAGTTTTAGATGTTCAGCTTATTGTTGTTTCAAAGGGAGAGATCTGAGGACGTCTCTCACTCCACCATGTTTCCCATAATTCGAAACCCATACTTCTAATATCTTTTCTAATCATGAGACCACCATATACAAAGACTTATTCATTAGATTCATCTGGATATTTTCAAACTTGAAAAAACTAAAGTCATTTATGGTGTGTTCTTTGCACAGTAGAATCAAGAGAGAAATCAATTAAAAAAATCTAACTAGAAAAATGTCAACTGC
Source organism: Eidolon dupreanum (assembly GCA_028627145.1). Lineage (NCBI taxonomy): Eukaryota > Metazoa > Chordata > Mammalia > Chiroptera > Pteropodidae > Eidolon > Eidolon dupreanum. The sequence continues at coordinate 35,027,849 of CM053506.1, forward strand.
TTGATAATTAAGCACTTTAAAATCAATTAATTTGATAGTTTGGGTGAAATATGTAATTTCCTAAAAAAAATACAACTTTATAAAACTGTCAGAAGTAGAAAATATGAATAGCTCAATATCTCTTAAAGATATTTAAACCATTATTTAAAAATCTCCTCCAAAGTAAACTTTAGGCTCACACAGTTTCACTAGTAAATTCTTGCTAAAATTTAAGGAAAAAAAATAAATAACACAAATCTTGCACAAACTCTTCCAGAAAACAGGCAACTGTTTTTCTAATGCAACTTTTATGAGACCAGCATAACCACAGTTCCAAAACCTAACAAGCACATTACAAGAAAGAGAATTACAGACCAATCTCTCATGAACATCTTTAACAAAATAATAGACAATTGAATTTAATGATAAATAAATTGAGCTTATTCTAGGAATGCAAAATTGTCCTAACACTTAAAAATTAACCCAACCACATTAAGGTAAAAAAAAGGAGAAAGGTTACATAAACATTTTAATAGATGCAGAGAGACAATTTGACAAACTTTATCTCTCCCTTATTATATTTATTATATTAACAGATTTATTATATGTTAAAAAAAATAACTTCACTAACTGAGAATAAAAGGCAACTTTCTTAAATAAATAAAAAATATTACAACCCCCACCCCAAGCAAACATCATACCCAATGGTAAAATATTAAAAATTTTCCTTCTGCGATTGGAAATGAGACAAGGATGCCAGCTACTTATATTCAATATTTAATTGGATGTCCTTACCATTGCAGTATATATTTTTAAAAAGGTCTTAGGACTTGGAAGAAAGAAAAGAAGCTATGACAGCATGGCCATATGTCAAGAAAATCCAAAAGAATCTATAAACTATTTGAATTAATAACTGAATCAGCAGTGTTGCTAGATACAAGGTCATTGTTTAAAAATCATTTGTATTTCTATATATTACTCACAAGCAAGTATAAAATTATATTTTAAAATATGCTATTACCTTAGTATTAAAATATAAACTACATAGTAATAATTCTAACAAAAGATTTGCAATGTCCCTACATTGAGAACTATAAACATCCTTGAGAGAAACCAAATACCTAAATAAATTTAGAGATAATATTTAACATTTAGAAAGCTCAATACTATAAAGATGTCAACTCCTCCTAAATGAATCTATAAATTAACACTATCCCAATCAAAATCCTAGCAGAATTTTTTTGGAGACATCGACAAACTGATTCTAAAATTTATATGGAAATGTAAAGGGTTGAGGATATCTAAGGAAATTAAAGAGGAAGAGCAAAACTAGAAGATTCATTCTACTTGAGAAAATCCATGATAAAGCTATAGTAATGAAGACCTTATGGGGTCGACACAAAGTTATATAAACTAACCAGTGAACTAAATTAGAGAGCCTACCCATAAACGGTCACTGGATTCACACCAAAGGCAAAAATGCAGTGGGTGAGAGAACAGCATTTTCAATAAATGTTGCTGGATTAAATGTATATGTGAAAAATATCTGGACCCCTTCTTATGCCATCACTCAAAAAACTAATTCCAAATGGATCACTCATCTAAATGTAAAATAAAACAATAAAGATTTAGAGGAGAATGTAGGAAGACATAACCTTGGAGTAGGTAGAGATTTTTTTAAACAGGACATAAAGGCCCTAATCAGAAAAAAAATCCTCATATGTATAATGACAAAAGACTCATATCTAGAATATGTACAAACTGTTACTAATTAATAAGAATAAGACCGACGACTCAAGAGGAAAATGGACAAACAATTTTAATAAACACTTCACAAGAAGATATGCAAATATTCGAAAAACATGTGAAAGCATTCTTCAGCCTCATTAGCTAGCAGGGACTTATAAATTAAACCACAGTGGGATGATCCCTACACACCTACCAGAATGGCTGGCTTAAAGTCAGGAAATTCCAGGTGTAGCACAGCTGGTAGGTTTGCAAACTGATATAACCATTTCAAATATTGTTAGGCAGTATCGACCAAAACTAAAAAGAGTACACATAATAGGATTTCATGTACATGAAGCACACAGAGGCAGGTCTAATCCATGGTGCTGGAAGTCAGAATGACAGTTATTCTAGGGAAGGACTGGACAAATTAACAAGAATATGAACGAGTGTTCTGGGAAGCAGGGAATTGCTCTGTTTCTTGATCTGGATGCTGGTCATATGGGTGTATCTAGTTGTGAAAATTCATTAGGATTTACACTTATGATATGAAAAGTTTACATATATATATACATATATACATATATATATATAAACATATATATACATATATATATGTATATATATATATATATTCATCCCCAGTAAAAAGTTAGAAGTAATCTAACAACTCAGTTTTAGAGAGGAATTAAATTAGAAAGTAGAGACTGAAGAACACTACTTACTTTCACCTTAGAATAATAACGATAAAAAGAAGCTATCTTCTTAACTCACCTTATGATGTTAGCCATGAACTGCTTAGTAAAATACATCTGTTAGCATAGCCTAGTAAATTCTGTACTGCTATGGGGGCTGGTAGTGGGATGAAATCCTTCTTTTTTCCCAATCAGAAGAATTACTTCTATAGCTTATATTTTATTTTCAAGTTTAGTTCTCCTCTGCCTACAGTTATAACTTTTCTTTTTTTCCTCTCCACCTCTAAAAACAAACATAATTTTCACCTAAATAGTAGAATAAAATTGCCTATTCCAGGTTCTAGAAAACAGCTTCTATTTTGACAGAGCATCAGTTCCATAATTTATTCTTCACAGAATTACATAATTCAAACTCATTATCTAACAATCCTCCTATTTTAACTGTATCTTTTTTTTTCCTGTATATTTTATTCCATAGCAACATGCTTTCTAGCTCTCCCACAACCATTTCACTGAGGGAAGATGTCGCAAAGGTTTCTCTTCACATTATAAACTACCAAGAAAGGAACAGGTTTGAAGCTTTGTGAATAAGAGACACTGAGAACTAATCATTCATTGCACATTCAACAATTGGTTTTTGAGGGCCCTCAGAGTGCCAGGCAACGTTCTAGGCACTAGAAGTACAAAGTAATATGGTCAAGCATGTAGGTTCTGAATTTAGGTAGCTTGGGTTTGAATCCTAGCTATATAAATTGACATCTTTAAAAATGATATGTTTACCTATATATGACTCAGTCTATTCATTTATGAAGTACAGATATCAGTAATGCCTTTCTCCTAGCCTTGTCAGGAATGCATAGAATGTGAAAATCTCTTAGAACTATCCTTGACATGTAGTACATGTAAGCTGTTATTACCAGAAGAGATGACACTTAATATTTGCCAAATTGCCTATTGAAAAACTTTTCACCGGGACTTCCTGCCATGTCCTCTCCCCTAACTACTGCCTGTCATCCATGCTAGCAAAGAAATGACAAACTCATTAATTGGATTAGCAACTAGGATTGTAGTACTGGAAAATCCTCAGTCCATCCCAGCTCCTGCTTTTTACAAATGAGAACACTAAATAAAGTCCAGAGACATTGCGCAGCTTGAACTGAATCTCACGCAACTAATTAAGGGATGAAGCTGATATTAGACCTTGGGTCTCTACATTCCTAGTCCAGGCCCGGGGCTGGAAAAACCTGCAAACTGAAGATTAGCCTATTCTCTTGTCTAGATCCCATTTGACACCACCAAAGTTGCAAATCAGTCACACTCCTTCTACTTGGTGGGGGTGGAAGATGTGGGGGCACCTTGCTGTAAATTGTCTATTTTTAGCCTCTATATATGGCCTGCTCTCTGCAGACTTGCTCGGGCTAACAGACTGCTGTGGGATTTAAGGCACTCTTCATGCTGTTGCTTGGTGGTTGCCATGCCAACAAAATTAATGGAAATAGAGTTTTCTAGTAGATTATTCTTGTGAAGGCTTTAAAGCCAGATTATAGCTTCAACTCTGAAGCTTAAATGATGCAAGTGATTAGTACTGGTATATAGTAGGTGCACCATAATACTTGTTGAAAAACAGAATGAATACATGAATGAAATTAGTTGCATTAGGGAGCTGAAGATGTAGCAGCAGAGAACTGACCTGCTACTTAAAGTTAATATTTAAAGTCAGTCTGGAGCAAGTTGACTCATATCCTCTCTGGATTTTCATAATTACCTGGCACTCTGATTTGTCTGATTCCAAAGGACTGTCTCTGATATTCAGGCCACTAACTAGCTCTGCAACCTAAGGGGCTCTGACTGCACATGAATGCTTGTTGTAGACATGGAAAAAGTAGCGGGAATCTGACCCAGAGCACCCCGCTTGCAGGCCTTTTATGGGGGGAGCTCATTCACATCTGAGAGAGTCGGTGTTCAGTCCTTCTAAGGATGCTTTTTGGCAAAGGTAATCACCATATTTAATGAATGCATTTTTTTTTTTTTTTTTAATTTAAACAGACTCTGGTTCAAGAAACCTTTGTTTGAAAGGCCATCCTCTGGCCACAATGAGTGAACATTATCAGATAAGCAGAGGGTCAAGCGAATGCATAAATCTTTGTTCAATTTCCAGGTATTTCAGCAAAGATTCTCTGACAACCCAGCCTGGTGGGTTCATTCCCTTCTCAATGAAATCTATTTCTCTATTAATCATGGCCTTCCTTTATCCTTCTTTCTCTTCCTCTCTCTGTCCTCTTCCTCCCTTCCTGCGTAGTCTTCCATTCTGCCTTCCATTCTCTCCTCTCTTCCACAGCAGTGGAAAGAGCACAGTATTTTGGAGTCAAAATTAGATTCAAATCCTTACTATCACTGATGCTTATTGGTGGTGGGACCGTTAGCAACTTTCATTACATCTCGAGCAGAATTTCCTCTTGTGAGCAAGGGACTGCCAGTGTCAGTCTTGGATGGTTATTGTAATGATGAAATGTTTCCCAAACTTTAGTGGGCATGAGAGTCACATAGGGAGATAGGTGAAAATGCATATTCTCAAAACCCATACCTACAGATTCCAATTCATTAGGTCAAAGTCCCAGGCATCTGCATTTTAACAATACAGACTTCAAGAGTCCTGCTTTGAGAAACACTCTATATGCTTGTAAGAGCTCAGCAGAATGAGACATATAGTGAATATTCAAAAGGTGGAAACTATGATCACTATTCATTCAGTAAATATCTATTGAACTATGTACTATCTACTATGTACCAGGCATGATACCAGGCTCTGTAGATATGTTTCATTAAATTTCTTTTACTATGAATTTAATTTGTCCTATATGTATTCCTCGTCCCATCTCACTAGTTTTAAGTTCCTGGAGGGTAGGATAAAGCAGTATAATGTGGTACAGAAGAACTTAGATGTTCTATTATTCGCTAGCTGTGTGGCTTTAGGCAAGTCATTTTATCTCTTAGAATTTTATTTTCTTAATCAAAAACTAGAAAAGCAATGAATGTAGTAGTTAAAAGTCTAAAAGTTTGGAGTCCTGGTTCTAATGCTTACTAAGTGTGTGATCTCGGGAAAGTAACTTCATTGAGCCTCAGCTTCCTCTTACATAGAAAGGGGATTCATTTGTTAAACATTCATTCCTCCAACAAATATTTATTGAACACTTTCTCTGTGACCAACACTGTTTTAGGTACTAAGAATGCATTGGGGAGTAAGACAGACAGGGTCCCTGACTCACATAGCTTACAATTTAATGATGGACACGAATATTAAATAGGTAATTACACAAACAATAAGTTCCATTGTGATAAATTCTGTTGTGGTACATTTAACTGGCTAACTTAGCCTGGGACGTCCTAGGAGAGGGGATACTTAAGCTGAGCCCTAAGGAATGAGTAGGCATTACCTGGAAAAGAAGGACTGAGATGGGAAGAAGCTAGACTCTTTTGAAGAAGTAAATTGATACTCGTGTGGATGAAACTGAGTGTACAAGTTCCTCCCACCACCTCACAGGTGTTGAAAGGATTAAATAAAATATTAAAGTGCTTAGCACAGCGCCCAGCACAAACATAATCATCATAGAAATAACATACCTTCTGATTTGCTGTAGAGAACATATGAAGTACTGTGTAAACCAAAGGTTCTCAAATTTGTATTCATCAGGATCACCTGGAAAGCTTTTTAAACCAGATTGCTGGGTTCCACATCCAGAGTTTCTGATTCAGAATATCTGGCTTGAGGCAGATAATCCACAATTCTACTGTAACAAGTTAGCAGGTAATGCTCATGGTGCTTGGCTGGGGGCAGGGGTGGGTCTGAGACCAATTAGTGTAAACTCTAGGGTCCTAAGTGCCTGTCAGTCAAGTTGAATTTCCTTAGATCCTGCACAGGACAACCTCTCCAGAATTATTTGATAATACTCTTTAGACTTTTAGGGTGAGAAATGTCCTCAAAAATCCCCATCTCAAGAACCAGAGAAGATGAGGATGCTGCCTAAAAAATGGGAGGAGCCTGAACCTAAGAGCCCTTCTTCTCAAGAACCCACTTTTGGTGTGTTTTGCCGTGAGGCAGATGCGAGGCCACCCCTCAGAGCGACTTACCCTGTATGCTCCTCACATCAGCTAGATGACCAAGATGACCTGATCTTCCATTACATATATCTTGCACATGTAAAATGTTTTAGCAAATGAATTGATTTTTGAAATAAACATTTTTGAGTTACAAGACAAATTCAATAAAATATAATCTTTTCAAAGAGAATATACCCTGGCACAATTGCCTGTCATGCTTTATGTGGAAGTGAAAACATATTAGTTCCTTTCATCTTTTATTATTTTTTTAAATAGGTGTTTAGGTCCCTGTCTTGTAGTAATATTAATAACGGGAATGAAAACGATAGCTGAAATTATCAGTGCATGTCTGGGTCAGAGTACTTTACATTCATCACCTCATTTGATCCTCACCACCATATGAAGAGATAGATCCTGATTATCTCCATTTCACAGATGAGGAATCCAAGGCACAGAAAAGTCTAGTAACTTGATGCAAGTCCTAGCGCCAGGATTTGAATCCTAGAACTAGGATTTGAATCAAGGCTGACTCCAGAGCTTAATTACATTGATGTGATGATTCATTTGTCCAAAAAAAAAAAAAAAATCTGTTGAAATCAGAAACAGTAAGCTCTGAGGACAGAGACACCCTGAGGAGTCAAGACAATGCATTTAAATAACGGTCTGCAGATGAATAAAAGCTCCTTTGGACAAGAAAATGCAACAACTTTTATTTTGGTTTCATATTTCAAGAATTAGACTAGAAATATCCCCAAACAAGTTTTGTTTTGTTTTGTTTTAAAGCTGAGACATTAGGGTCCTTCAGAAGGAAAGAAACCTCTAGGATAAATCTTTGCTTCTGTAGAGAGGGGGCGTGTCCCTCAGAGATGGGGATCCGGATAACGGGTCTCATTGCTTTATTTATTCACAGCCCCTATACTTTACTAGATTTAGTTTTGTCCGTTAACTTAACACCAGGACACTCGGTAAAAGAGGCTAGAGTAGGTTCCCTAGGTTAGTTATTTTGTGACATCCTCTCCCCATTGCTTAGGATGAAGAGGTCCTAATATAAACACCTGGACCTTCCTGCCAGCATATTTTAGAAAATGCCCAGCCATACTTCATCCTCAACCACCCTCTCCCACTCCCCAATAACTGTAAAGTGCAAAAAAGGTTGCCAGGGCCTGCAGAAAGCGCTGCGCCCCCGAGGCTGGCACGCTTTGCCCCTTCACTCCCCTGGGGAGCGATCCCAGCATCTCTCTTCGCGCGTCGGTGGAATCCTGAGACCGAACCCGTTCCACGGCTGGGGAGGGGAGACAGTCAGTGCTCCGGGCTGCTGGACAGAGCAAGGGTGCCACCCGCGGGACCACAGAGCTCCAGGTCCCCCACCCCGGGCGTGCGCTCTCCGGGCGCGCGAGGAACCCCGCAGCCGCGCGCGCCACCCCGCCGGCCCGCGCCACGCTCCGCCCTGGACGCCGCTCATCCCGGCGCCGGGGTGCGCGCGGGTGGGAGCGGGCCCGACTCAGCCTGATTTACGGCTCTGCTGAAAACCGCTCTGCTCCCGCAGCAGTAGCACCGGCCGCGGCGGCAGCAGCAGCAGCAGCAGCAGCAGCACCTGCAGCTGCAGCAACAAGTCGGGTAAGTGGTAGCCGCGGTGCATCTGCGCCTGCGGTCTGGCCCAGGGGGTGCGGTGGAGGGGGCCGGCCGGGGCTGGGCGGGAGGTCCCGTCCCCTCGCCGCCGCGGGAGTTGGGCTTCTCGGCCCCCACCTGCAGGAACTCGTCTGCACACGAACCCACTCTGGTACCCAGGGCTGGTACGCCGCGGGGCGAGGGGAGCCGGGACCGAGGCGAGGTCCTTGCCCGCCTGACCTGCTCAGGCAGAGACAATTAGGGCTTTTCTTGCTAATCCTGTGGGCTGGGGTTTCTGCTGGGCCTTTGAAAGCTTGCGTACTCCTGAAGTGCGTGATTATCCATTTCTCCATCTAGAATGCCACCCCTTTCCCATTGCCCTCTAGAACCTGGACTTCTTCCTTTACCTCTTGTCTGTATTTGGCCAGGGTTTGCATCCCATCCCAGAGAAACGATGGTTACACAGCACGGTGTAGCACAGGAAGAGGTTCCCCTCTCTGGGGTCCAGAAGCTTGTTAACCTGGAAGCTCTGCCTAGCTGTCTGGGGACCATTTGCACCTCTGCTTTTGAAAGGTTTAGGGCCCAATAAACAACACTTTTCAGCCTAGACCCTTAGCTGAGCTCCCTCTTTTGGAGGCCCAAAGCTTACACTTAAGTAGAAATCGTTCCTGGAGGAAATAGATATATGCTTCTTGCACAGTTGGGTTACTAACAGTCATCTGTTGCTAAGGCTAAGATAAATTCCTACAAGGAAATAAGAAATTCCTTTTTTTAAAAGAGTTATGCTGATACCTACCTGGTTCAAACATTGACCATTTCTGGAGGTTGTTATTAATGTTTAGAGGTTGATCCTTAAAACAGGATCAGAGACAAGACAAATCCATCCAGAACACTTTTTTTTTTCCCAGAAAACTATTTTAATAAAGTCTTGGCCGTGGTCTCACTTAGTCAAATAGTGTTTGACACATTGAGTTTCCAAGTTTTAGTAAAACTGGAATATGGGGGCTGTTATTGTTATGATAATACTTTGATTTATGTCATTACAGCATCGATCAAAGGACAAAATTAAAGGCAAAATATCAGGTTGAAAACTTTTCAGCTGATTGTTTAATGCCACTGCACCTAGTTTGAGTAATGTCTTTTCTGTTCTTGAGGAAAGATGACTGAGCTTGCTCTCTTAGGACTTGCTTTGACAATTCATGCTGAGTTTTTCTCATTTTTTGTATTCATGCTTATCAGGTTGTCAGTAAAATAGGGCACAGTTTTGCAGTTAGTATACTAAATTCAGGAGGGCAAGAAACTTGAATCTACTTCTGGATCTGCCATTTTCCATCTGGCTTTGAATTAATTACTTTACCTCCTTGCTCCACTATTCTCATCTGTGAAAAGGAATGTTACCCACCTTCTCCTCCCTTCCCCTCCACCCCCCCGCCACCCCGGGCAGGGGTCTGCAAACTTTTTCTATAAAGGCCAAGTAGTAAGCATTTTTGGCTTTGCAGGCCATAGAGTCTCTGGCTCAACTATTCACCTCTGCCTTTTAGTATAAAAGCAGCAGCAGACAATACAGAATGGATATGGCTGGATTTGGCCCAGGGGTTGTAGGTTTTAATTGTCACATAAGATATTATGTGCAAAAGTCATTTGACACCAAAAGCCTCTGCCTTCGTGGAGATGAGCAACAACAATCATTTCAGTAGCATTTTAAAACAGACATGTAAGCTGTTTTATTTTTCCCTACCCAGGACTTTTAGAGTAATGCAACAGAAGGCTTTTGAGGAAAGCAGATACCCCTGGCAGGAGTCCTTTGAGAATGTTGCTGTGTGCCTGCCATTCCGCTGCCCGAGGTGTGGAGACCATACCAGATTTAGAAGCCTGTCGTCGTTGAGGGCCCATCTGGAATTCAGTCACAGCTACCAGGAAAGAACCCTCCTGACAAAATGCAGCCTCTTTCCATCCCTCAAAGACACAGACCTTGTTACTTCCTCAGAAGCCCTGAAACAGGGAAAATTGCAGAGCTGTGGCAACGTGGTGAAGCAGAAACCGAGCTATGTTAACTTGTATAGCATTTCACATGAACACTCCAAGGACAGGAAGCCATTTGAGGTGGTGGCAGAGAGACCTGTATCCTATGTGCAGACCTACACTGCAGTGGATCTCCGTACAGACTCACTGGATGGGCCGCAGTCAAGCCCCGGACTTCCCACTTCAGACCCCAAAGCTGCTTTTGAGGCCCATGTCCGAGAAAAATTCAATCGGATGGTCGAGGCCGTGGACAGGACCATCGAGAAGAGAATCGATAAACTCACCAAAGAGTTGGCCCAGAAAACTGCTGAACTGTTGGAAGTTCGAGCAGCTTTTGTCCAGCTGACTCAGAAAAAGCAAGAAGTTCAGAGGCGAGAGAGGGCCCTAAACAGACAGGTGGATGTGGCCGTGGAGATGATCGCAGGGCTGAGGCAGCGCCTGACAGAATCCGAGGAGGAGCTTCTTAGGAAAGAAGAGTAAGTGGCTCTGAAACAGGATGCTAACCCGATTGCTTTAGGCACCTTCCCCCAGGTTACAAGTAAATGTTAAGCAAGGCTTGGTTTTTATTACTTGCAAATACCTTGGCTACATTTCCATTGATAGAGCTGAATGTGGGAGGTACACGGCTTTTAATATTATTTGCCCTCTCTCTGTATGGTCCACAACCTAGCAACATAAAAGTCAAAATACCTAATTCCTTCTCACCTTGGAAACTGTAAAGTATAGAGAATGTTTTTAGAGAGAGGCGTAGTGCATCGTTTCTGTGGTGGGCTCCATTCCCAGCAGCCACTGGTGAGCTGGGGAATTGAATGCAAGGGCAGAAAGGGCATGTTAGGGGAGCCTTCCTTCTTGACAGTATCCATGTAACAAAGTTAAGAACATGAGGGGCTGTCGTATTCAAGTATAAAAATATGCTCTAAGTACAAATAATTTTGGTTTCTTTGCCATTTTGGACTATCTGCCTCTGTTAATTAAATGTTTGTTGCTGAGACTCCATTTAATTATAATTTTTACTTAGAAGGAGCAGACATTAGGAGACCAAGAGGAAACTTTCTGGTATTGCTGTGCTTCTATGATTTAAGTTTTAGAATTTTATTTTTGTAAAATATTTTGTCATGCCTGCTTGCAAAGAGTTGACACTGGTTTTCAGAAGTTATACGTGATCAGAGAGGCTAATATATTAAAAGTCATCAGACTTGGAAAAGTATTTCCTTATCAGTAAGTATAGATTCAACTCAACCTGGAATAGTATACATAACAGTGCAGTGTATTTCCCAAATGCAGAATGTTGGATTTAATTTTAAATGGAGACTCAGAATTCATAGAATGAAAGGGCATAAAAATTGATAAATATTCTAGGAGGAAGGTTTCTAAATAATTTGAGTTCTGTTTTAGAGATCGACTTCATTTCATACTTTCTTTGCCCTGTGGCAGTCTTCTATTTGTGTTGTCTCTTAAAATACAGCAATTAAAGCTTATTCCATTTGTTAAGAGGCTGAGAAACACTGTATATTAAAGGAATCATCACTTGCTATCACTAAATGCTTACGTTCTACAGAGAAGGAAAGACTGCTCTGCTCAAGTAGATATTTTTTAGATTACAGAGTGAGGACAGAATTGAATCAGCCATTGATATAGTTTGCTCTTAGGGAAATGATTTCTGATGAAAAATGTTTATCTCTTGGCTTGTGGTGTTTCCTGGTGGGAATTTAGTGCCTTGACCCATTACTGCCACCAGGATGACTAACATTGCAACACTGGAAAAATGGCAGATGGGGTTGCCCTATGTGCAGAGAAAAGCTTAGAATTAAATTTTATGGTATTTCTGTTTGATTCAAAAGCAGTGGATTAAAAAGGTAACCAAACTAATCGTTCACATTTACTTATTTGTTGTATTTTATTTATTATTTACACAAGTTATAATGGATCTGGGATTTGAGATAGTTGCCTGGAGTATGAGAAGATAGTATTGTGACAGGGAGGATGGAGTGGTTAGAGCTAGGTTATGGTCAAGGATCTAACTTTTACTTGGGGTGATGGGTTCAAAGATGCTTTATTATTAAAAAGAACTGGTTAACTAACTTAAGTAAAAGTGGGCCATGTATGAATCAATAATGATAATGTTTTATGGTTAATCCAGTGCTGTCACCTGAGGACCAGTTGAAAAAGTAATAGGAGCTTGTAAAACAAAAATTAACAGGGTAAAATTGTATGTGTTAAAAGTCCTCCCTCCTCTCCAAGTATACCCCACCACATCCTTTGGAGATAGCCACTGTTTAGTTCAGTGAATGTCCTTCTAGACGTTTCCTGTGTGCATACAATTGCCTGTACGTTATACATACATACAGAGTTACTGTGTTTTCCCAAATGGAATCATGACAGGGAGTGTTCTACCACTATGTGTGAAGTTTGTCTTTGTTTTAACATAACATGTTTTATGTTATCTTTCATGCACTAAATATAGAGTTATATCAATTCCTTTTGGCTATTGCATGGTATTCCATGGTGTGAAAGCACCTTGATTGATTTAATTAGCTTGCTACTGATGAATACATGGTTTTGTTCCATTTTCCAAGTTTTAAAAATAGTGCCCCTGTTAACATCCATATCTATCTGTCTGTCTGTCTGCCTATCTATCTATCTATCTTTGTTCACATTTCCATGAGTATATCTGAAGGTAGATTATGAGTTAATTTTTAGTATGACATTTTTTGGAATACTAGGGAAAAAAAGAAAAGCAATGACATTAAAAAAAAACACAACACTTTAAATGAGAATACAGTGAAACTGTCTTAAACTTTTAAACATAAGATGAACAAAGTCTTCATTTTTTTAAGGTTTCATTTGGCCTATCCTATCAGTTTCTGTATTCAATCCTCAAATAATAAATCTTTCTGTCCATAATATAGGACTGAAAGAGTCTTGTTTCCAGAAAGGACAGTGGAGCCCTTGGTCTAAGAGAGAGAAACTCAGTGTCCTCATCCTCAGTGTCTACAGTGTCCAACCTCCATGCCACTCCCCCCCCCCCCGCCCCCGCCAACACCTCCTGAAATGGGGATGCAGCAGAGAGCAAGCCAGCTGCTCATCTGCTACACCCTTGAAACCGGGTTGATTTGACTGGATCTGCCTGGCAGGTCCCTGCCCCTTCCCTCCTCACCACTCCCTCATAGGGCTGAGCCTTCCACCAAAGAAGTGACCTTTCAGATAGGGGAAGCTGCTGTGTGGCCAAGGCCATACCAGGAGCTGTGCTCTCCTGCTAAACCCTTCCAAATGGGCTCTCAAGGCCCATTTGTGAGAGAAAGTAGATTGTTACTGTCCCATTCAAAATTGACTTGAACTCTGGGGACCCTTTGAGACTTAGTAGATTCAGTTGAAAAAAAAAAAGCAAACATCTAGTATTTAACATTCACGTTAGATTTTGTTGCTTATGGATTTTTCTCCCAGCTTTAAAATCCTTTCTTTCATACTGAAATAAAAGATGTGAGGGCCAATTTTGCCCTGAGGCCATCTATAGACTGAAATCACCTTGGATTATAGAAGTCATATATATGCTTTTTAACAGAGATTTGTTTGAATTGGCAATATTTTGTGCTAGTAAGTCTCATTGTACCTTTGTAGAAAGGTATCTACGTTTCTGGAGAGCAAATCCATAAAAGAAATTGCTCACCATCTTAACAAAGTCTGTGCAACTTTAAAAGTCCTATGGAAACAGGTATTTACTTATTCAAGAGTATTCAGTGCTATAGGGTAGCACTGCTCGTAATCAGGTAAATCAATCCTGGCCAACCTTGCAGTAAGGTAACCCTTAATGAGAAAGGGTGGATGTGTATAGGAGCTGATTCCTGGCGGAGTTGGTCACCTGGGGTTTGAAGAACATCAGTGTAATAACAATAATCCTAAATTTAGGTAATCCTAAATCTCTGTTGGTAAAGTTGCAAAGTCCAGACTGAACACCTGTGATGTGCCCAGCACTGTGCTAGCTGTGTGAGGGGAACAAAATTATTGGTATTTTCCCTAAGGAGCTGATGATACTCCACATAGGAAGAATAAAAATACCCATGAACACGTCCATGTTCAAACCCAGAGTCGTTTGAACACGTGCTAAAATACAAACCATGTTTTAAGTTGATAAATAAAGAACAGATTTTTCTATGTGAAGAGCTACACTGAGGGAGTGAGAATGAAGGGCAGGACTTGCATTGGTGGCCATATAGTGACACTGAAGGAGAGCAGAGAGGTGACTGTTAGAGGTGACCCATGAGGGGCTGTGTAATTTTAGTACTGGAAGGTACTCCCTGTCTCCTTCAGGAAAGCACTTGCTTTTTACAGATCTGGAATATAAGGCCCAGAGTAGTGGAATGACTTTACCCAAGGACAAAAATTCAGTAGCAAAGCTGAAACTGGAACCGAAACTCCCCGTCTTACTGCCGACTGCTTTTTCCATTCACTGTGTCTCAGCCAGACTTCTGAGAATGTGATACTTGCTCGAAGTGTCAAGACTTAAGTAATACCAAATCTGGCGCATTTTGGAATGGGCTCCTTTGCTATTTTGAGAGGGCTGCCAGAGCGACACCATTTATTTTTCTGATGTGATTAAAGAAAATGTCAGCTGGCATCAGAGGTGTTGGAAAACGGGGAAATGGTGGCGTCATTAAATGTGGTTACGATATTAAGCTTCCGGAACAGCAGCCCAGGGCTTTTAACTTCCAACAAGGGCTTTTAAGTTGACTCTCAGCACATCCGTACCTAGTCAAGGTGCAGCATGTGCCACTGCCAGCCTCGGGTTGTAGAGAGGGGCCTCTTTGTAATTCTGTTCTAATTTCCAGACTGCTACCTTGTGAGCTACAATACCTAGAATCTTTTCCCTTCTTTCTTCGTCATTTGCCCTGTTACTGGCTTGGAGTTGGCAGAAGACAACTCTTTATTGCCTGCCCGCTGAGTGCCAGGTACTGTTCTAGGTTCCGGTCAGACAGTGGTAAACCAAATGAGTCCTGTTCCTGCTTTCATGGCAGGAGTAAACCAGAAGGTAAAACAGACGTTAAATAGATCCTCTCTATGATAAAAAGAGGTGTATAGGGGCGGCCTGAGCCAGGTAACATCCATTTAGGTTTTTATCCTAAGCTGGCTGTGGAACACTGGCCTTTGAAAGGAAAGTTTGACTTGGTAACTTGCTCTGCACAACAACTCTCTTGCTGCTTAATTTGTCTTTCCCATTTTTGATCACTGAAGCAGTGTTTTGGAGACTTGGTCTCCAGACTGATTCATAACTAGGAAGCCGGCCAAGAAAAATTATATTAGATGTAGCATTCAGTGAGACAGGGCGGGGGTCTGTTTGTTCCACATTTTAATGCATTTGTATAAATGCGAGTCCTCTCTTTCCAGGCTATGTTCCATGTAGACTTACACACTAATGTAGGAAAAACTGGATGTCAGATATGGTCTCTGAGGGATGACATGTGGTAAAATTTGGAGACCCAGGAAAATTTTCTATTTTCTGTCTCTTGCTCTCTCCAACCCCCTACCCATCTCTGGCCTGAAGGGCTTAGAATTTAGGTGTTGATTTACTTAGAACCAATTAGAATAACTTGACTTCTTCATTATTTTTCATATCCCTGGTGAGAAATATGTGTACTTTTTGGTTTATTCAAAGCCAATAAAGAAAGATGAGGCAAAGGGCTGACAAAAGTAGAGAAGTGATGTGGCCCCAGATGTGCAGCAGGTGCAGATTCTCCCCCATGGGGCCCCGTGGAGTACACAGGAGCCATCTCCAAGCTCTGAGTTTGCAGCGTTTCCCAGTGCTTGGAGACATTCAGGTCTGGCTTTGGGATTTGCCTTCTGGCTGACATTACAGTCTGTCTGAAGTGCTCTGTGATCAATGGCTAGCCTATTTTTAGCTGGAGGTATTTTTACCATTTCATATACCTCTGAAGAGGTTCATAAATCAGTAATGTAAAATGAAATTTAAAGAACTTGGTAGAGCTTTTGCCTTTGGGACGAGAAGCTGATATTAAAGTGTTGTTTAAAATTAGAAGAGAGGCATCAATTTTAGATAGCACCCCCACTCCTGTAGCAGGTACCTGTATCACAGGTTACATATTGTTTTTATGCCCAAGTACTTACCTGGAAAAAGGTAAAAAGAAACCTAAAGATCTTTTCATCAGCTAAAGATTTTCAACTAGAAATATTGCACATTTCATGCATTCAGCAGAGATTTGTCAAGCCCCTGTTGTGTGCTGGGCTCATGTTAGATTCTAGGGGTATCACAGTGAAGGAGCAGACAGGGTCCCTGATTTTACTCACTGGTTTTACAGTGAGTGGGTAAATGACACTAGTCCTCTGCAGCATGTGTGATGATCAGGAGCAAGGTTGTACGGGAGAACACAGTAGGTCACCTAACCCACACCTAGCCTCGTGCGGCTAGCAGAAAGCTTCCCAGCAGAAGAGCTTGAGGTTGAAGGGATCATTAAGAGTCAGGCTTGGAAAAGGTAGGGGGAGGGACCCTGGTGGAGGAACAGCATGTGTAAAAGTTAGAAACTGGCTGAATGAAGAGTTCACTGATGCTGGAGCAGGGAGGGATGTGATGTGCAGTAACGAGGCCCAAAGAACATGAGGCTACAGGATGGCCATGAAAGCTGGAAACAGAGGAATGGTTACTGTAAGTTGTCCTCATTGTTATCCCCATTAACAATGCATACTTCAGTGCCTGTGTAAAATAGAAATTAACACCACCGTTTATGTGCATTTGCCTCTGTCTGTGCCTGCTTCTAGTGTGTTGATAATAAGTCTGTAATTTTTCTGAATTAACCTGTCTTTAACCTACCTCAGAAAAAGTAATTGAGGGGGTAGAAATCAAATAATATCTCTGTTTCAGACCTTATGACCATTCTGTAAATGAATGAGTGCATGAGTGAACAAATATATTTTCTAAACAAAGCTTTGATTATATTGAAAGGGCCTTTTCACTCAGTATTCCCTTATTTTGTGTTTGTTTCTGAATGCCATTGAATCTTGGGTTGTTGACAGATTTCCAGGTCTGCAAGTCATTCGGCAAAATATTGAATTCAGGCCAGTTGCTTGTACTGTACTGAGATTTTTTCCTTTCGTGTCAAATATTGCTTTAAATAATCATATTTCCTACTGAAGTTTAAAACTTCAAACCTTGGATTTAGTCATATTTAACCTTTTTAAAAAATAAATAAGAAGTCAAAGATGAGGCTGGAAGTAGCCTAGAATCAGTTAATTTCCCCAAAGCTGGTTTATACCCACATCCTGATTGAATTTCACTCAGGTTTGCCCTTCTCATCTGGCTTTCAGCTTTAACACTTTATTCTGAATCACAGGGTTGAGAACCTAAAATAAAACTACATAAGTCTTTCTACTCTTCTGTCTGATAGCGTCATATTATTCTTTTTCTTAGTCACATTCAGCTCAGCTGTGTAATTACACATTTATTTTAGTATTTGTTGCTTTTAATGTCTGCTTTCTCACTGCGTCAGGGCTTAGCGTACCACTGGTCACATCCAGCCTCTGCTACCTGTGTTTGTGGAGCCTGTTAGTTGAGAATGGTTTTTATATTTTTAAATAGTTGAAAAATTTCAAAAGAAAAATGATAATTTATGATAGATGAAAATTATAGGAAATCCTAATTTCAGTGTCTATAGTAAAGTAAAATAATAAAAAATAAAGTTTTATTGTTACATAGCCATATTTATTGGTTTACATTTCATTTATGGCTCCTTTGTGCTAGACATAGTTGAATAGTTGTGACAGATTCCATATGGCCTGCAGAGCCTAAAATATTAACTCTCTGGCCTTTTTCAGAAACAGTTGGCTGATCTCTGGGTTAGACATGTAAAGTTTCATGAATATAGCCATGGATTCATGAGTGCCCCAGCACTGAGACCAATACCTGGGAGCATTCATCAAATGTTTGTTGAGTGACTGAATAACGGAATAAATAAATATATGAATTGTGGCTACATCTTACTCGTGTTCTAGCCCACACTGTCCACCGCCATCAGAGTTTCTGGATCACTCTGGTACATAGTATGGCAGTAATTCTCAAACTTTTTGGCCTCACTTCCCCTTACACTCTTAAAAAAAAAAAAACCCTAAGGGTCCCAAAAAGCTTCTGCTTGTATGAGTTTTATCTATACTGTATTAGAAATGAAAACTTAGAAATTTGAAAAATAATTTATTTACAAATAGCAATCTATTACTTAACATAAATAACATATTTCTATAAAAAATAATAATTTTCCCAAAAACAATTTAGTGAAAAGAATGGCATTGTTTATAAGTTTTACAAATTATTTTTAATGTCTGGCCTAATAGAAGGCATCTGGATCTTGTTAGCTCTTCTGCATTTAATATGTTGCAAATTTGTTATTGTGGTTGAAGTAGGTGAAGAAAATCCAATCTCACATGGATATATAGTGGACAGTGGAAGGATATTTTAACAGCATTTTCAGAGGATAGTGGATATTCTGCTTTGATACTATGCCAAAATTTGACAATTGGTAGTCTCCTAAAGGTTAATTACAACATGGAATCTGAAATCATATCAATGAGTATTTTATTCTCCCTTACATTTAAATCCATTGGTCTCTCTTGCACTTTGAATAGATATTTTACTGTTTAGAGTATAATTATTCAAGAAGTTACAAATGCAATGTAGTTAAACTTCTTTTCATTCAGGAAATTCCCAAAATCCTCTGGGAAATCAGAGGTGTTTCTGGATATTGTTAATCCAGACTGAGCAGGATGTGAAAGGGGGAGCTGAAGTCACACACATGCTATTACAGTTAGTCACTGGGTTTTGTTGCTGTTTTTATCTAATACAGATACCCAACGACAATCTCTGTATGATGAATTTCTCCAGCCCTTGTCTTATGTAACTTCTCTTTTAAAATTATATCATCAAGCTTGTTTTAACTCTTTATTTTTTAGTTGACATGAAATACCCATAAACTGAAATTAGGTTAGCACTGGTGCCAGGTTGGTTGAAAAATACAAATGGCATTAACTTCTCAGTATCAGGGCACAAGATAATTAGATAAGGGGGAAGTTAGAAAAAGATGCTTTTCTTCTACAACATGAAATAACACTCCACAATTTGCTAGGAGCTTAATGTTAATTCATAAAAGTTTTATCTGGAACCAGTAGCAAAATATAACATGATTTCAAAATACAGCTACAGTCATAAACTGTATTGCATTCAGGTTTGTTTTCTTGCTTTTGAGATGCTAATCCTGTGGGATTAAGCTGTCAAATATTTCTGTTTTATATTCTAAACTGTACAGCCGGAGAGCCCAAAAATAGTAAATCTGCACAGAAAAAAAAGACTGGAAAAAATATACCAGAATGTTGACAGTAGTTACCTCTGGGTGGTAGGATTATGGTTCATCTTTTGGTCTCTTCCTTATCTTTTTTAAACGTTAATTACAACAAATATTGAATGTTATGTGTCATTTATTGTATTGATTGAGGGGCTTAGAGTGGAGAACACAAAGCTGATTCAGCCCATGTTCAGTTAGAGCTTCCAGATAGGTCAATTTCCATATTTCTTATGATAAGTGTGAAATCTTTCTGTAATGAGATAAATATAGTAAATATTATAAACCTAAATGAATTGAAAGAAATACACTGGCTCTTTTCCTTTTTTTTTTTTTTGTTGTTGTTGTTGTTGTTGTTGAGGAGAGGGTTGTGGGTTTTTAGTTGTTTGCCCTGTCAAGAACAATTCGGAGACTGTTTCATGATATGAGTATCCTAAATATCACCCAATACGTCTCTATGGTGGGCTTAACTCCAAATAAATTGAAGCTTTAATGTTGGAAAGGGGAGGGAAGAGCCATTTTCTGGGCTGTTTTCAGCGGTGCTTTTAAGTGACGAAGAGACTCTTTCTAAAGAATCTCAGCCATAACTAGAAACCATGAAACAGCTGAATGTGGCACTCAGACAGACCCTCCACTATTTTGCTGCTAGTTAAGGTTTGTGACTCACCTAGGAGGCAGATCAAAGCCAAATGAGGGTAGAGCTTGAAAATTGGCTTGTGGCCATGGCCTGAACAGCTCAGAAAGTGCACGTCTTCTCTACAGGGCTTGTTTGGAAACATCTGGAAATAAACTTGAAACTTGATGATGAAAGAAAAACTCCTTTACAGAAGGACTCTTATTTCTCTCGTGAATATTTCTTGACTGCTGAAAGATAATGGAATTATTACAGGACTGGGTTTATGTTTGATGCTGGATAGGAAACCGGAAAAGTGGGGACTAGTATAATGAGCAATTCTTTGAGTAAATCACTGTGAGAACCAGTCTGTTTTCTATTTTTACAAATATATAATTCCCAGGGTTTTGCAGAGACATTTGACTCGGTAGGAAGTCTCAGAAAAGTTTCAGTATGGCCAAGTGTGACATATTTGTGAAAGAAAAATCATGACTAATTATGAAAGCAGCTCACTGACTGTCATACAGAAAGGGGCTGGAAGCCATGACCAGCTATTCTGCAAAAACTTTCTGTGAAACTGTGACTCCTGAGCCAGACTTCCCTGAAGTTCTACTCTTAAGAAATTGTGGAGCTCAGTGGAAAATAAAAATCAAGTAGAGGTTGAGAAGATGCAGAGAAGGCAATGAATTTAATGATCAAGAACAATTGCATGAAGTTAGATTAAAAAATAGGATTCATTTATCTAAAATGAAAGAGGCTGGGGAGTGGCAGTGATCAAGCGTTTAGAATCTTGCTTCTGTTAAAGCTGAGAATGGCCAGAAAATACTATATTCAACAGGTGGTGATATTATGGAATTCATTAGCCCCAGTGGGGGTGACAGAGCATACAGAGGGCATGGCTGAAAGGATCTTCATGATTTCTTATTCAGTGAGGCAAATCAGATGAGAATTGTGATACTGTACCCCTACTGGTAGTGCTGATTACCTGGAACTTGTCCTGAGAAAGGCCAAGCATGTGTGTGTGTGTGTGTGTGTGTGTGTGTGTGTGTGTGTGTGTTTGTAAAGATGATTGTAAGAATAGCTACCAAAATGTTAATGGTGATTGTCTCAGGATAATGGGGTTTCACTGATATTTTCCTTTTTATATTTTGAATGTGTTTAAATTTTTCATAAAAAAAACTTTTATTACTTATAAATCAGAAAAATGTTCATTCTTGCATTAACGGTAACAAGAAAATATAAAATAGTAATACAGTCATTAAAAATTTTCTGGATTTGTGAATCCACAGGCATTATGTGGATAAAGGAGTATTGTTTGAGGTATTTTGCTCAACTTTTTAGGGAAGGGCAACCTGCACATTGCTTCTCCTATGTCAGCTAAAATAGTTTTCCCAGTGGACCTTGGATCTACTTCAAGATGGCATTTCTTGAGCTGTTTCATTCTGAGCTCAGAAGTCTACAATTGGGCAAGGTGACTCATTGTATGAATTTTGATGCTCAGCATGGCTTCTTCCATACCTTCCCTCCCTGTAGCCTTTTCTTTCCCAATAGTTAGACTTTTAAAATGTAAGTCATAACTTTTCTCAAAAACGTCCAATGGTTTCCCATCTCATTTTTAATAAAATCCGGAATCCTCCAGTGACCTGTGAGGCCCTGCCTGGCTCCTGCTGTCGTCCTCCCCAATTCTCACTCTGATCTGGCCACACAGGCCTGCTTGCTGTACCTCAGGCCCATCTGCACATTCCTACTGAGTTCTTGCCAGGTATCTGCACAGCTTATTCCTTGCTTCCTTCAGGTGTCTGTTCAAATGTTACCCTTTGCAAAAGGTCATCCCTGACTTTGCTTTCTAAAATATCAGTCACTCCTTCCCTTCTTCTGTCACTCTGTCCCCTTGCACCCTCTTTTAGTTTTCTCCTTAGCACTCATCACCACCCAAGATATATATTTGCTTGAATATTTTATGGTGACTATCTCCTTCTACTAAAATGTAATCTCTAAATGTAATCACTAAAATGGAATTTCATCTCTTTTGTTATTGCCGTGGCCATACTGCCTAGGGTTGTACCCAACACATAGTAGACACTCAATAAATATGTGTCGAATGAATGAATTCCTGTCTCATCTCTCCATTTTGTTTTCTGACATTTTTCCTTGCAGAGAAGTTGTTACATTCAACCATTTCCTTGAAGCGGCAGCTGAGAAGGAGGTTCAAGGGAAAGCTCGGCTCCAGGACTTTATTGAGAATCTCTTGCAACGGGTAGAACTGGCAGAAAAGCAATTAGAGTACTATCAAAGCCAGCAGGCTGCCGGCCTCTGCCAAGACGTCAGTGAACATGTGGTAAGTCGCGCAGGTCCAGCCACTAAGTATAAGGTCCTCGGGTATGGGACATGACTTGTAGGGACTGTCTCGACATCAGTTGAAGGCACTGCCCTGGCCATGGCTGTGTTATGGAAATGATACAGGCAAACCTAAGGCACCTTGAAATAAGCAAAATCCCGGATGCACAGTCTCCAGTTCTTTTTCACCCTCCAAAGTAGAGCCAAGCTGAATTGGTGGAAATATTTTTATATTTGTAGAATAAAACTTTGAAGTATCCAGAGAAATCATCTGTCCCAACCTTGATGTTTAGGTAGATTGGAAGATACTATTGTGTTTCGGAATTCTTCGAGGGAATCTTACGAAAACTTTAGCCCTTCTCAGTACAGCAAGATTCAACCACATGCTCCTTTTTTCCCTTTATAGGAAGGAAAACACTATTCAATAGTCTCTGTCGGTTATGCATTCTTTAAGTATATTTTCAAAAAGACAGAAAAATTCACAGGTGTTAATTCTATTATGGAGTAAATTTTTGCATATAAGCTTACATATAGTTGCCAGGGTTTAAGAAATTACCAGAGTCCATATGAGAATCCTGGTTGTGGATGAAGGTCCAGACTCTCACACTGGCTGGATCAAGATTCCCTGACCTCTTTGGAGGGCAGAGGGAGGTATAGATAACCACGCTGTAGGTGAGGGATGTGGGTGGTAATTTTTGTCCTCCATAATTTTCTTGGTGGTCTAAACAACAGAGCCAAAGAAAGGATTTTTGAAACCCCAAACTGTTTTCATTTTCAATAACATTTTCCTTATTTATTGAACTTTATTTATGCTTACCTCCTCCCCAGAAGATTTTTAAATGATTCTTTAATTTACCCCCAAATGGAGATATATATAAATGAAACATTTATGCTAACCAAAAGTTTAGGTCACTGTTGGTTGACAAAAAAGTTTAGTTTGAGCATTCTGAAAGCCAAAACTAAAAGGAAACATAAATAATAAAAAGAATGAAATGGAAGACAAGTGGGCAAAAGAAGAAATACTGGGGAGGGAGAGAGCCAGACAACAGGGAGGAAAGGAGAGAGGGAGGAAGGAAAGGCGAGAAGAAACCTTACCCAGTGTTTACTGTTAATAATGTGCACTCAGCCTTAGGGCAGTACAGTAATGCAGGCTCCAGAACTTTCCAGTCAGAAACAAAGTAGACTGGAAGGAAGTACATTTGTTACATCTGTGAGGTTTCTGTGTTCAAGTAGTTTCAGCTACATGACATATATATTGTTTTCCGGGTGTGTGTCTATGGTCTTCCACATGTAGCTCTCCTGAGAGGAAACCTTTACCCCTTTCTTCCATCCCTCTGTGACCTCCTTGGGAAACCATAAGCATGTCCAGTCATAACTAACTCCAGCTAGAGGGACACTCTGAGTCCTTTCTTTTCTTTTTCTCTTGTCTTCTCTCAGGAGAGGATTGTGGTGTAAGGTCACAGAACTGAGATGTGAGATAAAAGGCCTGGCTTCCTGATCATTCCCACAGTTTGTCTTCTTGGGCCTATAATTCTTCTATAAAATGAAGTAGTTGGACTAGATGCTTTTAGCCTCTTAAATTCTCTGATCATCACCTGACTTTAGTAGTTAGGAATTCTAAAATGAAAATGTGGCATTAATATTTCAGTCTTTTGAATTATAAGTAACCTGGAGCTAAGACATATATGTAAAATTCTACTCTACTAAGCCAAGAGGATCTTAGAGAGAAAACAGTGGAAGGCAAGGAGGAAGAAAAGAATTCCATTAATTCTCTCTTATTTATATTTCTGTGCCACTTCCTCTGCTCAGTTTATTTTTCCAGGTTTGAAAAATTGAACATCTTTTAAAAAACATAGCCAGTTACTATTTCTCGTCATGTTGTACCATGTGACCAAAAGTTGCTCTTCTAAAATCTATGTGTACATGTACATACAACATATATACAGGCACACATATATACACATACATATGTACACATATATACATGTAAACATACAAACATACAAATATGGTAGGAAATTAATAAATATTTATGTATCTGTCCTCTGTGTTCCAAACATTACATCATCTGCCTTTGTCAGACTTGATTTACCTAGGGAAGAATTGACTAATTCAAATAAAATGCAGTTAAGATTATAGCAGGGAATTTGGAGGTGAGAGCTGTCTGTGAATAGGGCATGATCACACTGTAGAGAGGTGAACTCTAGTGGAGGGTGCATTCTTCACCCTGAGAAGACCAAGAATGAGGTGTTTGATTTCAGAAAGGATTTAGCAGATGTAGTTTCCCCTGTTTTCATGTATAATGCTTTAAACTCTGCTTTGGACCATAATGTACCACATTATGAGACAATCCACAGACCCTGAGACCACGTCCCCTTTTTACTTAGTCAATTTCATCATAATAATATACATTCACCTATGAAATTAGGAGCCATGTCTTTGTTTTAATGGAAGTACTAAGTTTGGCCTCCCAGGGTGTCTGTGGCTCTAGATACACAGATGAAGTTGGATACTTTTGTCAGGAAAAGTTTGAAACATGCCTTTATTAACCTCTTTGGCCCAGCTTACTGAAGGTCCAAAGCTCTGGGACACCCAGGCTTCTGGAGCCTCAGCCCCACTAAGGAGAACTCCTGGCCCCAGTGTACCCAGGATGAAGCAGAACATTTTGATTTACTCCCCCTACACCTCAGCTCCTTCCTCAGAACAGTCGGAAGTGCCATCACCAACCTGGCCTGACTCTCACCATCTACACTACAAAAAAATAGTCAGTTCTTTATCTCCCTTCTTCCACCCACACTTAGTTCCTCCTTCTCCTCTTTCCTCTTTTTCTCTTACCACCTCCAGATAGCAGTGAAATTTCTAAATTGTTATGTGAGTTGATTCTACGGTGTCTTCTAGCTTTAAAATTCTTTTGTACTCTAGAAAAATTTTCTTCCCCCTCACATTTAGAACCTTTTTCTGAAATAATGTTTCAGCATCTGTATCTTTCCTTTAATCCCCTTGAGCATTTATGTTCTTTTTCACCTGGCTAGTTTCTAAAAATGTACTGTGCTTACTCAGATATTTTGTCTTCATGCTCTGAAAAATGCTGTCGAATTAGACACAAAGTGACCTAATATTCCATCTGCCAAAATCACTGACAGAACTGCTCACAGGGAAGGTCATGAAACAGCTTGGATAATCTTATTTTAAGCATTGCATTTATATCCTGCAGGTTGCTAAATTAGGACTAGCAGTAACTCATTTAACATTTATTTATTGAGGATGCAACACTTACTGTGTGTTGAGGGAACTGCTGTGAATTAGATAGATGCGGTCCCTACTCTCAGTGAAGAGAGGCACACAATAAACAAATAACAAATACAATTTTGTATAGTGATAACTACAATAAAGAAAAAAGTAAGATGATATGTTCACTTTAACTTTAGTGGAAGTTAGGAAAAACCTTGCTGAGAAGGCAACATTTGCACTATGACCTGAATAACAAGGAGGCAGCTCTGAAAATTTGGAAGTGGAATAATCTAAGCAAAAGAATAGGAACTGTGAGTGCCTTAGGAGGGAACAAGTTTGGCACATTTGTGTGGTAGAAGATGAAGTCAAAGAATTGGGAAGGATCCAGATCATGCAGGGGCTCATAGGTTGCCTAAGGAGTTTGGATCCATTCCAGAGCACAGAGGGAAGCCATCAACTGGAAGATTTTAAGCAGGAGGTGATCTTTGTTTTAAAACAGTCACTCTGGCTGATCTGGGGAATTGACTGGAGGGGTACAAGAATGAGAGATGGATTAGAAGACTATTATGATGTGGCAGGTGACAGGGGATGGCATTTTGGATAGAGGGGGGTACAGAAAAATGATGGGTATAGGATATGTTCTGGGAGTAGAATTGACAAAACCAGTTAGCTTTGCTGAAGGATTAAATTTAGGGGGTGAAGAAAGAGGAATCAAGAATGAATCTAAGGTTTAGGCCTGAACAATTGAGTATGCAATATTGCTATTTACACACGGGGGAAGTTGGATGAGGGTTGGGTGTCCAGTTTCTCCAAGCCTATAATAACCCGAGACACCGTATTTGTGTTTTAAAAGTACTTAGACAGGCTCTCAGTGCAAGGTTATTTATGTTTTTCCTACCTGGAGCCTCAATCGAAGACACTCTTGATCCCCATCTTTATACTCCTCTCTTCCTAAACAAAACAAAGACAGAGCAGACTAGGAGAAATGGAGGTAGGTAGAAAGGCTAAGCAGGAAGAGCCCTTCCATCTGCCTGAGGCTACAGGAGCCAGAAGGAACAGTGCCTCTTGTGTTCAGGGGGAGGAGAGCATACGGAATTCTGTGGTGTGTATAGCCAGTCCCGCCTCCACGCCAAAACTCATAATCTTTAGGATCACTGGAGAAATTCTGATCCAGACATGGATTCTACTTAACTTTTTATGTGTACACTTCCTTGCTCTTAAACTTATATACACAAACTCATACTTTTGGGGAGGCCGTGCAGAGTGAAGGCTTTCTCTGTCTTGGAATGTGCTAACTTGGGTTTGAAGCCCAGCCCTAACACTGGTAAAGCATTGAGGCTTTGAACCGGCTACTTAACTTTTCTTCCTGAGAAGTTTTCATATCTGTAAAATGGGGATTATAGTGCTGACCTCACGGGGTTGTTTTGAGAGTCAATTGTGGTTGTTAAATGGTTAGTATTTTACCCAGTGTGTGACATCTAGACATGCACAATTTATGGTACATGTATATATGTGTATATGTGAGGTTTATGGATCATCTTTACCCATCTTTATGTATTTCTCTTTCTGTAAAATGGTAGATTCTTCTCTTTTCCTGCGGTCTCAGCAGGGTCTATCAGTGATAGGCATAGGAGCTAAGGTTGTAGTTATTAAAACATTTTGGAAGTCAGGGACTCCTTTGAACATTCAATAGCCCTTTTCTCTAGAGAGGGATCTTTCTTTCTTTCCTTTCCTCCCTTTCTCCTCTCCCTCCCTCTCTGAATTTGGCATAAAATTCCAAAGGGCATTATGTATACATATACAATAAGTCATCAAACTATATGCTTACATACATAAGATGAAAAAATTTTATTCTTCTCAATAATACAGAAAAAGGAGGTAGGAATTTAAAGGAAGAAAGACCCATAATTATTTTTTACCGTGTACACACACTAAAGTCCATTCAAGGAGTCCAGCTGAGAAACCCTTATTGGTGGTGGTGGGGCGGGGGCAGAAGGGCAAGAAAGTTGAAACGCTTATGCTTTGGAGATTCCCAGAAGCTGCCTGCCTGGTGCTTATCTGAGCCATCTGTCCCATCCTCCTTGTATATTGCATAACCTCACAAACCTAATGCAAGGAAGGTGCCTTTTTCTGTCCATATCTACTAATCTCACTGAGAAGCCAGCCAGTCTGAACAGGGTCAGCAATAATGCTGACTTTTTTCAAAACGCAGAAGGCAAATCTTACCTTCTTGGGGACATGACCCTCAAAAGTTTGTTTAAGAAACCTTTCCGATTTGCTCCTGACCAAAGCTCAAGCTGCAGATAGACGGACCGTGCCAGTGATCCTCTTATGCTGAACTTGGTTTCTCGGGTTATTTGAGTATAGCAGGAACCTGTGTCTGGGCTGCATTGCGCCCCAACACCAAAATGGCCCTCTCTCCATATCTTTTGTGTCATCTTCATCTTCTATTGGTCTGTCTGCCACTTCCTTTAGTGGAGGCTACACAAGGAAGGTCAGGAACAGACAGTTGGGAATACGCTGGGTTTGCCTATAAAGTGGTTGGTGACACCCGGATCACAAAATGATAATTATCAATTTATTTTGAAAATGATATTCCTAGCTTGGCCACAAAAGTACGTTAAGATATTTTATTGGTAGTGGAAAATGATCTCAGTGATAGATGGCTTCCGGAACAGCAGTGGAATTGGTTACTGTTTGTATACTCTCATTTTAGAAATGATGTATTTTAGGCAATAAACATTTTAGGCCAATTTTCCCCTTAGTTGATACACTGTGACCAGCCACAGCTATAGTAAATTAGCTGCAAATACAGCCTGAATCAATCGAGAAATAATGGTGCATCATTCCAGTTTTTAAAAACATGTTTCTTCAAATGTTGCTCTAGTGGGAGCTCATTGCCTTTTTGAAATTTTTGAGATCTGCTGATATTGGCTTCTTGGAAATCTCAGAAGGGGAGCTGTGGAGGCTCCCTGAGTAAACAGAGGCTGGGCGTGAGACGTGCGTGTTCACTGCTGCGATGGAGGTGCCGTGGGCAGTGTGACTGACAGAAGTTACTGGCTTCCTTAATGAAGATGCAGTTTCTTAACCTATGAGCAAAATTCTAAAAACTAAATCCAACTTCAAGTGAAGTAATGTTTTTTCTTGTTTTTCCTTTAGCTTACAGATATCTCCTCAAACAGGAAATCCAAATGCCTGTATGTATATCTTTTTATACTTGGCCCATTTGATAATGTTTGCATGATATGTTTTCCTGTTACATTTTATATGGCCTCTATAATATAAATGGACTTGAGAGTCTCAGGTGAAAATTTGCTTGCTTATGTACCTAACTTTCTAAAATGTGGATCTAACTTTTAGCTGTACTAGTTGTTTATTAGTATATGTCTGTATGATAGTACTACAGAAGTATTTTTATGGTATTATGTAGTATAACTTTCTCTTATTGAGGCATAGTATAGTCATAATAGCTCTATAGTTCTATTAATATTGTATATATACTACATTATACATACATAAATTTATACTATGAATCATACACTTTGTAATAGCTATACTACAGATTTGTCTGAGTCCCCTAGTAGCCACTTAAAGACTGAGAAATGGGTTCTGCTCCCATCTTCTCCATAGACCAAGTGTATTTATTATCTTCGGTAGCCATTTAAATCTTTTATGCCTCAATTTTTATTACTGGTAAATAGGACTAGTAATATCTCTCTGAGAATATAGTATCATGAGATCACTTCATAAAGGCCTCAGGAATTTTTGGAAGAAAAATACCAATGTATATTATTTGTTTTGTTGGCAGCATTATCCCTGCTCTAGCATGCAGGAGCAATTGTGCTGTGGGTAGTTTTTAATCTTTAAAGGTTTTAAAGAAATCTTTCTGTTCATCTCCCTCCTCCTGCCTGACCATCTGTAGAAGCCGAGGGCACCCGCATTCATTGTGCAATCACCCTGATCTCAAGACCCATTTTCATCAAAAGGGAAGGAGCTACCTGAAAAAAGCCAAGGATGACAGAGCCAGCATGCAGCCTGCTAAATCCAGTCATGAGCAGGCAGAGTCCCCAAGAGAACTCTGCAGACTACCGAAAAAGGGGGAGCCTCTGGGGTTTAGTCGGAAAGGCAACATCAGGCCCAAAATGGCCAAAAAAAAGCCAACAGCACTTGTGAACATCATCTAAAAGGGTGGGAGCCTCTGGACTACCATTGTCAGGCTTTGGGGAGTGTTGTTCTAGTGGCCAACAATAATGTCTATAGTGGCCAACAATAATGGACACATCCCGTAGTAAGACACAGTGGGAAAGCAAGGGGTATAACACATTTATTTCCTGTCCGTATAAGCACATGGACTAACTGTAATTTAACAAACTGGAATCTTGGTGAACCAGAATTTTACTACAAGTCCCTTGTAGAACCAAGAGGCAAATTACAGAAAGAATTTAAAAAATGAAAGTTGTATCACAAAATTTTAGTAAAACAAAGCTCCAACTTCTAAAATAGTTAGCCCAGTCTCCGGTAGCTTCCATATCTTGTGTTCTATGCAGTGGTGATTGATTCTCAGTCCCAAGGCCACACAAGATGCCAGGCACTGAAAAAAAATTCATCTGTGCCCACTGCCCTCTAAACTGTGGCACAAAGAACGGGAATATAAAGTTCTCTTCATTGCAGTGAAATAAAATTATTTCTGTTTGTTTTTAACCTTCCGCTCAACTAATTTGAAATCCTCCAAAATAAGGATTCCTGTTTCCCCAAGTATTCTGGTTAGTCAAGATTTCAATGTTTGGCTTACTTTGGGGACTTGTTTAGTTAGACGTCAGTTCTTATTTTGATGGACTGTTTTCCAGTTTGTTTGATTCAGGTTTTTTGTTGCCCTGGGTGCATGTTTACCTGAGTTTTGGTGCACTTCTGCTCACTTCTCTGGCTGCATATTCTGCACCCTTAAGGTCGTGCTGTCAGTCTCTACCTTAATATCTGTGTCTATGGTTCTGGTTGCGGAGGGCCAAAAAACCCTTTTGATCAGCACCCATCAGGAGTTCAGGGTCTGAATGGTTTGATGCCATCAGATGACATGTAGTGCATCAGTGTATTGTGAGCCAGCCTGGAGACACCACAACCCTTTCCCAAGACCTCACCTGGCAGTGTCAGCAGCCTCTCTGTTGGCTGTAGGCATGAATTTCTCCTTGCTGGACTAACGTTTTCACCTCCTGCTGCTCCTGTGCCCTTTTATGACTAAAATATACATTCTTGCCTTTCAGCCAGGTATCCGAAGTGTACATAGTACACTGCTTTCTAAAGTAGTTTCTGATGTAAACTGTGCATGTGGTATCCAAAATCTGAGACTGTCCTCCTCTTCATCCTTAAAATGGCCTTTGTTTCCACAAAGAACTATCTGTTAAGAAGCTCCTCCTTTATGATTTTTTTCAAGAAAATCCATGTTACTTTTTAAAAAAAGTTATCATTAGTATCAAGTCTCCTACAGAGTTTACAAGTGCTGGCATCCTTCTGGAAGTAAGAATAATTACATCCACAAATATATACATATATACATATATCTATAACACCTACAAAATATATATGTCAAGTATATTAATAATTTATTTTTACATACTCATGGAAAAGATGTGTGTGGTGGGTGGTTTTTTAAGCTATATATGTTAGTTGATATAAATTGAATTCTATCATTTTAAAAATTAAAACTGTAACCTAATTAGTAGATTATGATTGTTATTGCAATAAACATCAGATTAGTAGTTTATTAAAAATAGATAATAAAGCAATTACTTAAAAATGCCAGTAAATTGAAAAGTGTAACTTATATAAGCATTTTGAACCTATTATAGTGAAAATGTTGATTTTTGAATCTTCAGTTTGACTTTTGGCTCATGGGGTGGGCCATTCATGTGGTGTATAGACAAATGTCAAGCGGAAAAAAACATCTCTGTGAATATCACTGTTTAGGCTAACATTGTAAAAATCGTAATGTTATTATTATTTGGAGAATTAACTTTCTCCAAGGTTATTTATTATTGATATTTATACCATGATTGCACTTTAGCCTTTTACATACTAAAAAATTGACTTGTTGATTGTATTGCATGCAAATTGTCCTGTAACGTGTGTGCAATGACAACTTATTTTTAAAGGTGGCATAGCCAGATTTTTTTTTCCAATTTATTTAATGTAACTTACATTTTCAATTTTCATTTAATATACCTAGAGCGCATGACAGTTCTCTTTGACAGTGGTACCCTGTGACCTTTAGAAAGCACCATAATGTCATATCTACTCTATGTACATTACACAAGACAGATGCTTTTAAGGTATATTAAAACATTTTTTTTTTAAGTTCCAACTAAATTCTGACCCTCACACAAGGAAATGCATTATGTATGGTGGGCTTCTTTAGAGATATAAATTCACTGTTGAAACACAGAAGCTGGCTCACTCTGAGGGATATCCCACTTACATGCTATGACCCAAGCTGTGTGCCATGTCCCACTTGGGTCTTATTTTTTAATATTTTCTTTGTCCACATGGGCAGTCAACTATAGAGTTGCTTTTTGGAAGAAATCACCAAAGTTTCTGGGAAAACATGTTCAAGGTTAAACTCAAGAACGGATCTAATTTTATTTGTTTTATATGGAAGAAATCTTTATTTGAACTATTCTTTCATTCTTTTTTCCCCAAACTAGAGATTCTTAACGGCAAAGTTCAGATTGCTCAGACACTGTTTTCCAGTATTTTTCAGGGTCAGTCAGTTGTCTGGAAGTTGGAATATTCTCTTCCAAGAATTAAAAAGAAAGTTTTTAGATTATGAAATATTATAATAATAAAGCTATATTTCTGACTAATGTGTTGCTGTGTTTTGTCTAAATGAAATGTTTCTGGGGAGCCAAGTATGCTGGTCCATTAACAGTGAACAAAATGGTCCTTCATGAATAAGCTGTTCATTGCACATATAATCACCACAATCTCATACTTATAAGCTTTCCTGAAAACTTAGCTTGTTTTTATCATAATGCCTATATTTAAAAGTTCTTTTTACATATATTGACACTAAGAAGTCCTCATTACAAGCCCATTTGTCACTTTTTTCCCATCTTCCCCCACAACTATGAGTAATTTTCCAATGCTGTATTTTTAAACTTGTCAACTCTTAGCAAAAACCATGAACAGATTTCACAGTATATATCCCACAGTATATATGCTTTACATCCTAGCTATTGCAAAGCCCAGAGAGTGATCAAGATACATACCAGTATCACTGGTAGAATAACTCAGTCTTTGGTTTTTTAAGAACTGTGGAATTAGGAAAATTTAGGGTACTCTATTTGTTCAGGAGTTGCTAGAACTATTAGGGAGATGACCTCAGTCTATTCTTATACTTATGTTAAAGTTAATGGGTTCACCAGATCAAATGTTCCTCAGAAATAACTATGACATTCCTGATTATCTCTAGACATTAGAGCATAAATAAATCCCAGTATCTTGATTCTGTTCAGTTTGGATCCTTGAAAAATGAATTCCAGAGATGGCATGCATGCAGTATCCCGTAGACAAGCCTTGGAGCTATTTCAAATCTTTAAATGATAGGGAACTTTGGAAATCGGATTCCTTTTTGTGGAATGGTGAAATATTTTTCTCTTTTGGGGATCCATGTTCTATATCAGTAAAAATGGACACATCTGAAATATTCATTTAAGAAAGGGATCATCAACCTATAGCCCTATGATATGTTTACTCTGGATTTACAGCTTTTATTCTAAGAAATGATTTTCTTCCATTAGAAAAAATTCATGCCCAGGCAGGCAGGCCCTGCTCTCCTGCCCACACTGTGATGAGGATACTGGTAAAATTTATATATGTGGAGGCAGGAGTCTGGGATGGTGAATAAGGGCTTTGGTACCCATGTCCTGGTACCCTGACCTTGAATATCAAGGGCTTTCACAAACACAAATGCTTATTTTGTGTAGCTACAAAAGACATTACTAAAATCAGTGAGTGGAAGTTCTAAAGAAGCAGATATCAAGCCCTTAAACAAAAAATGGCTAAGTTCAACATAGAATAGATCACCTTGTTGAAAAATGAGCTCCATGTTTTTACACTGCTCTTTGTAGTAGATGGGACCCTTTTTTGGGTAGAATATTATCTTGGATTCTTAAGAGAACACTTGTGGCTCTGGATTACTGTTGTAATCCAGGTACTTTTGCTACATCATTATAAACGTTGGCCACATAAAATTTGGTGTTGACCCGACAAATTGATTTTGGAGATTTTATTTCACTGACATGAGCTTTATGGAGTGTTCAATAACACATATCTACAGTTATCCTCATAGGTACTTTTGAGGTAGTCAGAGATGAGGAGGTATCATTTTCTTCTGTCAGCAGGTACAGAAACAGCAGTTGGGGAAATGGGAGATATACATCTGGCACTGTTAACTCAGTCAGGACCGTGTGCTTCTCAGGAAGCATCTCACCTCCCTGAATGTGGTTTCAGTCTTTAATGAGATGGTGCATTTTTCTGTAACCACATGGCTCCTGAATGCTAGCCAACAATTTC
The DNA here is from genome assembly GCA_028627145.1 of Eidolon dupreanum. NCBI lineage: Eukaryota > Metazoa > Chordata > Mammalia > Chiroptera > Pteropodidae > Eidolon > Eidolon dupreanum. The sequence goes on from CM053506.1 coordinate 35,062,060, forward strand.
ATCCGGTGTTCAATTGAATCAACAGCAATTCTGTCCAACACTGGAGGAGAACTTGGCAACTTTAGACTTAGTAAGAGATGGTGTGTGCTATGTCAGGCTCCAAAATCATATCTTCCTCAGGCATTTTTCAGGTAGTACTAATTAAACTATTGCCTTTCTTCTGACAATACTTAAGGATGTGACTTTGCAATATTTTATAATGAAGGTGGGGCTTATAGTTGTTTGAAAGTGTTGTATGGGGCCCAAGAGCTCCATGATTGACAGAGCAAGAGCATGAACAAGAATATTGTCTCCCCAAATCTTAGCCAAGGCTTTCTGCACAACATCAACCCACCTTCTTGACAAGATGCCCAGAAAAGTCCTAAATGTATGCATTTGTTGATTATTCAATGGTTCTCAGTATCGTAAAATTCAGTTTAATATTTATTATCAATTACTGTACCTATATAAACAAGCCACTATGGGGGATATAAATGTCACCACTCTGTCATCTCTAGACGTCCCCCCACCTTATGATAGAACTATCCCAATTTGCCAAGGAATTCCCAAGTTTCAGATTTGCCTGTTAGAGTTTAATGCACACATTTTTGGACACTTCAGATTGGTAGTTTGCTGATTGACAGGAGGGGCACTGCATTTACTGTGGTCAGTTTGACCATAGAGAAACATAAAGCTGAGTATATATCTCAGCTCCTCTTTGTTCAAGACAGAGTGGCCATTCTCTTTATTCTCAAGAGTGTACTACCTTTGTTTTTAATACTTATTTAAATCAGCCTAGAACTTGACACCATAGCTAAAATATCTTATATAACCCTAAACACAGAGGGCCAGTGGAGGGAACTAGGAGTTTTATAAAGTGAAGGTCACTCTAGTATAAACAGAGGTACTTACGGGGGCTAAGGGCAAATGGGTAGGCACACAGTTAGTTGCTGGTATGCAGAACAAAGCCCCGAGCTTGTCTGCGTGCTCTGGCTCTGGCCCGCCTCCCCCATCTCCTCTAGCCCCATACCTCTGACTTGCTTCTCTCCAGACACTGTCTTCCTTTCAGAGCATCACAAATACTTTGCTCTCCCCCAACATTGCTATTCTGCCAGGTTATGCCTTCTTGGAATGCCCTTCTGTTTTTTATCCACCTGGTTAATTTCTACTCAGCCCTCAGATTTCAGGTCAACTGTCCCTTCCCCAAGACAGCCTCATAACTCTCAGAATACCATCTACCTTTTCACTGTAGGGATGATCCCAGGTGCCCTTTTACATGTAACGGTGTTATTCCTTGACTTGTATCTGCCTCCACCACTAGCTGTCATTTCCATGAACAAGGGGCCTTGTCTATATCTTTTATCCCTAGTATGTCCCTAGTGCCAGGGACAGTACTGGCACAAAATGGGTCTTCACCAAGTATTTGTGGAGCATGTGAGCATAAAAATCATAAATATGTGCTATGTCAAGTCACTAAGTTTATGGTAATTTGTTATAGCAGCCACTGAAGACTAACACACCGTTAATCATTTGGCACACAAGTGCAACCTGTTTGCCACTCCTCAACAGTGGTGCAGTTGAAGGAGGGCTGGTGTTGGCTGCCTGCTTTATGGCTTATATCTGCTGTAACTATGGGTCCAGTTTCCTCAGCTGGAAAATTGACAGACATAATGTCATGCCTTGTCCCTGTAGGAAGTACATGGGGACAACCATGAAGTCTTCCTTTCTCCCTACCAACACCCTACCCAAGAACTTAAAAATAGAAAAATAAAATTCTTCCCTTTATATTAAAATAGAAAGCAAATTATAATGAACAGAGCAGAAAATTATGATGTTATACAGTCCAAATGGCAAAGAATTAACTATAACTTGTTTGATGATATTAACCTACCTAGTGAAACAGCTAGATATTAACATACTTAAAGAAAGCCATTGGGCTCTACTACTTGCTAGTTTTGTTATCTTAGGCAATTTATTTCATCAATTAGAGTCTCATTTTCTCTCCCTGTAATTAGGATTATGAGATGATCTGCATAAAGTTTTTAGCACAGTGCCTGGCAGAGTCAGTAACTAATAACTTTGTTTATTTAAAAGAAAGTTGGTTAAATATGGAAGCTTAGAAAAGGGAATGTCTGACAAATAGCAACAGCATCTGTTGGGGATATGTAGGCCAGTAAATAAAATTCCCTTCCCAAGTTTGGAAGCAACCAAAAATTATGACACATAAATTCAATACAAGGAGACCAAAATATCAGTACTACTAGTTAATCTGAATTCCAGAACATTCTTTGGACCCACACTTTTATGCATTGCTGTTGAACCTTAATTCACCTGCTTTGCTTTTGTTCTTGGGGCCTATAGGTCTTCATTCTCCAGCAGGGTCAGTGTAGTGTCTTTGTCTTTCTTTTCTTCAATTTCTACTCTAGCTGCAGTCAAAATCTGTCTTTTTTGGTTGTCCATTATTTGAACCCCCTTCTTATTCTGCAGGGAGATTCCTCACCTAATAGGGTAGAAAATTTCCTTTAGAGAACTTGAAAATTCCACATACTTTCTTTGCCACCTTAGCCAGAACTCTATGACTTAGACTCTGCCAATCAGACAGGTCTACTTCAGTTTTTGATCAGCAAGAAATGACTCAAGGAGTGGACAGAACCCAGTCTGGTGATTGAAGATAGTGGAGGCAACAGTTCCATCCAATTTCCTGAGGCTCAGCAGTGAGGGTTCTGACAGCAGGATCCAACATCCGATTTGGTTGGGTCAGGTCGTGATGTTTGTGCCCACTGGCAATGACCCTGATGTTTTCACTGGACCATTTTAGTTGTATAATTTTGGCATCGTTCCTGGCTGGGTAGCACCTCCTCACCTGAGATAGCTCACATTATAAGCTCACATTATCTCCATCCTTCCCAGAGATAATATGAACTTACGATGCCATTTTAATAAATTCCTGTCTGATAAATCAGCTAGAATCAGTTTCTGTTGCTTACTACTAAGAACCTTGATGAATATAGCACATCCATTTCAAGTAGCTTAGGAAGAGGAACCATTTTCTTTTAAGCGGGTCTGTAATGAATTTCAGATAGACTACAATGAAGTGGCTTTGATTCTATAGCAGAAAAGAGGTTTTGTGTATTCTTACTTAGCCCATTTCCTTCTTGTGCTTTAGGATATAAGGTAGAGTATTTCAACGTCTGCCTAATCATTTAGGAGGGAGCTAGCTGTTCATCAGAGTGAATGCTCAGTTTGGCCCAATAGCTTAAACATGTCCTGCTTTAAGTTCTCACCAGATTGATCTTGTCAAAATCACCAGAATTAATTAAACATACAACAGTCCGTCCATCCGACCATCCATCCATCCATCCATCCATTCATCCAACCATCCACCCATTCACCAATATTCACAGAGTCCTGTATGATTCAGTCACTGTAGTAGGTACAAGTAATACAAGCTGCCTCCTTACCAGATATATTTGAGGTAGCTGATGAAATTTTCTGAATCATCAAGGCCAAACCAAGTCACTGTTGGCTGCTCTGGAATGGTGGGTTCCAGGACCCAAGTATTGAAACATAATTCCTGACTCAGTTATTCTCTGTCCCATGACACTGTTTATTTTCTTCACAGCATTGGTTACTATATGAAATTAGCTTATTTATTAATTTATTTGTTTATTGTCTGTCCCCCACCCCTGCCTCATGGGAGTGTGTTGTCCACTGAACACTGCCAAAATCCTGATTGATGAAAATTTGTTCAATGCATCAATGAATTGGTTCTAGAGGGAAAATCCCTTTTGTGTGCTCTGGTTTGGAACAGGGCTAAGGGATAGCCGCTGTCGACTAGGAGGTTACAGTAAAAGAGTTGAAGGAATCCCTTCAATATGTAGAATATATAGAAGAATCTTTGGGGTGTCGCATCTAGTCTGAATGTTCTTCCTTAGATGAAGGCAGTTTGTAGCTGGTGCTGGTCCTCCCACAGACAGCAGAGGCTTCTGCAAGAGGGAAGCTGGGCTAGTAGACAACCCTGCCTCCCCAGCTGGTAACAGAAACTCCTCTGAGATGACTCTACAGCAGAGATTCTGAAGCCTTCGTGGCAGTCATATGGCTAGGAAAATTAGGTGAAAATATAAAAGCATAGGACCTATCCTACTTCAGCAAGTCTTGTCTTCTGAGTTCTCTATTAGCTCTCCAGGTAGTTCAATACACACCAAAGTTTGTAAACTACTGCTCTGTATGGCTGCATTTCTCAAAGTTTGTTCTGTGGAACACTAGTTCCTTGGAATGTTAATAGTTAAATAAATGAATTATCGGGTTAAACATGTTTACCTACTGCAGATAGTTCAGTATCATTAAAATGCAAGCATGCATTCTCAATCTCTCAGAGAGGAAAAAAGTATACAAACACTCCCAAAACTTATTTGGCCGTGGCACTTTCTTCTAGGGAACATGCATTAACATCTTCTGCAACTACTGTAGTTAGTGTTCAAAATATACTTTGGTAAACATTTTAAAAGTGCAATCACTGGGCACCCCTCTCTCTTTTTAGAAGAATTTAAGACCCCCTGTCATAACGCAGCACACAGTTAACAGTGGGAGTGGCCAATTTTTAGGTGATTTACGGTTCACCTAAACCTTTGCTTCTCAAAATAATCTGTGGTCTAGCAGTTTCTAGTATCACTAGGGAGTTTTTAAAAATGCAGAAAAGGTCCCGCCCAGAGCTATTGAATTGGAACCTACATTTTAATAGGATTCCTGGACGATTCATTTGCACTAATATATAAAGTGATTTTTTAATCAAGGATACAGAAATATATGGGTAGACATTCAATACTCAATTACTAGCCCTTTCTTCACCATCCTTTAACAGAATTTCTGATTCACTCTTGTAGAGAAAGAAGGGGAAAATATCCCTAGATAATACTGATATACATTCTGGGTCTTCCCTTCTTTGACTCAGTTCTTCCAAAGCTCTGCTGGCTGAGAAAGTCAGGGATGGATAGCAGCCATCACAGATTCAGGATACCCAGGTAAAAGCAAACCCTTCCTGAAACTCAGTATTTCTCAAACGATAAATTATTTAAATTAATTTATTGGCTATAATAGAGAGAAAGAAATATTGTGCCTCAAATTAATTAGTGCAAAAATTGCTTGTGATTTTATCATTGTTTTTAGGCTTCTTAACACAAGTGAACTGAGTGAAGTTCAAGGTTATTCTGTTTCTTTAGTCTTAAGAGCTTTCACCTCAGTCTCTGAAATATGCTGCCAAGTGTACCACCCAGTGGATCATCCAGGTAATCCATCCTCTTATTTTCTGTTAATAGAGCCTTTCCCCAGTTTCTGGTCTTTAGATATGTACCTGGAGTCTCTCCTTTGCCTTGCCATTTGGTTTTCAGCAGTTTTATCATGATGTGCCTAAATGTGGTTTTCTTTGTACTTAATGTTGCTTATGGTTGTTTCTTGAATCTATGGCAGTTTCATGAATTTGTGTTGATGTCATTCTTTAAATTTGCAAAATTCTTGGCCAATTTATCTTCAAAATATTTCTTTTGCCTCATTCTCTCCTGTCCTGGTTCTCAAATTATATCTGTTATATCTTTCACTGTGTCTCACATGTCTTGTGCTTTTCCCCTATATTTTTCGTTCTCATTTTCTCTATGCTTCAGTTTGCATATTTTCTATTGGCCATTCTCCCTTCATTAATCCTGTCTTCTGTGTCTAATCTCTTTTAAAACCATAGTAATAGATGTTATTTTTATGCTAAAATTGCCATTTGATTCTTTTTTACAAATTATAATTCTCTGAAAAATTCTCAACTTAAAACTTGACTTTCTACATTGTTAAACATATTGATCATAGTTAAAGTCCCTGTTTGAGAATTCCAATATCAATGTCACCTGTGGTTCTATTAGAAGTTTTTGCTTATGGTTTTCAGTAATGTGGTGACTCACAACAGGTCTATATGTTTTTTATTGAGTGCTGTTCATTGTGTATAAAAATTAGATAGCTCCAAATGACTTTTTCTTCCTTCATAGTGGGTTCATCCTTTCCCTTGCTAGGCAGATGAAATTGGGACTGATCCTTTTAAACCAATTAGGAAATGAACCAAGTTGAGGCTAACTTTTAGTTTTGGTAAGGTTTAGTCCACCTCTGATTGGTTTGTTACTACACTCTTGTCCTTCAAAGTTTTCAACTGGTTTCCCTTTCCAGGATCCAATCTGTGTCTCTTCAGCATTATGAAAGAGTAGAAAACGTCTCTCTAATTTTCAGTGGTTTTTGGCATAGCTTCCAACTCCTAAAGTCTGCTCATTCTTTCTCTAGTAACGTTCATCTATGAAAAAAAATGATATTTTGTCTATCAGAGGTTTTCTGCTTAACTTTTCAATCACTTGCCCTCACAGCTTCAGAAACTGGCACATATCTTGATGGGTTGTGTATCTGAGGTCCCTCACGCCTTTAATTACATTTCTACAGCCCCACAAGACCATTAAAATCTCTGCTGGTTTTTCTTTCCCACAGCCATCTGGGAAAATCTCACATTGCCAATCTCTTAGAATCTGCATATGCCCCAAGGGAAAATGTGATGTGATTGTCTGAGAGCTGAAGTTCTCTCCCCTTGAGAAATTTAGCCATTTTTGTCTTCTTTGATTCAGCAGCCGTTTGATGTCTTTAAACAAGTGATGCTATATCTTATCCAGTGTTTGTTGTTGTTCTTGAAGATGGAAGTGTTGGTCAGCCTTATATTACTTCATCCTATCCAGAACTGGATGTTCTTATCTTGCCTTTTGGATTGACACTTTGATCATACAGTTTCTCTGGTTTTCCATTTTGGTTTCTCTCTGGATGCTATTTCTTGAGTTACCCTCTGTTCTGAACCATGCAAATCTCTCAATCTCTCTCTCCCCCAGCACAGGTTTTCAACATAGGTCAAGTGTCTTATGCTTCCACCTGAACAGATGGAAGATTATTAGGAAAAAAAAAAACTACTATGAAACTAAAACAGTATAAACCAAACACAGCAAGCCAAATGCAAGAAATGACTGGTGGAAAAAATGATCATTTTCACTCAAATAATATTTTCCTAACAAAGAAAAGCATTTTCTATAGGTAGTCATTCTCTGAAGAATTCTATCATCTGAAATATTTCCGTGTTTTCCTAATACTGAATTAAAAAAATTCACATCCGATATCTTCACGAGAGGGCCTATTACTTCCAATTTCTTGATGACAAATAACAGAGAAAAAAATCCACAATGAATTAAAGATTTTTGAGAGGCTATGGATCCTGAAATATTAGGTGGCAACTTATAGATCAAAATAAACTTTTCCTATTTACATTGAAATTTTACGAGAGAGAAATTGAACAGATATGTGATCATACAGCATGAGGTTATTACTGCATTTTATGTTATTCTCTAAACCAGTGATAAGAATCATTTAAGGCCAGGTACCTCTGTAGCTCAGTAACCCAGAGAATTTCAGAAGATTTGAGATCTAATCAACCTATTTTGTTAGCAAAAGTTATTGGAAATAATATTAAAATATGTATTTTTATTCAAGAGAATCAACCTCAATAAGTGTACTTGTTTATCAAATGACCACTTATATTGTTCTTTAAAATTTCCAACATTAGTCATCAATTCCTTGAATCTACTTGAGCTAAACATACTAGGCTTTCTTCTTATTTTGCGTCATTATAATGTTTATTCATACATCAGCTTAATGTTGATTATTACTATGCATCCTGTCTGAAGTGCTTAGAGTAGATTATTTTTGTACTTTGGGCCTTAGTATTCATTTTTTAAAATACTAGTAATGATTCCAGTGGATAAAACATTCAGTAGTCTTTCATAAATAGAACCTGCTCTAAACATGAACAAAATGTCCATTCTCATTTCTTTGCTAATGCTATGTTTGATTCAACTAAGGTCCTTTCCTGCAACCTTTACCTCTAAAGGGTTGGCATGGAAAGTGAGAAAAACAAAAATCAGCTCGTCTAAATTATAATCTTGGGACATTTGCTCATATTTGTCAGATCTGTTGTAGAGGAAGAAAAACAATTTTCCCTCAACCTTTCTAGGTTTTTGGCTGAGACCCACCCCTGCCCCATAATAAAAGACAAATTCACAAGAAAAAACATTTTAATTAAGTATAGACATATGGACATATAAGAGTCCCATAAAGATATGAGACTCAAAGAAGTGACCAAAGCAGGAAGCTTTTATACCTTTTGAACAAAGAAACAATAAATTTATGAAGTATTGACAAGACAGAGGGGTTTGGGCTAGGGGTAGTAGTTGGTGAAGAAGCAACAAGGTTTGTTTATATAGCCTTGGTGGCCCTAAATTCTCTGTCTCTGGTGATAAGGATGCCTGCTACCCTGCTGGTACAGGGAGAGTAACTTTCACATGGGAGATTTATCTCCTGCTTTCGGGGGGACAAAGGTGGATTAGAGTATTGTTTTTGCACTGGCTGTTTCTCAAGTACCTTTAATTCCAAATAATCAACATGCCAGAGTCATATTTTGGACTGACACATTCTGAATCCCTACGGTATTTATCTAAATCAAGCTAGATGTGCTTCATCATCCAAAACTCAGACATCGTTACAGCATTTTTGCCTTGGAAATGGATAGGACTTACAGATCGTTAGTCCCCTTCCTGTTTTATACTTGGGGAAACAGATATGAATTGATAGTGTGACTTTCCATGAATCACCCAGAGAGTTAGCAGTGGAGAAAGAACTACAGCCTGAGTCTCCTAACTTTATTAAACTTGAAGGTCCTTAAGAGCAAATAACAAATGTACTTTTCTTTAGAAACATACTTTCCTCTTACAATGCTTCTCTATGTAAAAAATACCTAAATCAGAATTAGTGTGTGTAGTGTGTATTGTATTCTACCTTTGTGTGAGAAGGAAAAGGGAATAATGTGAAATATATATTTTCAAAAAGAAACAATGGAATGATAAACTAAAAACTAATAAAAATTAGTTCTGCTCCTAAGGGCAGGGAGAGAAAAGGGAGAGGGTGTGGATAAAACTAAGATGCCTCTGAATTACTTTGTTATATGATTTTGATTTTAGAATCATGTAAATGTTTTACATAATAAAAAACAAACTTAAACATATAAAAATTGAAAAAAAAATTGCTTCCATATATTAGCTATTGTAAGTAATGCTACAATGAACACAGGGGTGCATATATCATTTTGAATTAGTATTTTCAATTTTTTTTTTGGATAAATACCCAGAAGTAGGATTACTGGGTCATATGGTAGTTCCATTTTTAATTTTTTGAGGAGTCTCAATATTTTTTTCCATAGTGGCTGCACCAGTTTACAATCCCATCAACAGTGCGTGATATTTTTCTTTTTTTCTCCACAACTCAGCTTCATTTTGCCACCTTCTTTGTTATCCTCATGTAGCAGGGACTAGAAGCCTTGAAACTATATTTCTCAGAATCCCCAGCAAACTGAGTCCCAGGTTATATCTGCCAAAGAGGGACACTCATACACAACTTGGAAGGCAGAGAGAAGCTGAGGCCGTTATTCTTTTTGTACCAATAGGCAGATAGATACATTAGTTTTGGCAGATATGGAATTTTGCAGCAAACTCCAGATTCCTTGCAATGTTACTTTAGTGCTTCAGGCAGCTGTGACTACTACCATCCATATTAGCACACCTAAGTTATTCTTCAGCAATAAATTAACTCTGAAATCTAAGTGGCTTAATACGAAAAAGATTTTTTTCTTTCGAATAATTGATGTCCACTATGGGTTGATGGGATATTCGGCTTCACATAGTTATTTAAGGATCCAGATTGATAGAGCTTCCACTGTCTTTGTAAATGCACAAAGTTTCAGTTTGTGCATCTTTCTAGAAAACCATGGCAGAGAAATCAAGAGACTAGAGAATTGAATGTGGGATTTATTTTTCTTAATCCAGAAATGATGCACATAGCTTCTCCCATTTCAGTGGCCTCACATAACTTCAGAGAAGCTGAGAATTAAAAGAAAACAAATAGAATACTTGGCAATCATTTCTATCTCTGACAGCTTTTTGAGTTCTTGGCCTGGACTGCAGAAGTAATATCTTGATTTCCTACAAATTGGCAGTAAACTTGAAAACAAGTGATGGCCTTGCCTGACTCTGTCTTCTAGTCCTTCCAATGGTTTTACAAGAACCTAGATCCCTAATTAGGTTTCATAGGCACCTAATCCCTTCTGGAGAGGTTTCTGTTTTTCCTACCCAACCTTGACTGATAAAGCATTTTGTACCAGAAGCAGTTCTGGGAAACAAACTCTCAAAGATGGGAATCTGGCCTACTTAATTTTAAAGGCATTAATAACTGATAGTGGTAGTTCATGACACACAGTTGCAAAAGATATATTTATTTATTTTCATTTATTTTTGCTTGGCATGGAATATTTATTGAAAGAAAGTCTTTGGGAAACCAAGAGGCTACTACAATTGATTGCTCTGGTAGGAAGATAATAATAAAAAAGAACTATGGCAAATTCTAACTGAATTTACAAGCTTGGGTTTAGATGTGGTTGAAAATCATAATTATGACTGTGCTAAAAGAATACATTATCTCTTATAATTATACTGTTAATATATATCAAACCTACAGTCCAAGTTTGATTCTGTAGGCTGCTAATATTTACAGTGTTAGTGTAGATTTTTTTTTGTGAAAATTAGAGCATTGACTGAGACCCTGAGAATTGGAATAGGGAAATTTGGGTAAGTATGGATAAATCTAAATACCTCAAATCCCATGGAGCATCCTCCTTTCCTATTAGAAGATACTGATTTCCCATTGCTTGAGGACTCTATTATGACATTACTTTAGGCAATTACTTTGAAAGGGGATGCTGATTTTTCTTAAGACCCATCTCCACGCACACTGTATACAGATTAGTAACCAGAGTAAGATCCTCAACATGCTCTAGGGGAACAACTACAAAGTGTAACTCATAGCGGGTAGTTTAAATACCAAAAGAATTGTATGATGTGACTGATTTATATTGGCAGAAACTTGGAGATATGCATGAGAATGGATTATAGGTTTGCTAGACCAGTTAGGAATAGGGCAACATTTTCTTATGAGCTACTTAACAGAGATTCTGGATTCATTGTGTTAACTCAAGCAACTGGAGGTAGCTTTACAGTTTATTAGTTGTTAGAAACTGGAATCAATGGTGACCTACATTAAATAAAGTTGAGTTGCTAGAATATTCTTGAGATAACATAAAGAAAGCAATCTAAAGGTTTAGGAGGATAAGAATATTGGAGTGGATCTATCATGTGTGTTCTTCTTCCCACTCTTTCATTATATCCCCTCAGAAGGACCATTGGATATGGCTTTGGACAAGGCAATGAAAAAAAGTGTAAGTATCTTTAGAAAGCTCTGTAGTAGACATTCCAGGAAGTTCAGAGATTATGGTGGGAAATGTTATCACAGAAAAGAACTCTTAAACTGTAGTGAGGAAGATGGGATCCTGAAGTGGTGGCAGTCAAGTGGCAGTACTTAACTTCCAAGACAGAATAAACATGGTTATTGTAATGGGTGGTAGGGTAGAATGGTTATACCTCCAGACATCTTTGGTAGCACCTAATTGATTATGTTGTCCCTTGGACTGAAATAGATAGGTAATCATTTTGTTTGATAATGAAGACCTAAGTCATCGACAATCACGTTCTCATGCCCAGTTTCCAAAATGAACCAGCTCATAGAAGGGCTTTGTGAATGGAGGGATATCTAGTCAACTTGATGAAGGATCCTACAATACTGGCATAATTATGTGCTGGGTAAATCTGTTACCTAGTCCTTCCCACAGGAATCTGTGGCTATTTGCCAGAGTTAATACACAATAAGTAAAGTAAAATCCCTAAATTTTCAAAGGTTACTTTTTACTGGCTCTGATCTGATGCAAATTCTAAAGGACCCCAAAAAGCCTTGAAGTCTATTAGTTAGAATTGGCGCTTCAAAGTTTAGGTGGAAAATGGAATTTTAACCTAAATTAATATCATAGTTGGCATAGTAGATCTGCAAAACCAGTAGATCTACTAATCTGTGAAAGCATGACTGAAATAGATTTAATTAGCTACTGGCAACATCCCCACACTGGCATTCATACCTTAAGAGTAAAGGCTTTTATGATAGGAAAGGCCAAGTAGAAGTCTTTAGTATTGCTCTCCAAATGTTAAACAATAATTAATACTACATTCCTGAGGCAATTGCAAAGATCAGTGCCACCATCAAATCTTGAAAGCTGCAGGTCTATTAATTCATTTCACATCAACATTAACTCATCTATTTGGTCCACGCAGAAATACAGATGAATCTAGAGTAATGACAGTGGATAATTGCAGTTACAACTATAGATGTTGCAGGTGTGGACTTTAATTCCTCCTCTGTTCTGAATAGCAAAATACATCAGAAACAGTTTGCTTTTATCTACCAGGACAGCAGTATATCTTCATTATCATCATTCAGAGCTATGTCAACATTCTGGTTTTTAGCAATAATCGAGTCCACAGAGATTAAGGTTGTCTCACTACTCTACAGGACACTGTGTTAATTTATTATATGGGTGACTTGTGCTGATTAGACCAGGTGAGTAGGAAGTAACAGGTACTTTAGATGCCTTGATAAAATGTTTGCATGCTGGAGGTGGGAGAAACACTGCATAAAATTCATGGCATGTCATCTTGGTGAAATTTCTAGGGGTTAAATGGCCTGGGAAATGTGATATCTCCTAAGAAATGGAAGATAAATTACTACCTACACCTTAAACCCTTATCACTGGAAGGTACAATGTTTGGTAGGTTTCTTCGGATTCTAAAGGTAATATACACACATTTGAATGAGCTGCTCTGTCCCATTACCAGGTAATGATCTGTAAGTTTGCCAGTTTTGAATGGGCCAAGAGTAAAAGAGGCTCTACAGCTGGTCCACACTGCTGTGCAATTTTAGACTACGGCTATTTGAGCCTTATGACCTAGAAGACCTGGCAGCTAATGATGCTGTATGGAGCTTTAATTTACCCTAGTAAGAGTAATCAGAATGCAGATCCTAGGATTTTAAAGTAAAGCCACACTCTCTTCTAAAAACAGTCATTCTCCATTTATAAAATAATTCTTAGCTATCTGCGGGGACCTAGTAGAGACTGAATGTTGAAACAATCACCAAATGACCATGCAACCTAAGTAGTACATCACGAGTTAGGTATAACTTCATCCACCAAACCACAAAATTTGGTGTTTATAAAGTACTCCATGATCACAAGAAAAGAAAGAGCTGTCTATGGGATCTAGGTCCAGCAAATGTTGAAGACTAAACCAAGTTACACAAACAGCTGGCTCAGACTCCCATGGCACCTATTCCTGCTGTTGCCATCTCTTTCTCAATTCACACCTCTGGTCTCTTAAGCAGTTCCCTGTGACTCATTGTTTGAAGAAGGAAATATCTAGACCTGGTTTATGGATGAGTTCACATAATACATTGCTACTATCTAGGAAGAGACTTACTATAATGTTAAATAAATTTATTGTGAAACCAACATATATAGTAGATTTTCCATAAATGTTAGTCTAGTTCAGCAATTTCCAAACTATGTACTGTAGGATGTGACTAAATGAGATACTCAAAAAGAGTTTCTGGTTTGTGGGTCCCAGGCCTGGTGGGTCCCAGGTCTGGCTGTGATCCAGGCTCACAGTTAGTAATAGGACCCTGGATTTAGACTGCTACATTAGTGTAGTAGGGCGCCCATGCCTAAAATATGTAAACATAATTCAGCTTATTGTATTATGCATATGCGGCTGAATGCCACTATTGTACTCTGATATATGTGGAGACATGCAGTTCTCTGGGGAGCCAAAGGGGAGCACAAGAAGTGCACGCAATACTACGCTCCCCCTCAATAGAACTGCACTCCCCACAATATAGTTGGTGCCTGCTGTTTCATTCTCATGTTGGTCCCTTGTACATTCATTCAACTGGGTGTCTCACCATCAAAACCTCTTCTTGATCAGCTCGGTGCTGACATGGTTTAATAAGTCTGAAAAATTTTGACTAGAAATCTGAAAACAAAAAAACAAAAACAAAAGCAAAACAACTAGAGACCTAAAAAACCAAAACAAAACAAAATGCAGTTCTAAAGGAGCTAAGATACTAAGACATATTGTAAGTTTCAGCATTTCCTAAACTTATTTGACCCTAAGATGACTATTTCACAGAGCATTTCATAGTAGTGCTTTCTGGAAACTGCTTTGAGAATTCTGATTTTTAATGATTTAGCCTCTCACAGAATATTAGTTTTGATAGCTAGGAATGAAAGTGTTAATTTTTATAATAACTGACTAGGACATAAGATGTGCCCATTGTCGTTATTCTAAATGACTGGAATTCTTACTTGAGAAAGATTTTAATAGAAAATCCTTGCCGTTAGGGTAATGTAGGTGACGCTACCCAAAAGGAATGTGTAAATCAAATTTAATGATGCTTTTTCATTTTGTAGTAGGGATTAGGGTTATAAGGAGATCACAGCTCTGTGAATCCAATTAGGATATAATGAAATGCTCCCTTTGAGCTTACAAACCAATTGATTCGGAAAGAGAAATAATTATAACAATAAGCATAATATTTGGCACTATGACTACATGTTAGGTTATTCAAATTATTGAAGTCATTCTTAATTTCAAAATTGAATGTACCTAGTTTTGCACAATGCCTTGAAGTTTATGGAGTCTGAAGTTATATTATTCTTTCTTTGAGACAATAGTAGGAGGAAAGAATTGTAAACAAGATAAGGGCATAAGGTTAGGATAAGAAAAACATTAGATCTTATTACAAATGACTGTTATTAATGAGCTTTTATAATAGGCCATATCAACATTATTATATGTTGAAAGAACAAAAAATGATCAATCAGGCCAAATTTCTGAGAACTCTATTAGAGAAAACCATGAGTGAGGTTGCCTGTCCAATGAAGCTTAATTTAATTTTATCTCATTACCCATCTTGCTACCTAATTCAGCATTTTTCTGCGTATAAGGGACACGAATGAAGAGGTGGTAAGGTATAAAGTATAGATTTCTTTTCTTTTTTTTTTTTTTGATAGTAGGATATCTAGTTCTATTTCAGCAGTTGCATGATATTATAGATCAGCTCTTCTCAACTTGGGTTTTGGGAGAGAATTATACCATAATCCCCCAGGAATCCATTGTATGTAATGAATTAACTTCCCTCCTATGCATTAAAAACACTGCTAGCTCTGTTTCATCCCTGAAAGAATTGAGAAAATAGTCATTCAAATAATCCTTTGTAGGGCGAATTTTCTAGTAGAGACTTGTTTGATTGAAGATACTCTAGAAAACTGATTTCAAAACACTAGTCAATGAGAGTTAAAAAAAATTCCTGCATATCGTCCTCACTGATTTTGATTTGATTGATCAGGAATGAGATGCAATAGTCTGTTATGCAAATGTCTCTAGGTATTTCTGAGATAACCAAATCTAGGAAACAACTGCTTCAGATATGAACACTGGTTCCCAAGACCCCTTACGAAACAAGGGTTCCATTGGCCAAAAACGCTTTTATTGGAGACACCGATGATGTTAACATATTAAAGGATCACAACTATCCTATAGTTAAAAAATAATTATCCCAAGTTTTTAAAACTTATTATATCCTGGAAAACTTTCTTGCTGAATACTTATATTTATCCTATAGAACTAGAGTACCGCAGAAGCACTTTGTGAAGTGAGACTAGAGAATGGCTGTTGGCATCTGTGAATGTCGATTTAAGTAGGATTTTTCCAACTAATTTCAACCCAGCCTACCTGTTATATCACCTTTAGAAATTCATCCTTTTGGGTCTTGGAAGTTTTTCAATTTGAAGAGACCCTTGTTTTTTAAGCAGTAAACCCTACCTTATTTATTATAAAATAATTTCCAGATGGATCAAAGTTCTAAATGTTATTTTTTTTAAATCTATAAAAGTAAAAGAAGAAAAAATAACACGTTTTTTATTCGACACACACATCCTAACTGGAAACAGCTCTGCACCTGCTACTCCCCTGTTTAGAAGCCTCTCTGATCTATTCCTCATCCGGCAGTCTAGGTTCTCCATGAACTACTCAACTGCCTTTCAGTCTTTCCCTCCTAAACTTGTGCATCTCCAGTTCCAGTCTCCCGAACATACCCAGAACTTTCTTCCTTCGTAGTTGTTCTGTGCTCTTTAAGAGATGATCAGTCATGTGTGGCCACTAGAGGGAACGCAGGAGAAGCTCAAGAGAACAAAGTATATTATAATCACAGGTCCTAGAGACAGAGGCAGGTCATGTCAGGAATACCAGGTTTTGGTTCAGGTGGCAGAAGACAGGAGCCAGAGAGCTTCCATCGGGGTTTCTGTGGGAAAGGCAAGGCAGGGCAAAGTAAACAGCTTAGGATAGGCCTGCGTGAATAATTTCAAAAGGCTATAAGACTTTGGGGCGATTCCTAGTTGCCTGGCCTGCCCCTGGGATGATCAAGGCAGAGGAATATTTCCTTCTGGGGTGCAAGGGCCAGATAGAGGAAGAAGGGCTCTGGATTGGTTAGTTTGCATATCAAAGGAATTCTCCCTACTGGGCTCTTTGCTCTCTCTAAGAATTGGTTAGTCCCAGGAGAGATAGTTTCTCTCAAGCCAGAAGGGTTTTTAAGATGTCAAAACATCATACATAATAACACAGAAAATAAACAATATGAACAATACAGTACTTCTTCCTATGCTATTTCTGTGACTAGAACACCTTTTGCCAACACTCTCCTTCTTCTTATCTATTGCTGAAAGCCTACCTAACCTTTAGGTCTCAGTTTCCCCCAGGAAGTTTTCTGATTTCTCCCAGCAAGAAACAATATTTCCCTGTGTGCTCCCACAGCACTTATAATTTTCCTTTTGTATTCCACTTTGGTAATTTGAGTACTTGCAATACTTCACAGGGTTAATCAAGAGTAAAGAGTAGTACCGATCCTTGCCAATCACTCTGCATTTGCTAATGTCCAGTCAATGAAATGAAGAGGGAAATGGGCTCCTGTCCCTCTCTATTAACACCTGTCTAGATTGATGCTAGAAGGCAGCTCCTTTGTTGGTTATCTCTTTTTGTTCTATTGCTGAAGTAGGTACCAGTGCTATTATATCAGAGCTGCCTGCTTCTTGCAGAGCAGTCTTCACGGTTGCTGAGAAATAGCCATGAGAGAGTTAAACATACAGGAAAATTCTATATTCATTCTATTGAACATCAGAATGGCCAGTATGATGGAAAAACAAGAGTGATATAGGAACTCCATAGCTTCATAGATTAAGTCAGACAACCAATTTTTAGACCATCCCTCACTGACTTACTCTGAGATTGATCCTGTATCAGCTGTTTCTAACCTTTTTGGCACCAGCAACCGGTGCTCCTATGAGAATCTAACGCCTGATGATCTGATGCATAACTAAGATGGTGATAGTAGCACTGAAGAGCAGCTGCAAATACAGGTAAAGCTTCAGCAGCTGCAAATGCAGGCTAAACTTTGCTCGCTGGCCCACTGCTCACCTTCTGCTCTGCGGTTCAGTTCCTAACTGGCCACAAACTGGTACTGGTCTGCAGCCCGGGGGTTGGGGATCCCTGTCCTATGTGATTAATTCCTGCTTGGTCTTTCTGAAGGACAGGACCTAGCAGGAAACATGTCAGGACATGGATATTACAATATTCATGTAATGGGGCCCCTCATATCACAGCTCATAGGTCTTCAGCAAAATTACTGATAGTACTATTGTGAGTTTAGAAATATTAGACTTTTAAGGTCTCGTGGGATGTAGACACATAGAGAGACACATGCTGGATCTCATGCCCTGTTTTTCCAGCCCAATATGAGAGGGGTCCACAGAGGGGCCCTCCCAGCGCCCACAGTGACCTCCAGAATTGGTGTGGTGAGACTCATTTTAGTAATAGCCCTGCATCATGTTGCTGAATACAGCTTGTCACTCCAGACACTTCAGTCCCTAGATGTGTCTCTTTCAAGGGCTCTCACAGTGGTGTGCTAGTAAATGTTTAACATCTGGCTTGGGGGCGGGGCGGTGAGGAAGGTCTTAATTTATAGCATTTGTTGCTTTTCGTGGTGTAAACGCTCACACTATGGTCAGTTTCTAGCTGCCAGTGTGTAGTCACTGAAGGGAGTTGGGAAGAGAGGTGTACAAGGGGTCTCTCTAATCGATGGAACTGGCTCTAGCACACCTCTGTGTTCCTCACCTTTCTGTGCTGTTGATTCTTTCTCCAACCAGAAATGCCTGTGTGTGCCAACTCTAGTTATAGGCACTGAGTTCTCCCAGGAAGCTTCCCAGCCTCCAAGTAAACCAGTGGCTGCCCGGAGTGGGAAGTGGGAGTGTCACCTATTGTGCATGTCTAGTAGTGTATATCCCAACCTCAGCCTCCGCTCACTTGAGAAATCCTGTGACGCATATTGTTGGCGTTGACAAAATAAGTACTGGTGGCTGTTTAGCACCTAGCCTGAGGAACTCAAAGCGGTTTTGTTGTATTAAACTGAATTGTTATGAGCACATGTACCATTTAAAGAGATTACAATAAACTTCCTTAGGGATTGCTGAGTCCTTTTGGTGCTCTCTTCATACATGCTGAATTGGTGAACCAGTCTCAACTCCAAGTAGAATGAGATTTTGACCTTTTAAATAAACTAGAAGACGAACAAATTTATCACATTTTTGGTAAAAAGTTGGGGTCAATCTATCACTCTTAAACTGTGTGTGCGTGCGTGCTTGCATGCTCTGCAGGGTAGAATTCCTTGGATGTCCATATCTTAGTTTTCCACAGTTTAACTTATTGAGAATATAGTAACATGATATGTGCCATTCTTCTAACTTCTCAGGAAGTTTCAATGATTGGCTTATAATGTCAGGGGGGTGAAATGAGCTCATTTCTTACCGATGGTTGGGCTTTCTCTTTTGCCTTTCAAAACTAAGTCAGACTGAAGCCAGTTGTTTGGCTACCACTAGGAGTCATAATTGGAACTGCAGAAAAGTTAAAGTTCTGGTTTTCTTGCACTGGTATTGGTTACTGTAGAAGCTTATTCGGGTTCAATTCCAGTTCAGGTGACATGCTTAGAATTATGGTGGTGATGCTGACATATGGCAAGTGTGTGCAGGACTCCTAGGTGAAAGCTGGTCGGAGCCAATCACCAATTCTCAGTGGGCAGGCGGTAGTTACTGAGCAAACAGTCATGAAGATCAGTGACATTTTTACATTTCTGTTTTTCTGGTAATGAGAGAAATAGTCATTTTAGGAAACTTAGAGTATAGAAAAGAATAAAATCATCCCAGATCTCAGAAAGAGTGGTGGTTAACATTATAAATAATAAAATTAGATGAGACTGTATGTGTATGTGATACACATACATATATAATAAAATATATATGTTATTAATATTCTCAATGATGCTGTACTATTCTACCATATGAATGTACTGTAGCTGATTTAATTCTTACTATTTAAGATAAGCATGATTCCACAATTATAATAATAATTTGAAGAACATCCTTTGTCTACCTCTTTGATTATGTATTTAAGATGTAATTACAGATTCAAAATTATTAGATAAAAAAAGTAAGGAAATTATTAAGGTTCTTGTTTTATAGATTGCTTTTGAGAAAGTTTTTAAAAGATTTAAAATTTATGTATTTCCATGGATTCTCATTTTCTAAGATTAATGATATATAAATAGAATGGAATGTACCATTGTGAGGTTTTTACCTTAAGCCTTATCTGCCATAAAGCTAGAACTCTAGAGAAAACAGGAAGTCCTAGTATGACGACACTTTATAAACAATCATTCATTAGTCATCACCAAAGTGCAAGCTGCCAAGATAGGAAGAAGAAAGAGACATTGACAGAGTTTTTGGGCCTTATACAAATGCTCAGCTCACCTGATTATCTTGTTGGGTGAAATTTCTTTGGTTATTTTTCTTCCTGCTGTAACACTAAGCACCAAGTATCTGACAAACAAGATGTAATATGACAAACAAGGTGCGGCCTCTGGTGTATTCCTGAATGAGTAGCTGTCACACCCATCTTCTAAGGAGGAGATAATAAGGATTAAGAATCTAATCCAATCATTTTGCTGCTGTTTCTATTTATCATGTAGGTGTAATTATAGTGTTTCCCTTTTAAATGGCTCTTAATGTGTTTGGCCAAAGGGGAGAACCAAAACATTTGGTAAAAGTCAAGTGTTTCACCATCTGTCTCTATCTCTTTCCCTGGTCGCAGTTCCAGCACCCCTGCGTGGGAGGACTACTTTTTTACAAAGAGGTCAAATTTATTTATTTTGGCCAACAGCCCCAGATTTAGAAAAACACAAAGGCCTTCCTCCTACCTGCTCTTTGATATTACTTATGAAATTATTATCAAGTAATAGCGCAAATAGTAAAAACAGTACTCTCTTGGGTATACTTCCAGAATTTTCTATGTAGAAATAAATATATATATTTACACACACACACACACACACGCATGCTCTCTCTCTCTCTCTCTCTCTCTCTCTCTCTCTCTCTCTCTCTCTCTCAATAACGAACCCACATGGAGTTATCCTACATACATTCTCGGTTTACTTTACAACATATCCTGAACATCTCTTTATATCAATAAGTAGGGATCTTTTCTCCCTCTTCTTC
>CM053506.1:35082839-35147334 GCA_028627145.1 Eidolon dupreanum
TCTGGATATAAGAATGAGCTAATATTCTACGGCCATGCCACCCTGAACAAGCCCAATCCCATCCGATCTTGGAAGCTAAGCAGGGTTGGGCTGGTTAGTACTTGGGTGGCAGACCACCTAGGAAGACCGGGTGCTGTAGGTATAAAAAGTAAAATAAAAAAAAAAAGGGATTATAAAATGACAAGGTCCTTGCAATCTGTGAGGTCAACCAAGGGTTGCCTCACCTAAAAAAAAAAAAAAAAAAAGAGGTAATAATGGGTAATATTTTAAGGAAGATTTCATAAAAAGAATCATCTGATAAATTTTCTATTCTGCTGTTTTAACTAGAGGCTTAAGTAGCATTTGTTCTTTTTCTGTTGTTGTTTCCTTAAAACACACACACACACACACACACACACACACACACACACACAAACACACAGTGCAAATGGAGACTCCAATAATGATTTTGACATCCAAAGACAGCACTTAAAAAAATTGATATAGAAGAAAGAATGAGAGACCTGAGGTCACGTTAAAGTTGGTCATAAACATACACTGTGATCTTTGTCAAAACATCTCTTCTGATCTCAGCTTTCTCATCTATGAAAAGAAAGTGTTGGAAGACCTTTAAACTATTTTTTAGAATGATTTCATGTAATTTGTTTGCCACCTAGGGCTTCTAGTAGTATTGTTTATGAGTGAATGCTGGTCAAAAATGGAAGCTATGGTTCGCTGAAAATGGGCTCTGTTGGCAAGGAGTTCAGCCTTTTCCCAAATTAGCACTGATGAGTGCTAAGGGGAAAACATAAGATATTTCAGGAGAACATTTTTCATGTTTCTCATACTGTCTTTGTCATTTGGTCCCAGACATATGCTCATCAGCTCCAGGAAGAATTTGAGATAATACTCTATTTGACTCAACCTTCAGAATTTCCCATAGTAAGGAGCAATCTTAAGGAATGATAGTTTATCAGTGTTGCTTCTATGGTTTGAGTAGCTTTGCTCATTCCCATCTTGGAGTCTAATTTTCAGAAAGCATTTCACTGAAGTGAGTGCCTTGGTAGTCACAAATCTGGCACAGAAAGATTGATCATTGACATTTTCTGTTTTTTTTTTTCTAAATCCCTTGCTTAAACAAATAATTAGTATTATAAAATTCCTTAAAAGATTTCTGTCTTTTTAGATCACTTTGAGCAAATTAGTACCTCCATGTTTTCAACTTAGCCCAATGGTGGGTAAAAGTAAATAAATACTCAATAAACAATAGCAACTACTGTTATTATAATGACAGAAGATGAAAAAATTTGCAATATCCAATTAAGATAAGGTTCAGGGCCTGAAAGACTTTCAGATAAGTCAACAATATTGAAGAGCATCTAGATAGAAAACATAATTTATTTATCTCAAAGAGTATACAAAATTTTTAGTCCCCAGAATATTTTATTACAATTTCTAAAATTTACAATGAGCTCTCTCCCTGTAAACCCAAACTAGGCATTTATTCTTATTCACTTTTCATTCAGCATGAGGTTTAGCAAATCTAAGGATCTGCCACCAAGCAAAACCACTCCATACTTTGGGTTTCCCCTGAAAGTCCAGATTATCAGGGAAATCAAAACAAAAGGGAGTGCAAGTTCACCCTAAATGTGAGTTGCTCCTTGTAGGACCCACTTCTTGATATCTCTAAGTTCATCTTGGATTTCTTTGAGGAGGGAGAAAAGCTTCGGGTGAAGGAAAAGGCCAGAGTAACTCAAATATAACTAATGAGTTTACTAATGAGTTTAATGAGCTTTTGGATGTCCCTGGAAATGGGTTCCTGAAATGAATTTCCTCAGACAGTAGACAGATGACTCACTATCTTTGGCCATCAAGGCAGGATGAATCATTTAAAGGCAGCTGAATCACCTGCTTTAGCTCTGTTTTATAAGAATTGGGGCTGGCTGGATATTTCTGTCTTTGATTGTGAGTATTAAGCATTTAAGTTTATGGAGAATATGATGTCCTTCTTAGGAAAACTACACAAATTGCTCATGCACAGATGGACTACATTAGTGAAAGCAGATTAGTAATTGTTTTTAGTTTCCGATGATGAAAAACTGTTCTGAACACCTACCTCACTGGATTCTTTACTCGCCAGATAAGCCAAGTGATACTTGATGAGGATCCAGGTTAGGATTTAAGACACTGATGACTAACGCCACAGAGCCATAAGACTGGTCCAGAGGATGTCCTGAGATGTCATTTGCAGAACTTGCATTTAAAGTCTTGATGCTAATCTGGACCACACACACATTATAAGTGGAGAGCTTTTCAAAAGAACATTTTTCAAAATGAGAGACTACTGAAAGAAGTCAGCTAACATTTTCATTGGAAATACTAAGGAAAAACTTTTGGGTGCTCAGGTCTCCAGTTGTGTGGGTTTTAATATATATATACATATATATATATATATACACAGATAGATAAATAGATAGATATAGATATAGATGATATAGATATAGATATAGATGATATAGATAGATATAGATATAGATATAGATATAGATATAGATATAGATATAGATTTATATTTATATTTATATTTATATTTATATTTATATTTGGAGGGATGAAGATTTAATGGAGGTGGGTTGATATATGAGAAAGAATCCAGATCAAGGAACATGAAGATTCTTGAGCCATGTGACCCAGATGAACATCTAGGCCTTTCTAAGCCTCATTTTCTTCATCTGATAGGGTTATGTTAGGTTGGTGTTTCAAACTTGCTTCATCATGAGGATCATCTGGGGCACTTGTTAAAAATACAGGTATCACTTGCCTCACCCCAGCCTATTGAATCCAAATCAACTAGGGTGAGGCCTGAGAATTGTTATTTACCTAGCACCTTGGGTGATTCTTGTGTTCAGACAAGTTTGGGAAACACTGTTAGATGATCAGTAAGATATTTTTCAGCCCTAAGATTGCTCAAATGATCCTACGAAATACCAAACTTTTCCCCCCTCCCTCCAAACTGGAAAGGCAAGAATCAAATGGAGAACAAATCAAGTTATGTTGTGAGTGGAGAGGTATTGGTGGGTCTGGTCTGCCACTAAGTTGTAATGTATATGGAGATCATCTTGGGTATATTCAACATTAGATACTCAAGAACTGTGTGTTGTTCCTGCTTTAAATTAACACCTTCTCTCAGGAAAGCCTTGGTCAATTCATTCACCTTGGAGTTTACATAGCTCAGGAGCCTCCTTGAATTTTCTCTCTTCTATATTAATACGATTCAAAGTCAACGGAATGGAGGCATCAAGAATGTCAGCAAACAAGGCAAGCACCAAAAATAGGCAATGACCTTATCTACTCAGAAAACTTCCCTGAACTGGTCCCACATGAATCAGTTCAAGGACGATGGAATAGGATGTTAATCATCCAAGCAAGGAAGTATACCAGAAATCAAGGCAAAATTAGTGTCACCATTGAAGAGTACCAACTTCAAATAGTTTCCTTCAGCAGTTCTCTTCTCATAAACCCATCTGCTAACAACAGACATCAGAACAAACTTTTTTAGAAAAGGGCAGAAATTTATAAATCATAAATTCATTCATTCACATGTTCAACATTATTTATTAAGGAAATGCATTTATTCATATATTCAGCATTACTTATTGAGTTCTTCCATGCACCAGGCACTGTTTAGTTCCTCTGGATACAGCAGTGGACAAGATGGGTTCCTGAGTGTGTCCTAGAAGATATTCCAGAGCTTGTATTCTGGAAGGTGAAGGATACCAGAATATGCTACCCCCAAATATGCCACTTTGGCATAAAGATTATTTTGAGTCAAATTAAGGAACAATAGATGTAGGTGAAAGCTCCTGACCCTTCCTCAACCTTCTAAAGGCAAGGTATAAAATTCCCTTTGTGAAGGTGTCCCTTCTCTACTCTCCCCTACCAGGAGAAGCAAAACAGCTTTATCACCTGAAATAAAGACTATGCCAAGATGAATCTACACAATGAACTTTACTAAAATAATCCTTATCTTTCATTAGTTCCTCCTATATATCTACCTTCCTACAATTTACTGCCCTGAAAAGCTTAAATCCCTTTTCCTTTGTTTTGTCATTGTTCTGCAAATGTATTGTTCTTTGTTAAAATGGTATGTAAGCCTCTGGATCTAACTGCTTTTTTTTTTTTTTTTTTGGATTTCCACTTTATTTCTTGAGGCCTTCATATGCATATGAAATAAACCTTGTTCTCCTGTTTAATTTGTCTTTTGTCAGTTTAATTTCCAAGACTCCAGATGTAGAAGCTAAGATGGTAAATGAGTCTGCTTTTCCTCTCCTGAAAAGGGGAGAGAGACAATAGCGAAAAATAAATCAGACCATTTCAGAGGATGCTAAGTGGTATAAAACAATAGATAAATGGTCTTAAAGAATGATCGTCTGGGGTGGGGGTGAGGTATGAAGCCTAATCTATAGGCTCTGCTAAGGAGATTTGGGAAGGACTATTAGACATGAGATGAGTGTGTGTCTCTGTGTCTGATGGGTAAAATAAGTGAGGTCCATTGAGACAAAGGACTTACGCAGGTAATGCAGATAATGGTGAGACTAGAGCCCAAGTTTCCTAGTGTTTGCAGGTAACTTTTTTTCTGATAAACAACCTACTAAATGTTACTCCCAATGAAGAGGTTTTACTTTTGCCTGACAGATACCTTGCACGCATTTCTCTGAGTCTTTTGTATTCATCACTTGCTGGAGTTTAAGTGCCGAAATGGGTTTAGAGTTTAAGGAACAGTGCAAGACTCACCAGCCGAAGTGCTGAGGAATTTTAGTAGCCCATTTTCAAAAGATTAAGGAAGAACAGGAGCTAGAAATATTGTGGAACTATAGTCTCTTAACCTCACCTGTTGAAAACTATGGGAAGATGATTTGTACTCAATCAAGATCTGGAATGGTCTGATCACTAGAAATGAAGCCAGTTTCAGTTCCCACCCATTCTGTTAACTAACGTGGAAGTTATTTTTACCATGGATCTTTACAAACCACATTTTTATCCAGACTCCTGGCAATGCTTGAATCCTTGCATTGTAAGAAAACAAAGAAACTCATTTCTTTCAACATGCATTAACTCAGTCTACTCTCTCTTGCTTCCCATAAGCCAAATGTGTGAATGGTATGCTCAGACATGATACCGTTTCTAAAGTATTTAACAAAAGATGAGTTATTTCAGAATGATTTTTTGATATTGGTATAAGACAAGCTACCCATTCTAATAGTCCTATGGCATTTTGTGCTTCTTTTTCTTTGATGCTTGGAAGGTGGGATTTTATACTTGAGGCTCATGGAAATTATTACTTGTTTGGTGCTTGGTTTTCTCTACTGTAGTATTTTGAGACTAACATTCCTTTATCGCCTAACTGATGCACTAGTCTGAACATCTTTGTGAAGTTCCCTTATTTACATAAAAGGAGCCACCGCCATCTGGTGTATTAAAGAAGACACTACAATCAGCATGTTACTTGTAACCCCACAAGGCAAACTGCCAATTTTCCAAACCATAGGAATTTTCTTCTAGACAGATGGAGAAGTTCCAATAGCCAAGCAAATTTAGTAGAATAAAATCTTGGTTAACTTGTACTAAAGTAACTAAAATCTTTAATTAAATTATCTTCTTTTGTGATTGAGAAGGTGACATAGGGCACTATACTTTTTATTCAGGGAAAATAAAAACAAGTGCAACAAAATAGGTAATAATTGAAATTTCGTTAAATTAAGTTCTAGAATATGTTCAGGTTATCAATAATAGCATATAAAAATGTAATATTAAGAAGAATAATATTGATGGCCTATAAGATTTTAGTCGTTAATTATGTTTTTACTTTTTAAGACAGAACGATTTTCATCAATCAGTTTTTAGTCAGTAGGAGATAAATATTTCCTGAAGCCTTTGAATCCTGCCTAGTACCCTCAATGACCAATGTCATTGCACTTGCTAGGTTCTTGCTTGTTGAGTAGTACAAATTAACTGAAAAAGTCATTGCTAAAAGGACAGCTAATTGGAATCCAGTAAGATCTAGTCTCCACAGTTGGTAACTTTGTGCCAGGAATTAATATATCTGAGCAGACTGATCTGTAAAGTGGTGATAAAAATAGTGTCTATTTTATAAGTTGGTTAGGAGGGTTCGATGCCAAGTTCAATGCATGGTACATAACTAATGCTCAAAAAAAAAATGTTGCTAGTACACACACACACATACCAAGCATTTCAAACAAGTTCTATAAGCAGATGATCTTTTCACTTTAAACTCTCTTATAAACTCACTATAAACTCTCTTTAGCTAAAAGGGAGAGTCAAATACCAAACTGAAATATATGTATGAAAAAAAAAGTGTTCTCTGCTCTCATAATGCTTTCAGAATTCAAGATCATTTTGGATGCTTTATTTTTAAAAGCTTTCTTCAATCTATACCCATAGATACAAATATAGGTTTCTGTGGGTGTTTTGGGGGCTAGGATTAGGTGGAGACTAGGAAATGTTGAATTCAGTTAAACAACTGGCTATTTTGAAACTAATGATTGTAAGTAGCCGGTTGCCTGAATTTAATATATATTTTAAATATGTAGTTTGCTGAAATTCATTTTAAAAAGTCGATCTATATCAAGCTTTAGTGTAACTTTGTCATAGTTTTCTTGCTGTCTAGAAGATCTATTTATGTCATGTCAAATTTTAAATAGAAAATCAATATTCTTCTCTAAGATGCTTTGAGAATAAATCATTATTTTTAAATCTTTTTTAGGAGAAGTTTCCAAGAGCAAGTGAATGACAGAAGCAGACAAAGTTCAAAGGGAATTTCAAGCAAGTTATTTTCATCTCTAGCCACATTTTTCAGTAAGTTAACAAAGCCAGGTCATTGAGGGAAGGTACAACTAATAGTGTGTGTGTATGTGAGTGTGTGTGTGTGTGTGTGTGTGTGTGTGTGTGTGTGTGTGTTATAGATAATTTGACTTTGGTAGCTGAAGTACTTTTCTGCAAAAGCCTCTGACTTCTTTCCTTTCTTTTGAAATTAACCTGAAATGTAGAGCCTTGATAAGTATAATCATTACCACTAGGGGGTGACAGCTGATAATGAATCAGCTTTCCTTAACATGAGCCAAACCATGGGCTTAGTTTAGTAAGTACTGGAGTAATGTTTCTTCTTTCATTGATTACCCGGTGATGTTTGGTTTGATGTACTTTGTTTGCTGAACATGCTCTACACCCAATATCATTCCTGTTGTGATACACGACATGGGCCTGACAGAAGACAGCTAGTGCTGGACAGCTTTCTGGAAAATTAGTTAACAGATAGGAACATTTATTCACTCATGTATTTATTTAATACACATTGAGAGCCCACAGACCCCATGACCGGCACTAGGGACACAACGGTAAATAAAAATATGTCTGTCTGCAGGGAGGTTTTCTTGCAGGAGGAAAGATAACAAAAACCGGGTAAACAAACAGATCAATAAAATAACTGTGAGCTTTAATAAGACAGATAAAGGAAAGAAATATGAGGATGAGTTATAGAATAACTGGAGTTAGAAAAGAGATACTACATTAGATCAAGTATTACTTTACCAAAGGCTTTGCTATTCTCCATCTAACTAGTGGATTTCAGAGACACGTTATATCTCCTACTTTGGTTGTTTTACACTTGCATAGATTCTGTCAATGTTCTCATAACTCAGCATTTTGCTGCCTTCAAAGCCAGGAATATCACTAATGGTTGATATCTATCACTAACATCCCTTCTCAGTATACTTCTCATAGATATTTGTAAAACTTCATTGAGAGAGGCATCAAATGAAAGGAATATACCTCTTTCCATTCCACGTTACAGAATGAA
Source organism: Eidolon dupreanum (assembly GCA_028627145.1). Taxonomy (NCBI): domain Eukaryota; kingdom Metazoa; phylum Chordata; class Mammalia; order Chiroptera; family Pteropodidae; genus Eidolon; species Eidolon dupreanum. Next base: position 35,090,695 of record CM053506.1, read on the forward strand.
AACTTCTGTAATGTAACTGGTAACTTGCATCCATTTTTTTCTAGATAGTTGGAGCACTTTTTGAGAAATATCTCACACACATACACACACGCACACACATTTAAAAAAATATATTGTTAATTTAAAGTTGAAATTATCTAGCTTGGAAAATAAAAAATTATCCTAATGCTGATATAAATATTGGTAAGACAATAACCTTCTTGCTAATGATATTGCACATTTTCTAGTCATTACAGAGTATTTAATGCCATTTCTTACTTTCTTGATCTCTTTTTTTACTGGAGAGACCCTCCCCTTTATTCTCCATAATTTAAGTCCACCTCATCTTTCATCTTCTACTGAGTGTTTCTGTCTCTCTCTGTCTTTCTTTAAATTCTCCTGCATGCCATGTGTATTCCTTTCTTTTCTTTATTTCAGAAGTACTCACATATTTGAGCCATTGGTTAAATAGTATATTCTTAGGTTTTTATAATCATTTCATCTCCGTTGAAAAAGAGTGTTGACTGGCTTACCCAACAATCCCTCTTTTTCCCAGCCTCACTTGCAGCTAGGGATGAGACATGTGACCCAGTTATATCTAGCCTGTGAGGTATAATGGTATCTTCTGAGAAATATATTGGTATCTTCTGAGAAAGATATGTTTTCCAGGACAAAGGGAAAAAGTATATGCAGAGTCTTTCTCATGGCTTTGGCTCTTCTCTTGCCCTTCCTTTGGATGAGGTTACAAGGAATGTAATGTCTGGATCTGTGAAAAAAATGGGAAACCCAAGAGGCTTTTGGAGATGCCAACCTAGTGCTCTTGACAGAGTAGAGCTGATAAACCAGGTCTGTGATGCTTACCTTTCAGCTTGTTATATCATTTAACTCAATGCCTTTATTATTTACACCATTATTACTTTATTATTCTGTTCCTGGGAGCCAAAATGATCCTAAACAACACAATCTGAATATTAAAATCCTTGAAAACATCTCCTTTTAATTTTTATATTCCTGAGAACTTGGCCTAGCGCTTGATATAGAGTAGCGGTTAAATAAATATGTACAATCTACATATTTTCTTTTATCTCCTCTTCCCTTTCTCTCCATCAAATGAACTTCTTGAAATTAATCTTATACTTATTTAAGAGACTGTTGAATTGGGATAAGGAACTTTCTCTACATGGGTCCTTTATATAAGATGCATATATTTGTCAGAGGGTAGCTTATGCTCACTTTGCCATGCAAATTTTAATGATTTTGAGCTTTATAAATACATGCTTTTAAAGGGCAGAGGTCTTTCTTTTTTCACCTTTCTATCTACAGTGCCAGCTCTGTGTCTTGTACAGAGTATACAGACAATGGTGGGGAGAGAGGAGGGAATGAAGTTGGAAGCAGGAAAATGTATTTGGCTACTTTGAGGATATGAGAGAGATTACTATAAAGTCCTTGAAGCAGATATATTGACTTATTCTACTTTGCATCTTCTAAACTAGTGCTTCTAAAAGAATAGTCTGATAAATCAGAATCAGCTAGAGCTTTGCTAAAATTCACATTCCTGGGCACCACTCCAAAACTACAGAAAGAAAATCCTGAAAGACGGGCCAGGAACCCATGATTTTAGTCATTGCCCCAGTGCCTAGCAAAGTTCTTCATATATAATAGACACTCAGTAAATAACAGAATGAATAAATAAATGATGCAAAGATAACACAATTTCTCAAACTCAAATCCAATCTCTAAAGTCATTTCTTTAAAACCTAATATTTATTTGATGAGGCAAAATGTTTCATTTAAAAAGTAGAAAATCCCCTTTTACCAGTGGCAAAATATTTTCTTTGCTAACCAAGAAGACAAACTATTTAAATGATTCACTTGGTCTCAGATGTAAATAAGTTGAAACCAAAAATAAGATTCCTTTTAAAATACTTGAGTGTATGGAAATGAATACAAAACATTCTAGGTCCCCAACCCCTTAAATATTCCTGACTACTTCTCTAATACTTTTTTCCACATACTCCTCCCCAGAACCTGAGGATAACTAGATTTGCTCACCTGTTCACTGAAAAATGAGTTCACTTTCAAGACAGGGATAGAACTGACCTGCAATGGACACAATGGTGAGTACAGAGTCCTCTTCGAAATGGTCATCTGGCTATCACCCAGCATTTCTGACCCATTGGGAGGCTGAATCATCTCCATGCCAGTTACGGCCTCACTTCCTTTAAAGCTGTGTTTACAGAGACCTGTGCTTTCTTGCTCTGCTGAAGTAGGTTGTGCTGCGTATGATCCACCCTGGCATAACCAGATCAACTGTATAAGGAGGCACCATTTAGATTATTTCTGTGCAGAGCAAGAGAAAGCTCTTGCTTAAATAGCTAATGTTGGGGGATCCATTTCAATAGTGTGTGGTTACAAGGAAGTGAGGAAGCATCTGTTTGGAGGGAGTGAAGAGGTCTTCTTTAGCCAAGAAGTTTGCACAACAAACTGGAGAACCTGACCCTACCTGCGCTATCCAAACTTACCTCTCTCCTGCATTTGCTCAAGATCTTTTGCTCCTTATTCTTTTCTCTTCACAAATAACAAGGAGAATAATGCTCACAATAAGCATTGAGTGGTTACTATGTGTATCCTCTACAATGTCCAATCAGGAGCTAGACATATTCTAAGTGTCTGGTAAATGTTTGTGAACTGAAATTAAGAAAGTTTTGATACTGAATATTTGACTAGGAGGTGGCAAGGAAATGGATTAGTTCAAAAGGCCACATAGAGCAAATCCTCCATGTAGGAGGCAAATAGGTAGGGATTATAGGATTTGGCTTGTCTCATTTACTTCAGCTTATAATGACTCGGAAGCCTGGTTGGCCAAAGGTTCAGATAGCAGAGTTCTGATTTCTTATTGTCTTTTACCTTCCCAAGCTGAGTAGACATGCTAGTAAATGTGACCCCCAGATTCTTGGGATGTGTCTTATTCTGCTATGAGCACACGGAACCAAGCCCCAGTGACACTCTTGTCTTGAAGTGGAAGAGCCTTATATGGAAGTAGGGTGTACTTTTTGCTTTATCGAGGGATCTTTAAATAGCAGGGAACAGCAACTCAAAGCTTTCAAAGAGCTACTTAAAGTTATTTTTCTCCATGACAACAGCCTGCCAATAAGGATAGAATTTAAAGAGCTAGGACCCCAAGTAGAAAGAAAAGGAAAATTTCCCTGCTAAATTTTATGCTGAGAAATGAACCATAGCTAGAGTGTAAATTCCATGCATTGACTCACAACTATAGAACAGATGAGATGAGCAATCAAACTACATTCTTTAATTATCTGTGTGCAAAATTAGGAGGATATTTAAAGGTGTTCACTTGGTAGATGGGGTGGAGGGAGATAATCACAGGCATACACCATGATTGCTGTTGTTGAGATGATGGATTCATTTTCTTATGTGTTACCCTTAGGGGGTTGAAGAATTGATTTTGTTTTGAGTGCTTAAAGATCACTCCTCTAAATAATCCTCTTGGCTTCCTTGTACCTTCCCTTGCAAAATCACCTTTTCCTTACCTCATGAAATCTGACTCCAAGGACAGTCTATAGTGGATTCAACTCCTGATTTCTTCTTTTCTAACAAATGAAAACATTCAGTTGCCTTCTCAGGGAGCCCCTGAATGAAAATATTGTATTTTTTTAATTAAGACTTATTTTTTAAAACAGTTTTAAGTTTACAAATTGAGGGGAAGGTAGAGAGATTTCCAGTGTACCTCCAGTATCCATATGCATGGCTTCCCCTACCCCGCCCCCCACCACCACTACCAGAGAGGGACATTTATTACAACTGATGAGCCTACATTGACTCATCACGATCCCGTAAGGTACATAGTTTACATTACAATTCACTTTTGGTGTCACACATTCTGTGGATTTGGACAAATATATAATGACACATATCCATCATTATGGTATTGTAGAGTGTTTCCACTGCCCTAAAAATCTTCTGTGCATCCTATTCATCCCTCCCCCAACCACCCAAGCCCTGACAACTACTGATCTTTTTACTGTCACATAGTTTACCTTTTACAGAACATCATGTAGTTGGAACCATTTAGAATGTAGTCTTTTCAGATTGGCTTCTATCACTTAGTAATATACATTTAAGGTTCCTCCAGGTCTTTTCATGTTTTGATAGCTCATTTCTTTTTAGTGGTGAATAATATTTCATTTTCTGGATGTACCAGAGTTTATTTACCCTTTCACCTATTGAGGGACACCTTGGTTGCTTCTGAGTTTTGGCAACATAAATAAAACCGCTATAAACATCCATGTGCAGGTTTTTGTGTGGACATAAGTTTCCAGTTCCTTTGAGTACATACCAGGGACACAATTGCTGAATCTGCTGGATTGTTTGGTAAGAATATATTTAGTTTTCTAGGAAACCACCAAACTGTCTTCCAAAGTATCTGTACCATTCTGCGTTGTCATCAGTAACAAACGAAAATTCCTATTCCTCCATATCCTTGTCAGCATTTGGTGTTGTCAGTGTCCTAGATTTTGGTCACTCTAATAGGTGTGTAATGGTATCTCATTGTTGTTTTAATTTGCATTTTCTTGATGATATGTGATGTGGAACAGTTTTTGATATGTTTATTTGCTATCCATAGATTTCTTTGGTAAGCTGTCTCTTAAGGTCTTTGGTCCATTTTTAAATTGGATTATGTATTCTTATATTTGAGTCACACTGGATTTTTATTTCTCTGTTCTCAGAGGCCACTTTTATCCCTCACATTAGAAGGTTTATATGATTTACCTTCTATTTCTAATTGTCCCCAAGAATGAAGATGGACTTGCCCTAGTAACTTTCTTAACCTCTACCTCCAACTAAGTCCTAGTCTAGCTGAACAGCATTATCTTTAAAATTGATCAATTTCATAAACTGAATTCTTTCTGATAAAGGGATACCCTCCTCATTGTTTCCTACAAGTGCTCATCCAAGCTTTAATCAGTGACAGATAGCTCTCTAGATTGACAGAGGCACTGACCAGTACCAGGGATTACAATTCACTTAACAAATACTACTGAGTGCCTTTTATATGTCAAGCTTTAGGCTTGTCACTGGAGCAGTGAATCAATCAGACAATTATCAACTTCTTTCTTATGGGATAAAAGTGGTTTTCCTATAATGGCTGGCTCTAGTTCTGCCCATTGAAACCATATAAATAGCCATTTCATTTCTTCAGAAACTTGAAGACAACAATCATCTTCTCAAAGTTCATTGTCATTCTGGTCACTCCTTCCTTTGGACATGTTTCAGCTGGTCAGCGACCCTTTCAAAGAAGATTGCTCAGAATTTTTCCTTACTTCCTGGGCTCTTCTGCCTGTGTTTGGATGCTCGGGTCCTATTACAGTTGCCTAAATCTATGGAGTTACATTGCATGACATGTTTCCTGAGTCTAGAAGTGCAAGCTTGCATATGTATATGTCCCTTGGGGAGAAGGAGTTGAAAAGATTAACTTGGACCTGGGGAGTTGTTGTTCTTCTGCTCTTTAACCAGAAAATAAATGTGATTGTAGCTTTGAAAACTGAAATGTTAGCTTTTAAATAACTTGCAAATAATAGAGTTCAAGATTTGAAGGGGAAAATGGGCTTCATAAAAATTCTGTAATAGGAACTCCTACATTTTTCTTTTAGTTGATAAATTGACTATAAATGGTAACCAGAAAGTAATCACTTCTAACTGCATTTCAATGAGAACTAATGTTCCTCTGACCAATAAATAGTGTTAACTTACACAAAATTTAAGCCAGGTTTTTTCAGTTTGACAGCTGAAATAGGCGATGATTATAGTCCTTAAACTTTTGCTCCCCACACTGTCCCTTCCCACCTCTCTACAGCATGACTTTGAGGGAAGGAGCATGTGAATCTGGGGCCAGGCTGTTACACCCAAACCCACTCAGTGCCACACATGACAAGGCTTTGTGGCTGATATTACCAAGGATCAGACAATCCTTTTCCACTTAGACTTGGCTTCTTCTAGGACTGAAAAGCAGACTGATTCAGGGGAGAGTCCAGAGCTTCCTCTTACATCAGAATCTGGAAGAATTGACTTGCTCTCCTGGCTGATTATTCTCTGCTCCCATTTTCCGCTTTGTTCTACTCTCTGATTGTATTCTCTGCCTTTCTCTGCTCTGCTCTTGGCCCCAGGAGACTGGCCCCTGCAATGCATCTCCTGGCTTGTCAGTTAGCTTCCAGTTGAGTTTGGTCAACAAGAAGCCCAGGTAAGAGTGTGGGAAGAGAATGCGGTCAGTATATATCTTCCAATCCTTGTGCTTCTGTAGTATGTCTCTAGAAATAGCTATGCTCAATTATTCGAAATTACAGCTCCTGCCAAGCAGGCCAGAACCTGGAGTTCCAGCTCTCACAATGCTCTAAAAACTCTATTTCCACCTCTAGCCCTCCACCCTATGGCTGGTAATCATTGCTACTCTCTTGGAGCCTCAGCCTCCTTAACTTTTCCTTAAACCTGCCCTCACCTCTATCCTGTCATCACAGCCTATTCATTCAAATCAGATCACATGAATTCTTTCCTGCCTGGGCCCCTACATAAAAATTTCTGGATGTTTGAGACTCTTCTGTAAGTCACAGAGCACCATGCCAACTGCATCAGGGAAGCCTTCTAATCTCCTCCAGGCCAGTGCAGGGCCAAGAGTTGGCAGTCCCAACCTGGTAGTTCCTCAGAATAACCAGGAGAGCTTTGAAAAAATACAGATTCCAGAATCTCACCTGGGGCAGGGTCCTACAATTTCTACTTTTAAAAAGATCCGTGAAGGAAGAATGGCAAAATAGTGATAACTGTTCAGGTTGGATGATGGATATATGGAGTTCATTATATCAATTCTGTGTAAACAATTGGAACGAGCCAAAGAGATCCAGCATCTTCCATATACTGTAGTCTTAAGTATGAGAGACCCAGGACCTCAAGTCCCTACCTCACAGATACCTTTGTAGATTGAGGGTGAACAGATTTAGCTAAATCAACAGTTCACGTTCACATAGACACGGTTTATGACCTTTAGCCAAATTCTGTCGATATGGAATTGGAAAATCCAAATCACTACACTCTTGTGTGGCTCTCTCCTCTATCCCTTCATGAGAAATTATTCAAAAGTCCCACCATTCTATTTGTGCCTTCCAGAAAAGGACCCAGATTTTGAGTAACAAATTTTGGTTTCTAGTTCCTGTTCCCATGTGATCTTGGGCAAGACACTTACCTTTTCAAATTCTTCAATTTAATTTCACAGCATAATAGTTAAAAGCCTGTCTCTGAGTTTGAATCATAGTTCTGCCACTTCCTAACCATGTGACTTTGGGCAAGTTGCTTAACTTCTGTATGCCTCAAATTTTTCATCTGTAGAATGGAAATATTAACAGAAACCATATCACTGGGTTGTTGGAGAGATTAAATGAGCACTGTCATAAAGGGAGTAGCATGGTGCCTGCTGTATAAGTTCTTTTAAGTGCTAGCTGATGCTATTATCATTATTGCTACCTAAATTTACATTTATAATTTTGGAGGATTAGGCAGGAGCAAACTAGCAACTGTTTCACATATAGAGTGCCCAGGGATTTTAAAAATCATAATAAAATATGAGAACTAATGCTGTAGATTTTGCAGAAATTGATGGCTATAAAATCTGGGGTGGTGGGAAGATCCACTCAAACAACTCAGTGTAGCTGACTCCCTAGTTACTGGTCATTTTGTAAAATTCTGGGCTTTAGCACCAGCCTGGGTAGAAGGCCAGCTGTTTCTGGAACTGGTCTTCCCCTGCTTTGGTCTGGACTGACATAAGCAGCCCAACTTACTGGGTTTGATGTGTGGGAGGCAATAGTGAAAGGAAGAGCAGAGGAGTGTTGAGGATGATCCTAAATCAAATGAAAAAGACGAAAATGCAGAGATGGCCTTGGCTTACGTATGTCCATTCCCAGCCAACTTGAGGACACAAAGCTTCATTTAGCAAACCTGACCTCATGGTCCTGTCAGTTAAGAACTATGCAAATGTGTTTTGAATTTTCTAGGCAAGGGTGTATTACCTCCTAATGCTGACTATCAAAATTCCTGATAAAATTCAATCTCCGAAAGTTGGATAGCAAGAGAGAGAATGTCAGCGAGAAAGAAATTTGAGACTTTTAATAATTTAGCACAAAAATACATATCAATGCATAGTTGTATCTTAAAGAACAACCCCTTAAGTCCTCGATTGGCTGATAAGAAAAGGCTAACCTCTCTTATTTACACCTAACCGAACCAACATCCGGTTTGAGAACCCTTGTTTAAATGTTTTTGAAATTAAATTTATTGGGGTAGCATCAGTTAATAACATTATGTAAGTTTCAGATGTGCAATTCTATAATCCATCATCTGTATATTGCATTGTGTGCTCACCACCCAAAGTCTAGTCTCTTTCCATCACATCTTTTTGATCCCCTTTACCTTCTTCATCCTCCTCCCAACTCCCCTTTCCCTCTGGTCACCACCTTTCTATTGTCTGGGACAAGAACTGTATGATTTCACTCATATGTGGACTATAAAACAGAAAACAAAAAATGAACAAGCAAAATAATCTCATAGATGCTTTTTAAAATGTAGATCTGGGTTTTACAGGAGCCAAATGCTGAATAACATAAACTGATTCACTCTTAAGCCAATGTTTAGCAAATGGTTGAAAGCTAGCCTTTCCTTGGACAAGTATATCTTTACTCTGAAATACCAGCCATTTACCCTCTTTGGCATATCTTGTTAATTTTTACTACTCCTGGTGGCATACATTTTAAAGCCACTAGCTAAGAAAAGTCAGATCTTCTATTGTTAGTTTTAGTTTGTGAATGGCAAGGAGACATACAGTCATAGTGCAAGGACACAGTTATAACTTATCATCTGCCCTGTTTTTCTGAAGACTGTCAGGGGGTCATATTGGGGTGGGTCCTTGCCTTGTGATATGATCCAGAGGCCATGTCTGTGGCACACCCCTTTCTTTGTGGGGAATGACATTTCTTTGCAGATTCTCAATTTTCTACTCCCTGCTTTATCGTGTGTCCTGGAGCTGTGTGACTGTGCTTTGCTGGACACAGTGGATGGTTTAATAATGGGCAATTAACCTAAACTGAACAGTGTCTTACAACTTACTTTGGGTCAAGGCTAGGAGGGAACCCAAGCTGGTCTAACTAGAGTCTTTCTTCAGGTTTTACTCCCCTTGTTCCCAACATATTATGAAAATTTTCAAACATACAACAAAGTCAAAAGAATTTTAGAGTGAATACTCATGACCTAAACTGTACCATTAACTATTCATATTTTACTACATTTGATTTATCACATATCTATCTATCTATCCGTCTATCCAGCTATTAATTTAGATGATTTTTGGTGTATTTCGAAGTAGATTGCAGACAAAGTACACTTCTCTATAAGTACTTTAGAATGAATTCATTAAGTGAGGTTCAATATATGTTTATAGTGGGGTTTCCTTTTGACATAAAAATCATATAAAATGAAATGCACATTTGAAATTATACATTTGAAGAATTTTGACAAATGTTTAACACTTAGGATTTATTTTCATCAGGAGTGGAGAAAAAGCTTTTTTCTTCTTTAGAAAGCTGAGATTCAAAGATGTGAGCCCAGAGTATGGCAGTTATGACTCCAGTTGTGGATTCTGAAAGCCCTCCAGGACTATGAATACCAATGTGGAGATAGAGCTATGAGATAAAAATAATTATGAAAGTATTATAGTCATTTCTTTCCTTTGTTTTTTTCGCTTTATTTACTTTAGCCTGTAAATTCTCGTATTTGCCTAAACTATTTTGAGTGTTTTTCTTTTATTTGCCCCTAGTCTTGTCTAATATATATAAATCATACCCTTTAATTTAAATAAGATGTTATGTGTCTATTGCAGGTATTAGGACCAAGTCAGGAGAGATTAAGAAAATCTAAGGTTTCTTACAAATCCATGAGACTGGATTTGGTAAATTGAATGCATTGTTCTTACCTAGGTTCTAGCTGTGGATCCATCATATGTGGGAATAAGAGACAATTTACACAGGCACTAGGTGAGTTTATTCAAAGTGGAATCTTTAACAAATAAAAATAAAAGCAAAAACATGACATATGATAACTTTGATATTAAAAGTATAATTACCGATATTAGAAACAGGACCCTGGTGGACTTGACAATTATTCTTTCCAACTTTGAACATTGCCCAGTTTTTGTGGCTTTTGCTAAATAATTACAGAAACAGAGGCAGTGTGTTTTCACTGTTAGATGTGGAATAGGTTGCAAAATGCCAAAATGAGTCCAATCTGGAAAATGTTGAATCCACGTATGAGAGAAGGGAAAAGAGAGCAAGACTCTCAATCATCCGAGGGGGAGTAGAGGAAGTATTGTTTTACCCAAGAGAAATTTCTTTCTTTTATAAAATTTTGTTCTTACATATGATACTGTTTATTAGTTGTGTTATTTTCGTATTCCATGGTCAGAATTAATTTCTTTTTCTCTCTTTGTCTCGATCCAAAATAAAAAATTCCTCCTTGGTGATATCTATAAAAGTCAGCATAGCAGTTATGTTGGGGAAAGGGAAAGGCTTGTGAATGGAAGGGAACTCATGGAGGCTTCCGGGGTAGGTGCCCGAATTTCGCTTCTTGACCTGAATGATGGTTACAAGTGTGTTCACCTTATCTTAGGCTATGTATTTGTTTTGTGGGGTTTCCGTTTTTGTTTTTTATATTTTACACTAAAAGTCTTAAAATCTGGAGCAAGTATGTAAAGATGTTAAGATTTGATAAAGCCATGAGGTGGAGTATATTATTAGTGCTTATTTCATTATAGTCTTTATTTTTCTATATCATTGGAATAGTTCACAATATAAAATTTTGATTAAAAAAATTCTTCTTTAACCTCCAACATCTCTTTGAAAGGACAGAATTTTTATATAGGGTTTCATTTCTGAGGCCTGGCAAAAGTAGCAATAAATAACGGTCATTCTAAAATTGTCACTAGCACCCCTTCCTTTGCACTGGTTCCTCAGATTAGTTTTTCAATCTCCAGATATTCTAGTTCCTCAACTCTTTTGTGTGATTCTTATCCTAATTCATTTTAACAGAACATCTGACATTTACTATATATTTTATAACTTCATATTAAATGTTATCTGACTAGATCTACTCATCACCAGAGTGAATGGGAATAAAATAACTCTTTGGGTAATTTATGTTACTTGTTCAGATAATTCAAAGAAAAGCAGAGAAAAGAGTGCAGTAGTGATTGTCCTCTATTACCTAAATAGAGCTCCATTTCCAAATTTTATTTGGTAATTGAAGTTCTTTTTTAAAAAAAGACTACGTTTTTTAGAGCAATTTCAGTTTAACAGCAAAATTGAGAGAGAAAGGTACAGAGATTTCCCATGTACACTCTGCCCCCAACATGCACAGCCTCCCACATTATCAACATCCCTCACCAGAGTGGTACATTTGCTACCAAGGCTGAACCTATATTGACACATCATAATTATCCAAAGTCCACACTTTACATGTGGCTATTATGGCTCACTGTTGGTGTTGCACATGCTATGAGTTTGGACAAATGCTTAATGACATGTCTCCATCATTATGATATCATACAGAATATTTTCACTGCCCTAAAAATCCTGTACTCCACCTGTTCATCCCTCTCTCCACTCACCAGCCATTGGCAACCACGGATCTTTTTATTGCCTCCATAGTTTTCCCTTTTACAGAATGTCATACATTTGGAATCATACAGTGTGTAACTTTTTCAGATTTGTTTCTTTCACCTAGTAATACACATTTATGGTTCCTCCATGTCTTTTCATGTCTTGATAGCTCGTTTCTTTTTAGTGCTGAAAAATATGCCATTTTCTGGATGTACCACAGTTTATTTACCCTTTCACCCATTGAAGGACATTGTGGTTTCTTCCAAGTTTTGTCAACTATGAATAAAGCTGCTATAAATGTTCACGTCCAGAACTTTTGTGTAGACATTAGTTTTCAACTCCTTTGGGTAAGGAGTTGCAATTGCTGGATCTGCCGGATTATATGGTAAAAGTATGTTCAATTTTATAAGAAACTGCCAGACTGTCTTCCAAAGTGGCTGTCTCTGCATTGCCATCAGCAATGAACGAGAGTTCCTGTTGCTCTACATCCTTGTCGGCATTTGGTATTGTCACCATCCCGGATTTTGGTCATTCTAATAGGTGTGTGATGGTTTCTCATAGTTGTTTAAATTGAGGTCCTTAAGAGCATCATGGTATAAGCAGGTAATTGGTGACAGCAATAGCTAATAATGTTTAAACACTTGCTGTGTGCCAGGTATCATGTTAAGCAATTTACAAATAGCATCTGATTTAGTCATTCCACAACTCTGTGAGATAAATATTATTATTATCTCTAATCTAAAGATAAGAAAACTGAAGCTTGTGAGGGTGACTTTTCAAAACTATACAGTTAGCATGGAGCAGCTGGGCCGGCTTCCTGGACATGCAGTCTGGGCCATCAGTCATACAGTATCCTGTGCTTAGAAGAGCTCCATATTTGGTTTAATGTTCTGAGGTTACTGTCTTGAAATCCTTAATAATTTTTGCACAAGGGGCTCTGCATTTTCATTTTATACTGGGCTCAGAAAATTAAGCACTGTGGAGTAGAGTTGCATATTCGACTCCAGAAGCTGTGCTATTAACCACTATTCTATTCTGTTGCTTTTTGGCTCTCTAAATGAGTCTGGGAGAAGGAAACACAAAGAAACAAACAAACCAAAATAAATAAAAACACCCCAAAGAAAGAAATGAACAAACAAAAAACCAGTAACAGATGACCAGTTGATGTGGCATATGCGCATAACTAAAGATAGTAAAAAGCCAATATGGGAAGAATAATTTAAAAATGTGTGACTTGTGCTTAAATTAACATTTTTTGGATATAGTTCTTGGTAAATAAAATTAATATCTGAGACTTGTTATACCTTAGGAAATACACACGCTCTCATGACATAAAGTTCATTTTTTTTTTCTGCATTCGTTGCATGTTGTCAAAGCAAAAGCCTTTTTTGAAACATACCATTATTTGGGGGAACAGGAGGGGTGAATTCAGCAAATCTGAGCAAATATCTGGATCTGCTCATTGTTTTTCCCAACTGAGGACAGCTGCTCACTGCCCAGCTTTTACACCTGTAAACTCATCCACTCTTACACCAAAATGGAGCTTCGGTACAGAAAGTGCCAGAAAAATGGCTACAGATTGGGGAAGGCTACCCTGTGAGTGTCCCCATACATGTGATCCCTTTATTTCCTGCTTATTCTAATTAAGGTCTTGAAGCTCCTTTTCCCCCTGATTGCTGTGGTGGCTGTGTTTTCCATTTTATTGCGATTTTTGCCCTTGTTTTGCTTGCGGTCTTCGTCTGTGCTTGTCTCCTCGCTGGAGTTGCTCAATTTGAGCAGCTAGTTAATAGCTTGTCTAATTTAGCCTCAAGGGTCTTCATCATTTGGTAGCCAGAAGAAGCTTGGCTCCTGCTCCTCCCTGGTATGACTTGTTCAGTGGAGGTGAGGGGAGGACTGATGGCAGTAAGAAAATGGAAGCTAGTGCAGAGGATCCAGCCTTCATTTCCCCTGCCCCCGGAAAGCTTTGAGGCTTAGATGCCTTAGGAGTTTTAAATCCTATAGCTTAGCTTTACTTCTTAATCAGAAAAATGGAATCACGGGAGAAAGAGCTTTTCTTGCCACTTGGGGGCTTGGCTAAGGTTCATTGGTAGTTATCAACATTCACCTTCTTGCCCCACCCAGCTCAACAATCCCCATCATTGTTTCCAAAAGGGTTTCACCTGTGTGTGGTGAGAACTTGTACAGGCAAGTTCACAACAGCATCCAGCTGAGAATTCGGCCTTCTCAGAGCAGGAACACAGTTCCCAACAACCAACGTTCCAAACCGAAGGATTGTCATAATAAGTAATTCTTTTCTTCATTCTCGATAAAGGATGGATATTAAATAATAAAAAATAATAATAATACCTCTCCCTAGCCCCAAAGTTTGTTTATATGTTTCTCATCACACACCTGTCAGATAGTCGAGATAAGAGCCATTATTATTCTTATTTTGTCGATGCAGAAACTGAGTTTCAGGAAAATTGTCATTTGCCCGAGACCTAAGATGTCAGCCTAGATCTTTCTATGCCAAGAACAGCGTTTCTCTGTCACTCCATCACATTACTTCTCTCCTGAAACAAATCTAGAGTAGAAAGAAGGAAGTTATTTGAGAAAACTGGGTGCTGCTTTCAGGGTAAAGGTGGGAATACCATCATCATCATTATCATCATCATCAATGATTTTAGCTTGTATACCTAAACTGTCAGCCTATTCAGTGATGGCCAGGTTTGATCCAGGCTGACTAGAAGGGTCATCTCTGTGTCAGAGACCAAGGAACTTGATAGGAAGGAAAAATTACTGACCCCAAGGGAAAATTAACCACCCCCAGAATAGTGACCCCACATTTTATGGTTAACTGAGGAACGCATCTTGTTCTTTAGAATCTTACACTGACTGAAGTTGAAGGCATCTGAGAGAGAGTTCTTTGTTTCTCAAAGTGGAGTACATGGCAGTGTGTTGGGGTCTGGAACCTACATATTAAATTGTGGCACATCTCTCCAGAGTACTAATACAATATGAGAAAAAAATAAACAAAGAGAATAAACAAAATGTTTTATTTGTTAAAAGCACCAACATCTTATGAAAAAGAAGGCAGTCTTGAATAGAATTTTAAAGAAGAGAAACACTGCATACCTGCAATGAGTCTCTTTATGTCAAATGCATCCCAGATTATAGTTTTGGATTATTTCTGTGAAAAGTTTGAGAACCACTGGTCATTTTAGTAGATACATTGAAAGTAAGAGATGTTTAATGATTCTCCTAGGCTGGGCTCTCAAGATCCTCTGAATCCTTGTCTATGATTCTACTACTATTCCATAAATACATTATTTGTTATGTAAATACTCTTAAAAAGAAGGTATATTTTCCTGCCCTAGGAAGATTAGGATGCAGAAATAATGCCTATCTTGGAAAATGTAAATTGTGCATTATGAGTATGATGTCTCATTGCTAAAGCATCATGGGACATGAGTTGTGGAGAATCTTGAGTTGAATGTGACTGGAGCCTCGAGAAGTCCAGCAAAGGGCTTTCTCAACCACGCTCAGCTGTCATCTTACTTCTAAGCCTTTGCCTCTTTCTTCTAAAGTAAAAATTCTAGTTATTAAGATAAAAATGCTCAACCTCATCAAACATCAAGCAGTACAAATGAACATAATAAGCTACAAGTTTTCCCTCAATTTATTGGTAATGATTTTTATTTTTTTAAATACTGAAAATACTCAGTGAGAGTGAGAAAAAACAGAGTGGAATAGAAATTTATCTGATTTAACTGGTAGAATAAAAACTTGATAATATGTATCAAAAATCTTGGAGTTTGTACATCTTACTCTTTGACAAAGTAATTCTACTTCTAGAAAATTTTCCCGAAGAAAATAAACATGAAAGCCTGAAGGGACTGATTCAGTTACAAAGATGTTCATTTCAGGGTTCTCCAGAACAGAGAGAAATCAGAAACAATTTAAATGTCTAACATTTGGGATTTGGTACAGTAAATGATAATATATCTTTATAATAGTGTTATTCTAGTCATCATTGTGTCTTGACTCCCCCAATGAAGTGATGCTGTGAATGTTAAAAGGCAGTAGTGAGGTCAGGTGGTTGAGTAAGGGATTCTAGAACATTACTTGGGTTTACAATCTGGTTTTGCCACTTACTAACTATGATCTCGGGCAAGTTTCTTAAATTCTCAGTGCCTCAGTTTCTTCATAAATATAATGACATACCTTCTTCATAAAGTACTCATCAAATCTCAGGTCTGTTAGATAACAGCAACCTGGGGAAGTTGTTTTTTATTTATTATTAACTAAGAATAACAGGTTAACAAAAAGAGTTTGTATAGCATAACAATAAATTTTCTTTTATAATATCCTTTTAAAAATTTTAGATCAGTGGTTCCCAAACTTTATGCCAAGGCTTCTTGGGGCATTGCAATGAACTCAAAGGATCCCGCAGGTTATTTTAACATTTCAAGAAAAACACAATGCCTTTTGACACTCTGTGAACTACTACTATTAAGTTGTTTGGACCTAACTATATAATTTTTTTCTGGTTTTAAAGAACCAGAAAAAATTACTGAAACACTAAATGTGCCATGAACCGAGAAAATTTGAAAACTTCAAAAGTAGTGCATGGATGTATACCAAGGTGTTAAATGCTACTGAGAAGTGGGATTACATGTGCTTACATGTTCTGCTTTTGATTTATCTGAACTTTCTAGTTTTTCTACCATGAACCCTTATTGTTTTGAAAGACAATAAATGTTATTTTAAAATAACTTATTCCTGAATTTATCTTTGCAACAACCACTTACTGAGCACTATTTAGGTTCAATTTCTGTCTGGGCTGCACACAAGAAGGCAAAGATGCCACACTCTCAAGGAGCACATAATTGAGGGTGAGTCGAGAATGAAAACACATGATTGTTGTTCAGTAGGACAGGCTCTGAGTCAGAGGTGCCAGTGGCAGTGGGAACTCTGAGCTCTGCTTTGTGAGACTAGAAAACCTTCGCAGAAGGCAGGTGTTATGTGGGCCTTACACAATAAATAAGGCTTTTCTAGATGGAAAAGGTAAAGAAGAGTGCTCCTCCTTGCAGCCTATGGGTAGAAACTTAGATGCTTTAGGGGGTTGGTAGGAGACTAGAAAGACACAGGCAAGATTAGAATGGAAAGGTATTGGTGGGTCATGCCTTGGACTGGGCACCTAATTTGTAAAGGATGGGGAAAGATTGACAGGTTTTAAGCTGGGGAGTGTTATAAGTGTCATATTGTAAGTAGAAGGATCACTCTGGCAGCACTGTGGAGACTAGACTGAGAGGCTCAAGCAGAGCTGGACGGAGGAGGGACCAGCCACAAGGATTTTGTAATAGTCCAGGAAAGAGGTCACGAAGCCCCAGTTGACTAATGATGAAGATTTTAAAATGGGCCCCTGTAGACTAAATCAGCAAAAGCAAATGATCCAGATGTAGCCATATTATTCATCTCAAAATATGTTTTCTTTAAAAATAAAAACTTCATTTTATCTGATGATAAAGATAATACATGGTCAGTGTAAAAATTTGAAAAATAAGATAGAAAATTAAAGCATTTATATTCCATGAACTGGAGCTGAGATATGTGTATATACATATCACATATAAAATATTATATATCAATCTTATGTATATATATATATACACATACATATACACATATGGTTTATTTAAAATATGTGAATATGACAAAACAAAATCTAACTTACAGAAGGATAGAGAATAAAAATAATGATTGCTGAATGCTTACAAAATGCTAGGCACTCTTAGGGGCACAAAATATATAACATTACATATATTTGCTTATTTAGTATTCACAACAATGCTGTGAGATGGGTCTGTGTGTATTTTGCAATTTACAGGTAAGAAAATTGAAGTGTAAAAAGATCAACGTTGTGCCAAGGGTTCTATAATTTCTTTCAGAGCCAGTATTTGAACCCAAACATTGTATCTCCAGGGCCTGCATCTTTAAACCCCTATGTACAATTTTGAGTGCTATATTTAAACTTTTGTTTTTTTGTTTTTGTTTTTTTTTTTTGATTAACTGTATTTATGCAATAACTCTTGACACTCTATGATAGTGTTGTCCAAATGAACTTTCTGTAGTGATGAAACTATTCTACATCTGCCCGGTCTAGTATGATAGCCTCTAGCCACATGCAACTATTGAGCATGAGAAATATCACTATGTATATGAGGAACTGAATTTTAAACTGTATTTAATTTTAATTAAATCTGAATACCACCTATGGCTAGTGGCTGTGCATTGGACAGCACAGATCTATATAAGATAAAAAAAATGGGGTACCTCATCCCCTTGTTATACTCCATGTCTGGTAATCACAGATAAACATCTTTGTTTATTTCTTATTTCAGACCTTCCTCATCTTCATCTCTATTAAATCCAGAATGTGTGCTTATATTTATATTTCTTGATTCATCTACTTGAAACTTTGATTAACTATACCATGTAAGATGAAGAATTAGTTTGTTGTGTGTTCTTCCCTTACAACTATCTCTCTTTCTAGTTTTTGTTAATTATTTTAGTTCTTCTACTGGTTACCAATATATTTTGGTGTCAGTTAGGATTCTTCTGATTGCAAGTGGGAAAAAAAGCCAAATAAATCTGATTTGGGTGATGAAAACAGAATTTATTGGCTCATATAAACCAGAAGATTACAGGCAAAACTGACATTAGGAAGGCTGAATTCAGAGCTGAAACAATGTGAACAGGATGCAATTTCCAGTCAGCTCTCGTCAGTCCATATGTTTCATCCTTAAATTCTTTGTGGAGGCCACAGCCTCAGGAGCTATAGCTTTCTATCTCCTTAGATTCCAGACTAACAGGAAAGAATGCAGGTGTCTTTATTGTTGTGCTATTTAAATAAGACCACAATAATGCTGACTTAAAACACACACACATATACACAAAACCTCAACGATGTATGACAATAAACATTTATTTAACTTGTATATCTGTGGGTTAGCTGAAGTCAGTTGATCTAGATTGATCTTGGTTGGGTGCGTCTGCTGATCTAGGTTGAGACTGCTCACAGCTTTGGGCTATAGCTCAGCAGTGCTCCATTCGTCTCTCATCTTCCTTCTAGGACTGATGACCTGCCCCCAAGGATGTTCTCATGGTGATGATGAATGTACGAGGGCACAACACCAGATGTACAAGAGCATCCCATTAGCCAAAGAAAGTCATATGACCCACCCCAAATCAACAGAATGGGGAGGTATACTCCTCCCATGGAAGTGAGAAGGAGGGAGGGAATATTTCTAAGCAGATAGGCTTGGCTTGCTCATTTCAAAACCAATGATTATGGCCAAAGACATAAATCACATGCTTTGGTGTAGGCCTAGGTCCCATATTTCATAGTGAGGGCAAAGCATGCATTCAGGTTCTCTCAAACCATGTGGACAAAGAGTAGAAGAGGAATGGTTACCTCAAACAAAGATCAGAGTTCCATTGGCCACATGAATGAGAAATGGATACGAGATGGCAAACCACAATGATGATTAGAACTTTAAACAATGTACCCGAACTTCTGTTTCTTGAGCCTTTGGTTTTAGATAGTATTCCTTAACATCAAACTTATGTGTTCATTTTCGCTCCACATTTCTCACTTATATCGGCTTGATCATTCAATGTAATTTTTAAAAAAATTTTATGAAGGAATGACCAGATAATTGATAAAGGGGGCTGAGTGTGGGTGGTGCAGTTCTCTGCCACTGGGTAGGTATGTTCCCTCAATGAGCATATTTCTCTGAAGGTGGGGACTGGCTTTGTGCATGGGTGGGATATGCTAACTAACAAGCTTCCTTTTAGGGTACAAATATAGGGGATCATGCAAAAATGTTCTTTTCCCCTCAAAACACCCAAAATAAAAGGCTTCACTATAGAATACCAAATTTCTTAGTGCAGCCTTAGTGCAGCCCAGGTAGCAATCTTATTTTCTTAATAGAGCACATCTTAAGGAGGGGGTGAGAGTTTCTGAATCTTCTCTTGCTGGTACATCTACATGCTTGGGAAAGGTGGAGAAGGATGAGAAAGACCAAATGGTACAGCCATTCTCTGGACAACATTTGGATCTTCTTCCAGCCCAAGCTCAGATGTGTTAATGTGGAGTGTGGAGACTCCCCAGACTTCTTTGGTAAGAACATTTCCACTCTTTCTCCTGAGTGTATCTAAGCTGTTGCTTCCTTTGCTCTGCTTCATCCATTAACACAATTCACTTCCTTTCTATCTTCTAGAAAATTATCAGAATTTCTGCTGACTGTCTTCTTTTTATCTTCAACATGCTTATCAATTTATTCTCTTTACAGACTCTTCAGCAGAATTTTGAAAGGAAGTATAGATAAATACATGTGCCCAATCTTGAATGTACACATATATAATATTGTCTGTGTGTGTGTATAAAACTTTTAAACAAAATGAGACCTTGCCAATTACATTTTTGCCACCAGCTTAACAGTAGTTCTAGAAGAATTTCAAAAGTTGTCTCTTGAAGTCACTCTGGGGAAACAGGGATCTTCCTCTCCCTCTTTAAAAAAAAATGTTAACTGGGTTTTTGATTTATTTGTTTGCTTTTCTACCTGGATGAATAAATGATTTCAGATTTCAACTTCAGATATGATGTGATCTATTATGCAGATATCAGATTAAGTTGGCATCTAAAAAAATAGGAAAAGGTATACATGAAAATCAATTGATTCTAACTTCTGGAGGTTAAAAGAGTTTTTGTTGTTTTTGTTGTTGTTGTTATTTATTTATTTATTTATTCTAATCCTGAACAATTCTAAACCATAAGCTTTTATTAAAGTAGAACATTCACTTCAAATCCTGAAAGTAGTTGATGGGGAATGGTAGGAGGGAGCCTGGAATAAATGACCCATGAAGGAAATGACTATCTTATGTTGGATCTAAAACCTAACTAATATTAATATTATTGTTAGTACTATGTATATTTACTGTATGATGATAGTATTCAAAATAGATTGATCTACTATGATGGCTAAAACACACATAGGGTGTGGGAGGGTTTCTGTCTGGTGGACTTCAAATTGCAGAGATGCACAGCATTGAGATAGACACTTTCCAGGAGAAAATGATGACTCACACGGGGATGACTTAAGTGGCATCTGGTTTCCATCTTCTTTGTTTCTACTCTTGGATTCCATTCAGAGGCACTTCCTTCCAGCTGGAGATTTTAATGGCATAATGTGAAGGCAAGATCCACAGAAGTGGGTTTAGAGGAGGGACTTAAAGGAGAAAATGCAGATCATCAGGGGAGACTATGGAAAATTACACACAGATGGGCGGTAGCAGAGAATATGTACACATGCAGACCAAAATGTAACAGCTAAAATATTTAAGGAAATGCAGGATTTTTTGCTTCACTGATTTAGATAAATCTGGAAGCACTGCTGGCTTTACACATAAGCCAAGGGTTCATGAAATCAGATATTTAGCGGCCAGACAGTCACCATAAATGTGTGAATCCAGACAGGTGTAAAGCAATCGGGAATGACAGAACTTGTGATGAACTAAGGGCCACACCCCGACAAAAATATTTTAATTTCATATGAAAAAATCAAAGTCAAATAATTCAAGTGATTGTCTACAGATCTTCTTTGTCATATAAAGTCTTCTCAGTGCCTCAAGTTCAGACTCAATTATCTCCTTCACTCCAAAGAAAGACCCATGCTTTTCTTCAAGAACACAATCACATCTGCATAACTAACAGAATCTTCTAGAGTTGACTCTTCCAGAACTATGATAGAGTAGGCCACAAAGGCAAACATACTCTTTTACTATGGAAGATGGGGTTCCTTGGAAGTCAGTCTAATTAGCTTCTGAGGGGCATTCTATCATATGTGGGCCGCAAACCCAACAGTGGAAGATCTGGTAGAGTTAGCTGAGTCTCTCAATTTTTCAGGGGTGTTCCTGGGGTTCCAGGGCTACCCCCAGGCAGAGGGGAAAGAGGAATGCAGTTTCAGTCAGGGCAGCTGTTTCACGGGTTGGGATCCTCAATAAGATTTTGTCTGAAGAGAGAAAGACCTCTGAATATTGTTATGATGCAGATGAAGAAACTCCATCTCACCTCTTCAGAGGACTTGAGTGTGATGCCTCGCCTTGGCTTTCCTTACAAGGTTTCTGTGAGGAAAAACTCATGTTTCTCCTTTACTCAGTACACTCAGAACACTTCACTTCTGGTCACCAAATGTGTGGGTGGTTTTCCCCACATTAAGTAATTCACCAAATCTCGGCAGAGATTGACTGGATGTCCTACAAATTTAACTCAATTATGACACATTTGCCTGGAGATAGCATCAGATCCCATAAGTTAAAGGCTCCGTTCCACAAGACTGCCCTCACTTTAGATGACAACCACAGGTCTTGGTAGTCACTTTACTTCTGACTGACCAGTTATAAATCAGAGCTCCCATGACCTCCTCATCTGGTTTGATAATTTGCTAGAATGGCTCACAGAAATCAGGGAAACGTTTACTTGTGTTTATCGATTTATTATAAAAGGACACAACTCAAGAACAGCCAGATGGAAAAGATGCATAGAATGAGGTATGGGGGAAGAGACATGGAGCTTTCATGCCCTCTCCAGGTATGCCAACCTGCCAGCACCTGCAGGTATTCACCAAACTGGAAGCTCATCAAATTTCTTTGTTCAAGAGTTTTTATAAAGTTTAATTTCCAGCCCTGTAAATGCCTGGTCTTTTGGAGATCAGCTCCCCACTGAGGCTGTCAAGGCCCCTACCTTAAGTCATCTCATTAGCATGAACTCTGGTGTGCTGAAAAGGACTTGCATGAATAACAAAAGACACTCCTATCACTTAGGAAATTTCAAGGTGTTTAGGAACCCTGTGCCTGCAATCAGAGACAATGAACAAATATACTTCTTATTGTACCACAGGTCCACTCAGAGCTTTTCCCTTTGACATACAAGGATTTATCTACACTCACCACATCTCATTTCAGTAAAGGCATGCCTCAGATGAAACTGCTCAATAAGGATAATTTATTAAAACAGAGTAAAGTCACATTAGTCCTGATTAAATTAGCAGCTGACTTTAGAATTTTCCAGAATTGAAGAAAAACAATTCTAGGGTTGAATGTGCTCTACAAGTACCAAATAGGGTTAAAGAGAAAATTATAAAGCTATACATAGCAAAACTACAGAACACAAGAGAAAAAAGGAAAAAACTTACAAAAAATTAGATTAGAATTTAATCCGTGCATGAAATACCTAGATTTTCTCCATTAATCCTTTTGACAAGAAACAAACACATCAACATATATTAAGATATATTAAATCAGAATGATGTAAATCCTGTAAGCAAATAGGAATACTTCATTCATTCTCCTTTTACTACTAAGGATTTTAGGCATTTGCAAATAGGCTTTCTTCTTGTTCCTTTTTTGCAGGGGTTTAACTCAGGGATTCCCAAACTCTCGTGTGCAGGAATATTTTGTACAGTGTTGGATCCCACCAACAATCAATATACAAAGGGAATTTTGAATAAACAAGATTCTCACTGATATCCAGTTAGATGTTACAAACCCTACTTCCCCTCCTACACACACACACACACACACACACACACACACACACACACAGAGGAAGTGACTCTTGAAGGTGAATTCAATTGTGTTTGTTTTCCATGTTTGACACTTTCTCTTCATTTCAAACAGGTAGTCTGCTTGTTATTTCTTGCTTATGGCAAGAAAGGAGAAAGCCTGCTTTTGAAAGAAAGATGAAAGAAAGAAGTTACTTTCCTGGGCTGGAAGGGACCCCTGGTTCCTGTGAGTAATGGGGCTCCAAGTCTCACTCTGTAACTGTACCCCTTGGAGGGGAGAGCTGCATATGCCCTAAGGTAGGCTAAACCCCAGGTACAGGTCTCCTCACTTCACGAGAGATTCCCACCCACATGTGGCCTGGAAGCAGCAAAGATGGAACATGAGAACATTGTGTAGACTGGGACAATTGATATCTCAGTGATACTGAGCACAGACAAATGACAAAATACTGAAGGATCTTCCCAATGCCTCTATGCCGAATAAGGCACTGCACTCTGTTACACGCAGACTTTTGTAGAATCCTGGTGTGTTGGGCATGGGAGCATCCTAGGTATGGCTGGGTTAAATTTTCTGCCAGCTGGTAGGCTGGTTATTCAGAATCTACATTTTATTTGATGTAAGAAAATCTAAAAAAAATATTCATGTTTCTCTAACATGAATTCATTGACCAAGACTTATACCTATTTTGAATATTTGTTGAATGCCTTGCTGATGGGAAGGATTCCCTGGCAGCTCCTGGGAATCCACTTCTGCCAGCTTGAGATGGATGTGCATCAGAGTCTGAGCAAAGGAAGGAGGAAAGTTGTGTGTACAACAGCAGTAGGAGGCAATAAAAATGAACTACACCAGTTTCTCAGTCTTTCTGAGGCTTTGTCATGGAACATTTAGCTAGTTCCCTAATCTATCCTGCCAATACTTTGGGAGAAAAAAAAAATAAAAATGCAACATATTAAAAAACAAACCAACAAATAACTTCATTCTAGCCAATCATTTTATTAGGCTCAAGATGAGTTCCTGCCTGCAAAGCTCTCAATGCCAGAAACTGTAGGCCAAGCAGCTGCCTACTTCCCATCTCAGTCACACTGCTTGGGGTTCTACTTGAATGGCTAATTACTGGTCACCTTACCTTCTTGTCAAAGCCAAAAGATTATACTTAATGCACAACTTAAGCTGTCCCCTGGACCTCACTTGTTTGGACTGGCAATCACGTTTTCTGTTCCCTTTCCCACTTACCTTAAGTTTTGGTAATTGCCCTCTAGGCTCAAAAGAGCTTCCCACTAGGCCATTGAAATGTTGAAAAGCCCCCTGACATGGGAAAATGTTTATCTGCTCTCTGAGAGAAAGAACGGGGACAATATGTGCGGCTTTGGTACATGACAGGATGCAGGTTTCTTGTGAGCAATTTCTTAACTTTCAGCTGAATAATAACTATAATCAACTCAGTGCGTTGAGAACTATTGTTAGGCATTAACTAGAAACTTTAAAGATGGTAAATAAGTCATAATGGTGATCTTTTGCACCATGTAAACATAATGCCCAGTGTTCTTTTGGGCATTGCAAAATGCAGGAATACTTTCTCATTCTATGTCTGTAGGAATGAGGAAGATGAAAAATGTCCTTTAGCTCTTCACCCATCATTTCTGCTATGGATTTGCAGCAGATGAACGTGTTCCATCCTGGACAAACTTTTCAAGGATGCATGTAGTGAATCTATTATCAACGGGTCTCCTTCCAACAGATGGGAGACCAAACTGCATGCATTTGGGGACTAACTCAAAACCTTGACTCCAGCAGGTTGTAGATAGAATCATCAAAGAGGAGCCAGGCACACTTTATCAGGAAAAATAAAAGTCTCTGACCTCAAATTGTCCTACTATTAAACCTCACCATCCCCAGCAGCTAGCAATGAGACAAGTAAGTGACTTAAGAGACTTACTAGATAAATATATATCTAAACCTTACCTGTAGCATAAGGATTACAATGCCTTTTGGACTTACTGGTTTTTTTCTTTCCTTTGGGTCTTTATACATGTCATTTCATCTTCCTGCCTAGTCTATTCTTATTCATGCTTAATATCCCATTGTAAATATAATTTTCTTTAAAAAAATCCATACATGATCCCCATATTATGTAAGGCCACTATTACATAGTTGCCCACTCAAAACACATGGTCCTATTTCTTCTCAACACATAAAAAATTGTAATAAAATTATTTTCTGTGTAATCTGTCTTCACTGCTGGAATACAAGCTCCATGTGGGTAAGGAGTGTTTATCTTATTTACTGTGACATCCCGAGCTCCTTATACATAATCTTATTCCTAGTAGATGTTCAAGAAATAGTTGTTGAATGAATGGATGGTTGATCTGCCTCCTGAGGCTGATAGAGGCCTGTGAGATGATTCTTCTAATAGAGTCTGCACATAAAATCAGTCTAATCAATCCATTTTAGCTTTATTCCTTTTTTCTATGTTTTGCAGGTGTTCGACAGATGTATTCATTTTCCTGCTTTCTTCTACGAATTCTAGATCGCATGTGTCCTGGTGAAGAATAATAATTCTAGAGCTGGGTTATAGGAAAATCATCACTTATGGGCTCTCATGTTAGAGACACCATAGCTGAAGTCAGAAGAGTAGTCATTAATTGTTAGGGTCACATAATCTATTTGGTGGCATGTTCAGGTACAGGATCTTGATCTTCTGCTTCTTGGATCCTAGCTCCAGCCTCCTCGTCACATTCAGTATATATAGTCTTTTACTTTCTTTCTCAGTCTTCAACCTTTTCTCAAACTCTTGCCCAGACAAGAGCATTCAACAAGTTATCTGAGTGGCTAACCTGACAGTGGCTTGGCGTGGCTGAGATTTTTCATAAGAAAAAAAAATCATCATTAAATTAAATATACATTAACCATTTGTTATAAGTAAAATAATCCAAAAAATTTGCTCTAAACCTGAAAAAAATGGAATTTATTTGTCATAGATAGGATAACTCCAATGAAAAATAAAGTATGTTTTTATGTGTTTTTTTCCAAATCCAAAGAGAAGTTTGATGCTTTCTTCTTCTGTTGTATGATTTATCAGAATTTAGACTGTAACACTTTCAAATTAATTTATCACATGATTCAATGCTAAAAGTGATCAAAATTGTGGATTTTCTTTTTCTAATGCCCCTGACCTTTGACAATTTATGGGCTATTCGGAAGAAGTGGAAGTTGACTGGGAAAATTAGATTTTAACTGAGTAGATGACTGAGTAGCAGAAAGTTGTTGAAAGTACTTAACAAATTTAGATCAAAGACTTCTGGAATTAATGGAGACCCTAAGAGAATAAATATGTTAGACTCCAGAGAGGTTTAACTTATTTTCCATTGTGACCTGGCCTGAACTTAATGGGATCAGAAATTCTGAAGAAGTGCAGAGCTATCTAAGGAAATGAAATCACTTTCTCACAAAAAATTCACTCATTTTGATGCTATGAATCATGCTTTAAGCATATTTGCTTGCTTTTAATGCTTAAACTCAGAATGTTCTTGAGTGCTCAAGTATCTGTTATATCAGTGACACTGTTTCTAGAGCTACTCAGGCTCAGCCTTTGGCCATTGTTAGTGTTTGCATGGCTCTGTGACAATACAGTTGATTTCACTGACAGAGAGACCCATCATCAACAATAGAAACCTAGTGTCAGTGGTCCCTGATTGAATGCATCCACAGTTCTCAAGAAGATTGAATTGACTGAATAGTAGTATTCTCTCTGAATTCATCAACAAGAACTGACTAGCCCTGAGCTAAAAACTGTATGTTTTTATATGAAGAAATTGGGTTAAATGCATACCTTAATCACTTTAAAATTATTCATAAAAATCATTAAAAGTAACTTTTGTCATATGAATACAAAAGTAATAATTATAAAAATCAGGAAAATATATAAAAGCATATAGAAAAAATACACCATCTTAGCACACACACATGCACAGTTAATATTTTTTGCATGTATTTTCCATTTTTCTGCTTCTATTATTGTATACCTGAGTGAGAATTTTTCTATATTCTTGTAAATTTTATGTTCTTGTAAACTTGTACCTTAAACTTTATATTTTAATACTAATAATGATAGTGATGATTATTATTACTGCATGCAAGGCACCAGGCTAAGTGCTTTATAGAAACTATCTCATTTAATCCTCACAGTAACCCTATGAGATACTGTTGTCAGTCTCATTTTACATGTGAGGAAACAGACACATAATGCGCCTTAGTAACTTCCTGGAGTCATAGAGCTAGAAGTCGATGGAGCCAGAACTTAAAATGGTATCTTATTCCAGAACATGTGATCATAACATTTCACTATACTGTTTTCCTTCTCAAGACATTAAGTATTCTTCTACCATATTTTTTATTAAGACTATTTTTAGAGCAGTTTAAGGTTCATAGCAAAATTGAGGAGAAGGTACAGAGATTTCTCATATACCTCCTGATTAATACAGAGATTTCCCACATACCTCCTGCATTACACTCCCTAATTATCAACATCCCTCTCCAGAGTGGTACATTTATTACAATACATTGACACATCATAATCACTCAAAGTCCATACTTTACATTATGGTTCACTCTTGATATTGTACATTCTGTGGGTTGAGACAAACATATAAGATACCACATATTTTGATTGCGCAACTGGCCCACAGAAATGTTATACCAATTTTTCATACCTTCTATGCTACAACCAGTGTTGGGTTTACCATGCTTAATCAAGTCATTATGTATAACAATTATCTTATTTGCATTTTCTTGATCAGTGTTGCAGTTAAACTTTTTTATTTATTTGTTAGTATAATTAGTATTTTTGTGTGTGCATTGCTCTTCATTTACTTTGACCATATTTCTGTCAGAATTCTTACTTTTTAAAATTTACTATTTTCTTAAGTGTTATGAATATTTTCCTAGTTCATTCTTTGCCTTTTAATTTTTGTAATTCATTTACATGAAAAAATTTAAAATTTTTATATACTTTCATCTATAGATTGATTTCCTTAATGGACTCATATTTTGCATGCATTTTGTTTTTTTTTTTTACTTTTAAAACTTTCACAACAGTAACACATCTGGTATTTATCTTGATTTGTAGTTTGAGGTAGGAATCAAATAATCTATTTTTCCCATGCCAATTCGAAGTGCTACATTTACTAAATTTGTATGTAACAGATCAATTTATTGAAAATAAAGATTATAGGATGTCTCAATTAATTTGTATTTTCTTATTTTTACTGTTATCCATGTTTGGAATACTTATTGATTTTAATTACTGTATATTAATTTAAATGTGTAATTAATTTTAATTTACTTATTAATTTTAACAATACTTCATAATACCTATTAATTTAAAAAGTTCAAACTGCCCATATTCATATTAATTTTTCATCATATGGCTTACTATCACAAAACCCTGGCAACCCATACTGTATACCAAAATGAATGTACAGCAATCCTCATGATTCTTCTCTAACTTCTTGCATTCTTTAGCAAGTCACGCTCTTAACGTCAACTAGAAAGAAAATATTACTTTATCTTGAATTTTTATTGTAAACATAACTTGAACATGATTGTTAAATTACCTTGTCTCTGCATGAGGCAACACTCTCTACAGCAGGATATGTTATTTGGTTATAAAGTAAAATTCTAGAAATTAGTGCATGTTGAATCAGCCACCAGGGACTCCTTATGTTTCCACAAATGCAATATCAGTAGCATAAGAATGGAAATTGCCTAAAAGTGTTCAAGCTGATTTTACAGTTACATGAGGGAAGTTAGCCAGAGCTGGGTGCACAGCATTGCAAATGGCATGTTACCGAGATACCAAGCTGCCTGATTCAACATGTGCCTATAATACGTGTGCCTATCATGTATTATAGTTTTTCTAAGATGTGCCCTTCAAAACCAAGTTCATGTGGCCTCATTGCACTGAAATAAAATGTCAAGAGGATGTTTATTAAAAGGACTTGAAAAAATTTATTGTTTTGAGAGAAGAAGCCTCAAAATGATCTCCTGTCAGTACTTCAAAAAAGAATAGATTTTCTCAGAAAGCATCCCTATGCCTTTCTGTTATGGATCGAATTGTACCCCTCAACTCCCCAAAATCATATGTTGGAGCCCTCATCCCAAGTACCTCAGAATGTGATCTTATTTGGAGATAGTGTCTTTATAGAGGTAATCAAGTTAAAGTCAGGTTGTAAGAACAAGCCCTAATCCAATGTGACTGATGTTCTTATATAAAGGGTAAATTCAAACACAGAGACACACACATAGAGGGAAGATGATAAGAAGAGACACAGAGAGAAGATGGCTATTTATACACCAAGGAACACCAGAGGCTACCAAAAGCTAGGAGAGGTGCCTGAAATGGATCCTTCTCTAGCATTTTCAGAGGAAGCATGGCCCTGCAGACACCTTGATCTTGGACTTCTGATCTCCAGAACTGAAACAATAAATATGTGTTGTTCCAGCCACTCAGCTTCTTGTACTTTGTTACACAGCCCTAGCAAATGTATATATTTTCCATGCTTTCTTGTTTTTACTTTTTGTACTCTCAAAGCATTCTGTATATACCTCTAGAAGAATTCATCACATTTTATTGAGTTGAAAAAATTTTTAATTGTTTTTGAATAGGTAATAAATACATATGGCAAAAAAAAATTCCAAGAGTACAGAACAGTATAAATCAGAGTGGAAACTGAGTCCTTCTCAGCTAGTTTTCTACAGCACCCCAGCCCCACTACCCCAAGTGCCCTTTCAAGAGGCAAACACTGTTCTCTACATCTTATATCCTTAGTTTCATGATCATTACTAGTTTAGTTGTCCATTTCCTTTCATTGATTATAGGTCCCTTGGGAGGAGGATTTGCTTTATTCTGTGTAATCTAAGCTCTCAATAAATCTGAGTTTAATGACTTGTTCACCAGCTATATTCAGGTGGGTTGATGCAAAAAATTTAAGTTGGGTTTAAAACTCTGATTGCTGTTAATATCCAATATCTTGTTATTTAGTCATTTACATCTTTAGATTGAAGCAAGATCTGAGCAAAGGTTTTGCTTGCAGGGAAGATTGAGAAGATAACAAGGGACCTGGATGATTCTAGGAAGAGTGAGTGGAAAGAATTTCATTGAAGACGAAGTGAAAACTTTGTTAGTCTTACTTCTCCTTTGCTGTTCTTCATGGTTCCCAGTAATTGACTTTCAACAGAAGTAACCCAGTTCCTATTTGTTAATTTAAGAGGCAATCTAACATCCTGGTTAAGAGCTTGAACTTTGGGAAGAGACTGCAATCTTTGTAATACCAGTTCTACCACTAGTTAGCTCTATAACAATGAATAAGTGATTTAACCTCTCTGTAACCAAGTTCTTCATCTGGGAAATGAAGAAAACAATAGTTTCTCCTTTTTATAGTTGCTATCAGGTAGAACCATGTCTGGCAATTAGTAAGATTTAGATTTATTAAATCACCCATAAGTTATCCAACTGTGGATTTATTAATGTATTACTTAGAATGCTTTTTGGCTGCAAGTAGTAGAAGGCCAAGCAAAAAGGAGCTTAAACAATAAAGACATTTATCATTTTCTATAAATGGAAATCCTAAGGAAGGTTTTAGTGTAGACAATTCAGTGGCTCGTTGATAGCGCCAACAATCAAGTTACCTTCTGTCTTTGGAATAGATTTTCTCAACATGTTGGCTTTTGACATCAATCTTGTGTTCTCAGGGTCACAAAAATCTAGAACTGTTCCAGGAGTCACGCACAGACATGACAACATTGAGAGATATTGTCAGAAAAGGGAATACCTCTCCTCACCACACGAACCTTTTGAAGAACAACCAAAAAGCTTTTCCAGAAGTTGCCAGAAGTTTTCTCTTGTATCATTGGACAGAATTATATCATATGTCCATGCTTAACCCATCACTAGGGTGTGGAATGAAAGTCTCATGGTCATGGGCTGGGAATTTCTTTCTTGAAGTATATGACCGGAATCAATAAAATGCATAGAAGAAAACATAGGAACAAAACCAAGAGAATTTTATGAATTTGACCTCAAAGGCAAGGCAAGTAAAAGCAAAAATAAATGAATGGGACTACATCAAACTAAAAAGCTTCTGCTCAGCAAAAGAAATCATCAACAGGGTAAAGAGACAACCATCCAAATGGGAGAAGTTATTTGCAAGCAATGCCTCCTATAAGGGCCTAATATCCAAAATATATAAAGAACTCGTATGACTCAATAACAACAAAAAACCAAATGATCCAATCAAAAAATGAACAGAGGACCTGAATAGACACTTCTCCCTAGAGAACATAAAAATGACTAACAAATATATGAAAAGATGCTCAGCATTGTTAGCTATTAGGGAAATGTAAATCAAAACCACAATGAAATACCCTCTCACACCTATTAGAATAGCTATAATCAACAGGACAAGTAATAACAAATGTTGGAGAGGATGCGGAGAAAAAGGAACCCTCATACACTGCTGGTGGGACTGCAAATTAGTACAGCCACTATGGAAAACAGTATGGAGGTTCCTCAGACAACTAAGAATTGATCTACCATATGATCCAGCAATCCCTCGACTGGGTATTTACCTCAAAGACTTGAAAACCCATATCTGAAAAGATATTTGCACACCGATGTTCATAACAGCACTATTCACAATGGCCAGGACATGGAAGAAACTGAAAGGTCCTATGATAGATAATTGGCTAAAGAAGCTGTGATACGTATATATAATGGAATATTACTCAGTCATAAGAAGAGATGAGATACTGCCATTTGTGACAACATGGATGAACCTTGAGACAATTATGCTAAGCTAAATAAGCCAGATAGAAAAAGTTGAAAATCACATGATATCACTTATATGTTATGTGGGATATAAACCTAAGAGCAACAAATGAACAGGACAAACAGAGACTCAAGGACATAAACAATAGACTAGTAGTTACCAGAGAGTAGGGGATGGGGGAGGAGGGAAGAGGTAGACAGGGTAAAGGGAGTCAAATATAAGGGGATAGGGGAGGGTGAAGTAGGTAATGGGGATCAAATATATGGTAGGTGAAGGAAACTGGACTCTGGGTGGTAATCACACAATAGAATGTATAGATGTCAAGTGATAATGTATGTACACCTGAAAATTATATAATTGTATTAACCAATGTTACCCCAATATACAAAAAAGTAAAAATAAAGTTATAAAAGTAAAAAAAAATAAAACAAAAGTAGGATTACTGGGTCCTTCTTTGTCTCTTGTTATAGCCTTTGTTTTAAAGTCTGTTTTGTCTGGTATAAGTATTGTTACCCCAGATTTTTTTCCTTTCCATTTTCACAAAGTTTCTTTTTCCATTTATTTATTTTCAGTCTGTGTGTGTTTTGAGCTAAATGAGTCTCTTATAGGCACATATGTAAGGTTCTTATTTTCTTATCCATTCAGCCACTCTATCTTTTGATTGAAGCATGTAATTCTTTTTTATTTGAAGTA
This sequence comes from Eidolon dupreanum, assembly GCA_028627145.1. Taxonomy (NCBI): domain Eukaryota; kingdom Metazoa; phylum Chordata; class Mammalia; order Chiroptera; family Pteropodidae; genus Eidolon; species Eidolon dupreanum. The sequence continues at coordinate 35,123,507 of CM053506.1, forward strand.
TTTGTTGATAGCTATATAGTTATTGCCTTTTTATTATTTATACTTTTGATACATTATTTTCTTCTTCATAAAGAAGTCCCTTCAACATTTCTTGTAATACTGGCTTGGGGGTGATGAGAACTCCTTTAGCTTTTTCTTGTCTGGGAAGCTCTTTATCTGTCCTTTGATTCTAAATGATAGCTTTGCTGGGTAGAGTAATCTTGGTTGTAGGTCCTTGTTTTTCAACACTTTGAACATTTTGTGCCAATCTCTTCTGGCTTGCAAAGTTTCTGTTGAGAAATCAGCTGACAATCTTATGAGAGATTCTTTGTAGGTAACTAAACTGCTTTTAGCTTGCTGCTTTTTAATTATGATGTATGTTGGTGTGGGCCTCTTTGGGTTCCTCTTGTTTGGGACTCTCTGAGCTTCCTAGGTTTGTATGTCTATTTTCTTTACCAGGTTAAGGAAGTTTTCCATCATTATTTCTTCAGATAGGTTTTCAATTCCTTATTCTCTGCTCCTTCAGGTACACCTATGATGAGAATTTTTGGTGTGCTTGATGTTATCCCAGAGGCCCCTTGAACTATCTGAATTTTTTGAATGCTTTTTTCTTGTTGCTGTTCTGATTGTGTGTCCTCTGCTACTGCATCTTCTAAATCACTGATTCAGTCCTCCATTTCATCTAGTCTGTTGAATCCCTCTAATGCAGCAGTCCTCAGCCTTTTGGGCACCAGGGACTGGTGCTCCTATGAGAATCTAATGCCTGATAATCCGAGGTGAAGCTGAGGCAGTGATGCTAGTGCTGGGGAGCAGCCACAAATAAAGATGAGGCTTGCTCACTCACCCACCGTCCATCTCCTGCTGTGTAGCCCAGTTCTTAACAGGCTACGGACTGGTACTGATCCACAGCCCAGGGGTTTGAGATCCCTACTCTAATGCACTATTCATTTCAGATATTATACTCTTTATTTCTGACTGGTTCCCTAAGATGTTTTCCATCTCCATTTTAATCTTTTATGTCTCCTTGTTAAAGTTCTCACTGAGTTCATCTACTCTTCCCCTAAGTTCATTGAGCATCCTTATAACCAGCATTTTGAACTCTGCATCTAGTAGATTGCTCGTCTTCATTTTGTTTAGTTCTTTTTTCTGGAGCTTTGTTCTGTTCTTTCAGGTGGGACATGCTTATTTATCTCTCCATTTTGGCTGCCTCCCTATGTATTATTAGAATATAATATAATATATATATATTCATATATACATATGAATATATATATATGAATTTACTATGTATTAGGTAGGGTTCCTAAGTTTTCCAGTCTTATAGAGTGACATTATGTAGTAGGTGTCTTGTGGGACCCAGTGGCACAGTCTTCCCTGGTCACCTGAGCCAGGTGCTCACAGTGTGTCTCTTGTGTGTGTTGGGTGTGTCATCCTGTTATGGTTGCTGTTTGCACATTGATGGGAAGGATTGACCCTTGGGCTGATTTTTGTGAGAACTGGCCGGTGAGGGGCCAACTCTACAAAGCAGGATTCACTTTCGCAGGGCTTGGGGGCCTGCCCAGTCTGCACTTTGGGTATGTCCTATCAGACCGTGTCCTAATGCTGCCCCGAGTGGTGCTCTGGCTCTGGTTGAAGCAGGTTACTGGGTGTGCCAGGCGAAGGGCCTCCTGGGAGGAGCCCAACTTCAGGCCAAGTTCAGCAGCAGCCTGTGTACTTCCGGGGCCACCTATTAAGAGTCACCAAGCAATCTGCAGATGGCTACCACTTGTGCTGGGCTTATAGGTACCTTGAGAGGCCAAGCCAGGAACTGAGGCCAGCTGCTGCTAGTGCTGGGCTTGGGGCTGCTCAGCAAGAGGTGTGGGGCATGCCAAGGACAGATGCTGCTTCCTTGGGTTTTGTGAAATTTTGAGAGATTTTAGAGATTTTAGAGTCTACAGCATGAGCTAAGACAGGCCATTTGTATGGAAGCAATGCCAGAGGCGACTTGGGTAGGCCCACAAGTTGAGTAGGGAGAGGTCTTAAGGAATCACCTGGGTGGAGCAACCTGTGTTAATCAGGCTGACGGATACTCAGATATGGTGGCTGTCTGCATCTTCAGGTTGGGAGGGGAGAGGGCTCAACAAGGGAACAATGGATATGTCCAGTACTTCTGTTCAGGAGAGAGCCACCCCTCCATCTCTCTCCCTGAAGCCAGACAAATCAGTTCCTCCCCTCTGTGGCCCTGACACCTTTAGAGAAGCTGCCCCAGTGCTGCAATTCAGAGTGAGAGTTCATCACTGAGTAAATCTGTGCATGAGCCCTTTAAGAGGAAAGTCTGTGAGTGCTGCAGTCCTCCATCTCACTCAACCACAATCTCCACTGGTTTTCACAGCCAGAATTGTGGGAACTTCTCTTCCTGGCACTAGAACCTGGGGCTGGGAAGCTCAGTGTGGAGCTGGGACCCCTTGCTCCTCTGGGAAGGTGCTCTGCAGCCAAGATACCCCTCCCAATTCTCAACCTCTACATGCAGTTGTGTGATAGGCCTATTTTGCATCTCCATCTCTCCTACCAGTCTTGATGTGACCTCTTATGTATGTCCCCAGTTGTAGGACTTCTGTTCAGCTAGACATCAGACAACTCCCACTGATGATTGTTCTGCAGTTTCATTATAATTTTGGTGTGGTAGTGAGAGGAGGCAAGCACAGCATCTACCTTCTATGACATATTGACCAACTCCTTATATTTGATTTCTTGATAGCAGTCTCTATCTGGCTATCCTACAAAAAATCTCAGATGAATCCAAAACTGAATGTATTTCTAAATTGATATAACCACCAACGAAGAAGAGGATTCAACCCTGCCCAGCAGACTCACAGTACAGTAGCACCAGTTCACCCAGTTTTGCCTCTGATGGTGTGTTTCTGACATGATTAATTTCTCTGGGTCCTACACTGCTAACTTAAAACTTTTCCATTAACTATATCCATTTTCAATCATCCTAATCTGCTTTCTCATCCACAAATAAGCAGTGTTTTTAGCCAATTCCTGTTAGACTGTGTCCTAATGAGAATGCACCTCAGCACAGCTAGAGCTCTACCGCTGGCCCTCTGTCCTTCATGGAGCATCCTGGCTACTCTGCAAGATGTGACCTTGCTCTGGACCATGGCCAGCCCTTTTCCTGTCTTAGTCATGAAAGGCTAAAAGTTTGTTATCATCTCTTAACTTTTCACAATGGACAAATGGTTCATCAAATATGATAAGGTTTCCAGAAACCTCGCTATTGGGATGACTTGAGTTCAATTAAAAAAAAAAAAATTAATGCTATATAATTGTGACTTTTCACTAATTTAGACTGCTCAACTATGAACTGGAATTAAAGAAAACTACCTCTACCTCATTCAATCTTAAAAAGCCAGTCTTACAAAACTAGAGAGAGAGAGGTTAGAAGACTCAGAGCAAAAGGCAGGGCTCTTGCACTTTCCTCTTAAGCCCACTAAGCTGAGATCAGATACCTGGCATGGAACCCCATCTAGAAAATGCCCCAAATTCTTCAACTGAAGAAGTGAGAGTCACATTTCTTCCCAGTGAGTTCTCTGGCCCCGAGGGCACAGTGGTAGGATAAAACCTTATGTCTAGAAGGAGCTGGCTTTCCTGTGACAGTACCAATTAAGCTACCAGCCAATCAGGTGCGGGCATCTGGGATTTGGACTGGAATCTTCCAGAAAGCCACCAGACTCTCAACTGTCTAAACCTCAATTTGATTTGTATTTATGGAGCCCCTCTTGAAACTCAGATGGGGCTTATTGAAGCTCCTATATCTGAAGAGTATTAGGATACCGTAATGAGGTAGCCAAAATTAGGTGTTGCCCTCTGAGAAGTTGTGCCAAGACTCATTGAAGAATCTTTGGTGTACCTGCCTCATGTCTATTTTCTGCAGGGTGGGGAAAGGGTCCCTATGCCCAAGGGGCCAGTATCTATTATACTTGCTCTTCACTCAAGAGAAATCCTTTCACTTAGGAAAGGACCTCAAATTCCTCTTCTTTGGGGTATTACTGATTGGGGATATATTTTAGTTATTTTTATATAATGTCTTTAGGGGGATACAGCCTTGAGTTTTGCAATGGTTTTCAAACTTTGTTTCTCAAAATCATCTCAGTTCCATAGAGTTTCCACAGAGCCTTGTTTAGGAGGCAAAGTATGCTGCCCTTGGGCTTTATATAATTTTGTCTTCCAGGTATTAAAAAGTTTGTTTTTTAAAAAGTTTGTTTTTTAAACTGAAATTCCAGCATACACTTGTTGCTCACTCCATGAGACCCTGATTAAGGTCATAGTTAAGGTTATATCTAGAGGAAGATATTGTTCTGACACCTGATATCAAAGAAGCCATTAAGATCAACTAAAATCTTGTGCTAGAAAGTCCAAATACAGACTTCTTTAGCTCCTCCTCCACGGAAGCTCTGAAGAAAAGCCGGAATGTGTAAGTCAAGTAGTTAAGGAAGTAAAATAAGATGCCAAACTGTGCTCAGCGTTTGAACGGAAATCTTTTTATAATTGAAACAATCTTGTTCTAGGTCTTGAATACTGTATCTTAGCAGTGTCTGGATTTTAGGAAGCAGAGAAACACCATATACTGCTTCATGCTGTTAGGGCATCTGTATACTGAAACTCATTCATGTTTCCTGTCTTTTCTTGCAACTAGTGGGCAATGTTCATCATTCATTACTAAAAGCTGAAAATAATTGTCTTTTAAAATCCAATTTGTCATTCTGTGATTAATTACTTCTGTCACTAGGAATCATATAGAAAGTAAAAAATTCAGCATCTTGTTATCGTGTCTATTCTCTGCCTACTTCACATGCTAGGTAAAGGATATAAAGTGGAGCAAGACAAAGCCCTGCACTCAAGTGACTCCTAATCTAATGGAAGAGAAGGGACCTAATGTAAATATAAGAAAACTGCAAGGAGCTATACAAGGAAATAAAAGTTAAATAATGAATGAAAGCCTGGGGTAGATTTTGAGATGAGGCAGTTAAGAGCTGGTGACTGTATTCAGAAAGAGAGTATTAAGCAAAATAAATGTTAAGAGATTCATATCTTAAACATATTCTGGTAAAATTTCAGAACCTAAGGATTAAACAAAGATTACCAAATTTTCCAGAGTGAAAAAAGAAAGGCAACTATAGAGTCCAGGAAAAACTAAATGCTATATAAGAAAGTCATAGTTAAAACCCAAAGCAAACAAATGTAGGAAGATTTTTGTGTCACTGAATTCTGGGTGGGAACTTTCTACTTTAGGTATGTGAAATTATATCTTCTTTATAGGTCCAGTCATATAACTTGGGACTATGGTGAATAATGTTTACATGATCATACTATTTTTAGCATTGTTTATTGCCGCAGCAGTCAGAATGAGCTAGGTTATGCTGTAAATGACCCAAGTCTCAGTTGCTTCCAACAATAAAAGTTGATTTCTTGCTCACATTAAATGTTCATTGCAAGTAATCTGAGGCTTATATGTATGCTATCTTCATTTTGGGACCTAGACTATCTGGAACATTGTCAATCTCATGGCAGAGAGAAAAGAGACATGTGATTCATGTCTCTTAACACTCTGCCTTGGAATGATAATCATTATTTTCACTCACATTTTATTAGCCAAAGCTACTCCTGAATTCAACACAAGGGGTGTGTATAATCCTCCCACGGAGAGAGGTACATAAGGATGGAAACAAAAATATTTGGTGACCATAATACAAACTCCCACAGGCCACATTTCTGGTATTCAGCTATTCATTATCCTCCTTTTCGCACATGTTGAACACAGTAACTCCTCTGAAAGAGACAACCAGAAGTCCCAAACAGTAACTTGGTCTTTACCTTTATTTCTAAGGTAAAGGCAAAGATCTCTAAAATGTGAGATAGTCTCTATATCAGATCTTGATGCAGCTCTTCTTGATCCAAAGCTGCAGGAACAAAAGGAGAAGCTATCTGCCCCTCATATACTCAATATGCAGTGGTGGAACAGGGAGAGTGTGACGATAATAAGAACTCTCATTTGAAAAGGCAAAGAATGGGACACACGGAGATGTCAGTCTCCACAAATTCTAAAATCTCCTTGGGCAGATGTTTGAGAGAGGGAAGTATTCCTCGATTTCACTCTCTGGGAATGGCTCCTCAGACATTTTTCTCTTTAGCCCTTGGCCTGATCCTTTGGGGAGTCTTTATTTTTCACTATTTGGCTATATCTCAAGAAAGAATTGTAGAACATATCTTTGGAGGTTGAAGACTTTCTCCGCCTGCTTCCAGTTCAAGAAGGAAGGATGGGGAAAATGCAAGGGTTGTTTTAAGTATGAAACAATCTTTCAATCTAGGCTAGTGGTTCTCTTGGTGGTACAAGGCTTTCAACTCTTAACTTATCTATTTGATTCTTGTCAAAGAATTTCTATTCTGTTTTGAAAAATGCCTCTATAGACCTTTAATTGCTAGTGCCTCGTATCAGATTTCCCTAGGAGGCCCACAGCTTTCATCTTTTCTCCTTGAGGCATTTTGTCTGATTAAAAGAATTTGCTGGATGCAATCTTAATAGGTTAACATTTTTCAACAAATGACATACAGAAACCCCTTATTTAGTCCTTGACGTAAGACTAAGTTTTAGTAAGGCTTTGTTGTTCAAAGATGTTCTTTTTCTGTGGTTTATTGATTGGAAATGAGAATCAGTTGTATCTTTCAAGCCATGAAAATCCTCAAGTTTCTGGATAGTATCTACTCCTTTTCTTCCTACTTTTAAACTGACCAATTCTTTTTGAGTTTATTCCTTTCTAGTCAAATGCATCCAAATACCAACCAATCTAAGCTGTTAACACACAGTTTGCTCACATCTTTTCCTAAAGCTACAAGTTTATTAAGGATATGGATCAGTATCCTTCCAACTCCAATAATTTCCTTGCTTTCTACTAATGAGCCCTGGAACCAGTGCAACTTATTTCAGTTTTGTTGTTATTGCTGTTGTTGTTGTTACAACAGCACATCATGTTGTTGTTTCAATAGCACCTGTCCTATACAAATTAATAATTTTTGTATCAGTTGGGATAAAATAGGTTTTATTGAGGTAACAAATGGCTCCAAAATACCAGGGTTTACAAGAACAAAGATTTCTTTCTTTCTTTCTTTCTTTCTTTCTTTCTTTCTTTCTTTCTTTCTTTCTTTCTTTCTTTCTTTCTTTCTTTTTATTACGTGCCCATTGTAGGATGACTATAGCTCTGCTTTATGTCACTTTCACTCTAGGACCAATGCTGATGAAACAGTCACTAGGTGGAACGTTTATGATCTCATGCAAGAGGAAAAAGGCAGTGATCCATGTGTCAGCACTTAAAACTTTTGTCTGGAAATGCACAGATCACTTCCACCCACATTGGCCAAAACAAGTAATATGACTTCTGAATTCAACAAGCAGGGATATATATATATATATATATATATATATATATATATATATATATATATATATATTTCCCACCCATGCCCCCCACAGACAGGAAACCAGAATATTTAGTAATTGGTAATATGACTGACCACAATTACTCTGAATTGTAGAATCAACAGGTAGACAAAGCAGAGAAGATAATAATAGTTATACCCTATAAAATGGTAGTGCTAAAAACCTTAACCATGTGAAAAGAAGAACATAGCTGTCAAAAGTAAGGAGGCGAAAGTGTGTGAAATTTACTTTCTTAACCAGAAGTCATGACTCATACCTCTGCCTCAGTAGGCTTTATCCTGTATCTGTGGTGATTATATAATTTATCATCTGAATGAGGACACTCTTGAGAGTGAAAGTCGGTGCAGTTAATAATTACATCAAAAAACATGTGAAAATAGACACTGTCCTGTGCAAATAAAGATGTATGATTTCTACCCTGAGCTATCTGCCTAGCTCTGGGTCCCAATTATAGACTTTGCTGGAACAGCATGAATTCTCAGTTGTAGAAAAACAAGCTCTATGTGTCAATCATAATTGGGCAACAGATAAGTGAGGAGGTGCCAGTACAATCTTTTGCCAAGACATGTGGTTGGATCTACCTTTCTTTTGACCTTTGTTGCTCATACCTAGATACCATTGTCAGCTGTCCTAACTTCCTTTTTGGTTTTTATGACTGGGAATCTCCAATTGTGGAAGAATGAACTTAAAATGGCATACTTCTAGATGAGGCCTTGAATCCAGAGAATCAGGCTCATTATGTCAAAGAAGCTTTTATTTATTTAACACGTATCTATTAAGCATATTTTGCATGTTGGGAAATTTACAAGACACTTGAGCGACAACAGTGACGTTAATCATGAGAAGCAGATTCAGACTCCCAGTGCATGAGCTATAGGTAAACTTCACACGTTTGTGACTTTTCTCTCTAATGATATTGAAGGCACAGCCTATCCCTCATAGAGAACCTGTTCTCTATTTTTCACAGAACCTGCCATAGTGAGTGGAAGAAGCTTTGGAATATTTTTCCTAGAAGATAGGGTCGTATTCTGTTTCATTTGGGACATAGCAGGTACTCAGTTGTTAAATGAATGAATATTTATTGTGTTATTCATTTCTTAAGTTCCATTTCCGTGGTAAAACAAAATCCAGTTCCCTACCCAAGGAGAAATAATCAACTGCTTAAGGAAGTCCAGTTTAGTTTGTTTCAGAAGTACTTTTGCCAGAAAAGTTGGGGAATAACCTAATTTCCTCTCATGAGGCAACACTGTCTTGCACTTCTCAGAATTGGGGACCTTACAGCAGAGGCCAAGGGGAAAATGTTTTTATCTCTAAGGCATATTTAGTACAGCTTTATTAGGAGTTTCTTTTAGTGTTTCGAGATGCTGCTCAGGAATCCATCATGACTGAGTTGTGCAGTTATTTATGAAATTGTCAATATGAGGAACATATCTGCTCATTTTTTTTCCCACTGAAATTACTTCACTTATCAGAGGGGCCCAAATAATTTAAATGGCCTGTACTTCATTAGTGTTGCCAACATTTATTTAATAATATCAAATCAGAATAGCATTTAATTTAGTTTTAATAAGATAGTTAATGTATGTTAACTAAATATCAATTGATTATTAAAGTGGAGAGTGCTGAGGTGTAACAAATATGTGAAATATAAATCTTGTTGCTGTGCCATTAACTCAGAATTACATAAGCAATAAATGTCTAATTAGATTCTTAGTAGTGATGAGTTGTAAGCATTTATTGAGATTCGGTAAGATTGATGTTACAGACTTGTGCGAAGGACCATAGCTTAATTAATTTCTTCATTCCTATTTTCACCAGTCTTTGCCATTTTTATTTTATAAGGTGCTAAATCAGAGCAATGATGGTGGAGGGAGGGAGGGAGGGAGGGGATCCAAGTACAGCACCTTAGGTAATCCTAGACTGGTCAGTAACAGGAATACAAGGGTGACTACTCTCTGATGGGCTTGGATTCCAGGATTTGGGGTAAAAGAATCACTGATTGCTAAGATTATTTTCTTGCAGATAATTTTGGAGATTCAGCACAATATGACAATATAGACAGACCACTTAAGTGGCATAAAATGAAAAGTAGGCCCCAAATCAATCCTATCTTAGAAGGGGGAAGAAGAGAAGATCCCTTTCGCAGTACGATTTTAGGAGTCCTTGCTATTCTAAAAAATATCTATCCCATTTCTCTCTCAAATCTGAAAATCATCATGCAATTATTCCTTTGAGTTTAAGGTATTATTACCCTTTGATTCTTGGATCGTACAGGATGGCTAGAAAGTCTGGAAACATAGGCTATTATACAAGATACATAGATAATTGTCATAAAAAGACATGACATATTCTATGGCATTACATAGCATGTTCACTGTGTTACCCCTTGTTAAAAATACATATCTTGATGCACTGTGAAAAATCGCAAGAAACAGGATTTATTAATACAGTGCTTCCATCAATCTCCATACATGCATATGTGATGTATTGCCTTATTTGTATCTCTGATATGCTCTGAATAACCTCTTTCTTTAGCATGCCCCAGAAGAAGTCACCAAGTGGGATCAGTCTGTAAAAAAAGTAATTTATCTATGTTGCCAGGTATTATGGTTACCCTGCATTTCAAGCTAGTATTAAACAGCACTTTATCACCATTTGGGAAATTAACCAAATTATCTATTTGGCATAAGTCATAGAGACACTGGCTTTGGAAAGTGTTTGAAAATTCAGACACTTCTGAATTCGAGGCCTGTGTTCTGTTCCTAGCCAGATGAGCTCCTATAAATTGCTTAATCTCTCGGGGCATAATAATCCCGTAGTGTTATTGGGGAGATTAAATGAGATAATATATAACAAGTGCTCAGTATAAAGTTTTCTACATTGTCTAAACAAAACAGATGTTACTGCCCTTTACTCTTTCCTGTTCTCCCCTATCCGTTTCCCTACCTCCCATCTTATTTCACTGTCCTTAATGCACTAACATTATTCCTTCTCTTTTCTTTAGATGGGGAAGAAAGAATGCTAATTCTTAGATGGCTATAGGGCTTAATGTTCTAGAAACTGGAGGGGGGGTGTGAAGAAGGGCAAAAAATCATGAGAAAAGAAAGGGACAGAATAATAGGAACATATTCTTTGCTGTTCACATGTTTGCCATGGGCCATTCCTGGCCTAGCTCAGCCTCCCAGGGGACCCCACCTGTAGAGGTTGCAGGTATCACATTTCTTTGTTGACAGAGGTTAAGTATATCTCAGAGCAATTGCTTTCTCTACAAAGCTTTCTTGGGGCAAGGCCACTGCATACGTGTACGCATTCCTGGGACAGGCAGCACTGAGAAGGAAACATCAGAACCTGCATGGAGATAAGCATTAGTTTCTGGGTTTATATAGTTGTTTGTGCTTCATTAATATATTCATTCATTCAGTTATTCATTTACAACATCGCCTGAAAGCTTCCTTTGTCTCAGGCCATCTACTAATCTCCGTGGATAGAGCGCTCACAGTTCCACATCCCTGCACTACCTTCTTTTTGTACTTAGGAAATCTGTTTCTGTTGTAATAACAACTTTCCAGAGGAAAGAAATCATTCAAATTCTTATTTGCAAAGCCAAACTTAATAACTAAGAAATCTGACTGTTTTTCTAGAAAATTTGGTATCAGAAGCTATGGGCATACATTTGATTTTTCTCCCTATTTGTTTATTTCTCTCCTTGTTAGTGAGACTTGGGTATAGGAAATCTGACTATGGTAAAAGGTCTGATTACTAAGGCACTTTTCTCTAATTAGATGGTTCCTCTGCTAGTCATTATCTCAACCAAAAGTCGAGCAAAGAGAAGAAGAAGAAGAAGAAGAAGAAGAAGAAGAAGAAGAAGAAGAAGAAGAAGAAGAAGAAGAAGAAGAATTAGGTAAATTTTCTTTTAGTCATACTATCAACAGTCAACAACTTGCTAAGTCTCCTACTGTGGACTCGATGTTCTTTTAAACTCTACAGAGGATATAAGGAGACATAGGAAATATTCTCTGCCTTCATGGAAACTTCTCAGCCTAGTGAAAGACACAAAATTCATTTATGTGAAAAAATAGAAACAAATTGTGTACTAAGCTTTGTGGTTGTAGTTAATATGAGACCAGAGAAATAAAAAAGCATAGTGCACTGGGTCTCCAGATAAAATATTGAAGGAAGGAAAAGAAGGAGGAAATAACTAAGTCCTAGAAGCATTACATCCTTAAAAAAAAATCATTCAAACAAGTCTCTGAGACAGGCATTATACTCATTTAATCAATGTAAAAACTAAGACACAGAAAGGACTTAGTCATATTTCTTAACCTCTCTATAAGCATATAGCAATTAAGTGTTGAATATGAATTTGTTACTGAGACCATTTAGTTCAGAGCTTTTTCCTATAAAGCATTCTGGGACACCAAATGGAACTTGAACTAGGTCTTGACAGATGGGTAGAATTTACCTAACTTTAACAGGAAGAGAGCAAACATCTCAAGAAGCACTGGCCAATTTGAGGACAGTGAGGAGGCTGATGAGACCAAAGTAGACTGGGGATAGCAGGAGAAGATATTTTATTTTAAATTAGCAGAGTCCCAGGCATTTTTCAGGAGAATCATTGATATTCAATAAATAATGTTAAACATAAATGCTAAAAAGAAATTTGGAGTTATACTAATGTTTAAGAATTATAAAAATTAATAAAGATCTAAAACATTTTCTTTATATAATATATTTTATATATAATATATAATATATTATTTTCTTTATATAACATACTTGTGTGTGGGATACATAAATACACTGCTATTGCCACTCCACTTGGAGCATGCTAAACACAGTGGCCCAAGTGAGAAGTAGCTTAATTGTACACTGACACCTGCAGTTTGGAATATTTTGTGATTTCTGTGATTCAGCAACAAACAAATGCTTTCTTGGAATTGAGGTTGTAGTTTAACACTCCACCATGAAGATATAGAAATCATAAGCTTGCATATACCTAATGACCTAGCCTCTAAATACATAAAACAAAATTTCTGAGAATTACAGAGAGAAACTGACTCATCTAGAATTGTAGCAGGTGTTTCTAATACATTTTTCCCAGAAACTGGTAGATCAAGCAGACAAAAGAAAACCAGTTACAGTGTAGAAGATTTGTACAACATAACTTAAAAGTTTTATGTAATGGTAGATGTAGAACTTTGTACCCAACTGACTGAGAATGCATTTATTAAAACACCCATTAAACATTTATAAATATTGATAACATGTTAGGTCATGAGAAAAGACTCAACAAATTCCAAAAAATCTATTCATAGGGCCCATGTTATCTAATCACAATAAATAGATTTTTCATGAATCTTGAAAATTTTTATTTCTCATAAGGAAGTCAGAAATCAATCAAGAATAGTCAATAGCTAAAACTGTTCTCAAATAAGAACAGTTAGTAATAAAGAGTGCAGACTTGTGCTACCTGATACACAGATTAATTATAAAGCTACAGTAATTAAGGTAAGGTAAGGTGGCATTATGCATGAAGAGACAAATAGATCATCAAAACAGAATAGAGAGCCTAGGAATGACATCAAGCATATATGGCCCCTAGGTATATAAAAGAGGAGGAAAAAAAATAAGAAAAATCAGAGATATTGGATGAACTAATAAATAACTGTTGCACAGGAAAAAATGGTTTTCATATAAAATAGTAAAATTAGATCACTACACTGCACATGTAAAAACAATATCCCAAATGGATTAAAACTGTAATATGAAAAAAAAACTTTAAAAGTGTTAGAAGAAAATATCAGAGAATATCTAATTATTTTAGGATAAGAAACAATTTATCAAACAAGATAAAAAGCTGAAATCAAAACAGAAAAGTATTAAATTTGGTTACTCGAATTTTTAAAAACTCACAATAAAGTTAAATTTGTGACAAACTAGAAATAACAAAGATACTGTGTTTTAACACATATGACAGACAAAAGATTATTATCCAGAATGACCTATATTACACATAAATAAGAAAAAAAGACAAAAAAAAACTTTAAAAAATCATCAAAAAAATCTGAATTGTTAATTTTCAGAAGAGAAAATTTGAATAGACAAAATAAAAAAGAAAATGGCACATACAAATGAGTACAAGTAAAACTGGGAAAATCTGAATAAGATCAGTGGATGTATCAATGTCAGTTTTCTGGATGTGACATTGTACTATAGTTTTGCAAAATATTACCATGGAAAACTGAGTAAAATATATAAAGAATCCCTTCATATTATTTCTTACAACTGCAAATGAATTTACATTATCTCAACAAAAATTTCAATTAAAAATATGAAAAGATACTCATCCTCACTGGTAATCAAAGAAATTCAATTTTAAACAATGAGATGCTCAGAAAATTGGTAAAAATTAAGAATTGTGATTATAACAAGTGTTGGCAAAGAAGTGACTATTTAGAAAAAAAGATAATTCTAGCAATTTGCTCATGGGAGTGTAATTAAAATTGAAAGTGTGCATACTCAACAAATTCACTTGTAGGTGTATATCCTGGAAATATTATTTTACATGTGTCCAAGGGGACATGTACAAAGAAGTTGTTGCAGCTGGTAATAATAAAAAATTGAAAGCAACTCAAATATCCATGAATAGAAAAGTGTTTAAGTAAACCGTAGCATACAATGGACTATTAGACAACAATTAAAATGAATGAACTAGATCTTTAAGTATCAACATAAGCATCAGCTCTTGAAGGCATAATGTTGATAGAGAAAAATCAAACTGAAGAATATTACACACACTGTGAAACCATTCACTATAAGTTAAAAACACACAAAACAATATTCTATATTATTTATGAAACTATATGAAACAAGATATTAAAATAAGACTATTTCAGTTTAGACTGGACTCCAAGTCAAAAGGCAAAAGTGTTTCCACATATAAAAAAGAGGTGGTAGATCAGTTACTCAGGAGTGACAAAGAAGTTATTTGAAGCCCAGCTGTGTGCTCCTTAATTGATAACAATTCCAATCTTTAAAAAAAGATGGAGATATCAATAGAGATAATGGAGATTAGAGAAAGATTTGCTCTGGAATAAGTGTCCATGAGAGTCTCTCCTGCTTTTATAATTTTGGAAAGAGTGAAGTGCACACTTTCATCTCAAGTCGAAGGAAAGGAGCTCCCGTGGGACCACTCAGAGGTTAAACACAGTGGGCTGATATAAGGTCGAGGCTGATCAATGGAATGTGAAGAGAATATGGCCAGCCCAGTGTTCTGAAAGCCCAGCAAGAAAAGAGGCTGTGCTGGGAATGGCCTGGACCACCAGAGTCAAGAGTGTATGAGTTATTTCCCTTGGACAAATGGGTCATGAAAAAGAGCCTACCATTGATTGATCGATCGATTGATTGATTGATTCATTCATTCATTCATTCAACAAATACTTAAGTGCCCACTATATTCCAAGGACTGTTTTAAGTGTTTTAATCAGTGGACAAATAGGCAATGAATTTTGATCTCATGGAACTTATATTTCAGTTGTGAGAGACAAACAGCAAATATTAAACAAAAAATAATTGAATGATATAATTTAATAGAATGTGATAAATACTACAGGAAAAATTGAGCAGAGTAAGAGGCATTAGAAGTTTTAGGATGAGGTGGGTGGATAGGGTGCAATTTTAAATATGGGCATCAGAGTAGGCTTTATTAAGAAGATAAAATTTGGGTAAACTTGAAGAAGGATAGAGAATTTGCCTTCTATATTTTGAGCAAGACCTCTTCTAGGCAGAGAGACTAGCCAGTGAGAATGCTCAGAAAAACAGCACTCAAGTCATGTTCAAGGTGCAGCAAGGGGCCAGAGTGACTGGAGTGGAGTGAGCATGGGGTGAAGTGTGAGAGAAAAGTCTAAGGTCAGAGGAGTAATGGGTAGGCAGATTAGGAAGGGCCATGTGGTCTCTTTGAGTTCTTTGGCTTTTATTTTGAGTGAAAACTAGAGCCAAGCAGGGCTTTGAGCAGAGAAGCTGATATAACCTGCTTGTGTTTTAACTGGTCTACCTAGCTGCTATGTCGAGAACAGACTGTCAAGTGGCCAAGAGTGAAAGAAAAGAGACCAGCTGGGAAGATTAATTGCACTAATCCGGGAAAGAGATGATAGAGGTTCAGACCAGGAGAATAGCGGTGGAAATGGTGAGAAGCAGTCAGATTCTGGGAAAACATTCACATGCAAAAAAGTGTAAAACTTACTTTAAAGAACAACTTCAAAAAGTTTGATAATGTGCTGTTGGCTGGACTGTAAGAAACAGGCATGCCCATACATTGCAAATAGAAGTGTAAACTGTTACTACTTCTTTGAAGAGTAATTTGAAACTGCGTAGCAACAATTAAAGCATCTCTAATGCCCTTTGATCTCCAAATCTCACTTCCACAACATATAGATACCTTCATTGGAATGAAGTAACTGATGTACAAGAGTATTCATTGTGGTATTGGTTTGAATACTGAGAAATTGAAAACTACTTAAATATCTATAGAAAAGAACTGGGTACATTACAGCCTGATAGGGACATAATATAGCTCTCTGAAACAACAAGGCAGTGACGTATACTGATATGGAAAGCTTGCCAAGATTTGTTAAGCGGGAAAAAATAATGCAAAACAAGTCACCATGCAAAACTTGTTAAGTTTGTTAAAGGTATATATATATATATATATATATATATATATATATATATATATGCCATAGATTCCTAGAATAAGGGAAGTAATGGTTACCTCTTAGAACAGGAACTGGACAACTGGAGCAGAGAGACTTTCACCATATACATGATTTGAGTTTTATAAGATGTGCTTGATTTACTGATTCAAAAATATGTGATTTTTAAAAATCAAAATGTGTAAAAAGGACAGGCAAATTGATTAGAAAAGATCAAGAAAACGAAGGTTTTAGAGGTGTCATCAAGTTCTCTGAGGTGAGTTCAGAAATGAATCTAGTCAACATTTAAGTAAATGAAACTATTTTGTTTTGTTTTGATTCTGAATATTCACTTGGAATCCACCAGATGGCACAAGAAAACATAGTGTGAGCAAATTTGGAGAGGCTGGTGCAGGTAACAAATTGGGGGTGATGACAAACTGGACTAATGAGAAAAAAGGCTTAACTCCAGACTGAGTCCTGATGCATATAAATTCCAGACAAACCATGGTCCTTGGGGTCATGCTATTGTCATGTGGCAGACAGGTGATGCTGGGGAATCATCAAGCAGTGTTGGCGATCATAAATGTGGAATTATCTATATATCACAGTCTCTGCATGAATGACTTATTGCATGTTCACTTCTTCAGTGTAGAATTCTCTTTTCTTTTTTTTTCTCCTAAATCTATACTTAATGTCTTATGAAAAGAGGTATTTATTTCTTAGTAAGCCATATTTCTTTAATTAAAGGAGGAGGGTTGGGAGAGATCTACTGGAAAAAGAGAAAACTCTGGTTTCACAATATGCACTATTTATGAGGGTGCTTTGCTGTTGAAACCTAATAGAGGCCAGCCCGGCCCAGTTTGCCTCTTGCCCTCCCAGGAGACAATTACTGTCCTGCATAACAATTTGAAGCAAATATCGGATGTGGTCGAAAGAACAGTTGCGGCCCTCTCTCCAGCAACCGTTTCTGCTTAGATTTCTTAATTGTTTCCACCACTTCCTTTCCTCGGCTTGTGGCCTTCTGCAGGATCCTGTGTTTTAATGAAAGCCTCCCATCCTCTCTGGAATTCACATGTGCAAGCAGACGCTTCCTGGATCCTGGAGATGCAGCACCTTAGAGCAGTGCTTCCAGCTCAATTCGTCCAGTGCACACACACCTGAGAGTCTCTGCAGTGCCATGTCTTCTACTTCATGACCAGCATGAAGAAGCCTCAACTGATCCAAGCCACCCTCTCGCCTCCCCATCTGAACAGCTTTCTCTCCCTCTGTGCCTGGAGTTCTGTTTGTTCTTAGTACCTGATAAGAGGATCTTTGCCAGTCAGTTGCTTTTTCCTCTCACCTTCTTCCAGCTGTGTTTAGGTGTGGCCTTCTGGGAGATTTTACATGGTGAATTGGACTCAGTGGAACTGGACAGGACGATTCTTTAATCATTCAGCTTTTAGCACTAAAGTATCCAAGTAGGGAGATATCTGAGAGACACTTAGGATAATGGACTATTTTCCTGACAAATTTTACCAATATTTTTTACCAATCCACACACTGGATAATCCACTTTTTCTTTTAACTAAAATGAGAGACAAGCCCTGCTATCAATACTGCCTCTGACCTGTGGGCAAGATGCTGGAATCAAAAGTGCTAAGAGGCAGGTTGGTGTGCAGGACCAGGAATCAACGGAGTTTAATCTCAGCACCATGACCTCAGTGTAGGACTATACTTACCATCCTGGGCCTTCGTGTGTTCTCTCTACCACAATGGGGGTGACAGTATCAGTTAAACCCACCTCGAAGAATTGTTGTGAAGAGAATTAAAATTAAATACTTTTTTTAAAAAAATCTCAAGGTTATAAATGTTAGTATACATGGAATATCAAAATAGCAACTGGAACCATGGTGGAACTAGCTTATGTATTGGGATATGTGTTGGTTAAAACTATGGCTGTGATGGGAGCTGTGAAACATGTACCTTTGGCAGGAGATGGAGCAAACAGAGCCCGAATTCTTTGACACAGTTGAGACCAGGTATTGGGCAACAGGAAGTAACTATTGTTCCCACTGTCTTAGGCTGAATGCAAGTAAAGCTCATTCGGCAGGAGGTAAAGAGTTGGCTACTTTTTAGGCAGTCGAGACCTTTTAGTTAAAATATCATGCAAAATATTGATAAAGATGTCTCATCAGTTTTCCCTACCAAAGAATACTTGTATTCAAACTAACGTCCAATACTCGTATTTCCCTAATTGTGTTTTAAACAACTCTGAGCATCTGCCAGTGCATACCCAGATTCTTTGTTTTTTAAATGGACTTACAAAGATAGCTGTTAACAAGTCTGAAATCTCACACATAGTTCTTTCCAAACCACTTTTTTCTGCCAGAATCACCATCTATGCAAACTACCTCCTTATACTTTCACATTCTGTGCCAATACTTTTTTCAAAGAGTACCCTCAATTTTAGTGGTTCAGTCATATGCTATCTGACATATTTAAGCAGTGCTCCATAAAGCACAAAGAACTTTCGTAGGTAAAATTCATCAACCCATACAAAGCACTCTGCAATATAGATATTATCTCTTTTTTTTCACAGATGAAGAAACAAAATCAAAGGGATTTGTTGACTTGCCCACAAGTAGTTTGTAGTTTGTAAATTCAAAGCCAAAACTAGGACTTAACCCTATATTCCATCCCTCCTTTAGCAACACCATATAAGAAGTCCTAGCAGTCCCGAAAATGTAAGAGCTTCATCATGCTGAATGGGAGAGATGACACGTGGCATCTGTCATGCAGTATTTAGTCATGATTCATTTGCAACTCTACACTAGCATTTCCAAAATGTGTTGGAATGTGTAGCCCCTAAGACTCAAAAAAAAAAAAAAAAAAAAAAAAAGCCTTCCCTTTCCAAGTATGTTTGAAAAATGTTGTATATTATACCCCCTGCTAACCCACAATGTACACATTAGCATTTTAAAGGCCTTGAGAAATCTGTTTTACCTTGTTTGACTCCATATTTTCCAAGCTTATTTGGACACAGATTTCTTTATATAATATCTATTAAAATCCTGCAGAATTAGTGTGCCATATATGGAATATACTTTCGGAGAAGTGCAAAAAAATGATTTGAGAGAAGTTGAGAAACTCAGAGAGGTAATCAAAGGGGATATAAACTAGTCAAGAAAAAGTATATGAGAAAAAAGGAGTAGCCTAGTTGAAGGATACTTGACTAGGAGCTTGTTGGCTTGGTGCTGTGCTTGTGTGTGCCCTGCCTTTTATAGCTGTTCATAGTGTGCTTAACCCCATTCTTGGCCTCAGTTTCTCCATCTCTGAAATAGAATTTGCTTGGGAGATGTCTGGACCTAATGGTCAGTCATTTTTTCCTAGGAGACCCTGAGCCTAACTCTGTGAACATTTTTTTTCTAACTCTTTGCTGTAACTGAAAACTTATAAAAAAGTAAAAATGGTACATAGGCATTTCCATATACTTTTTCACTCAGTGTTTACATGTTTCTCCATTCACTGTATTGTTCTCTCTCTCTCACTCTCTCTCTCTCTCTCTCTCTCTCTCTCTCTCTCTCTCTCTCATATTTTCTTCTGTACCATTTGAGAGTAAGTTAGAGACGCCATGCCCCTTTACCCTTAAATACTGCAGGGAGAATTTTCTAAGAATTAAGACATTCTTTTGTGTATGCACAGTATGGTTATCAAAATCAAGTACTTAACATTATCAGATTTCGTCAATTCTCTCAATAATGTTTTTATAGCTAGTCTTCTCACCCCACCACTCCTGACTCAAACTTTTTATAGCGGTCAATGTTAAGTCTATGTTGAAATCATTTATCCACCTAAAATGAAATATATGGATCATCCCATTTCCCCTCTCCTCTTGTTTCGCTACTGGATAAAGGGGTGGAAGAGACAGGCAGAAGAGTGAAAACTGTTTGAAAAGTGTTAAGCAGAAACTTTGGCCTTGATGTGTCTAGACCTGTACAAGAACAAATTCTTCCATGCTAATTCTTTCACAATGATAAAAAACTGGTTCGTTGTGAAAATCAGCACCTTCTGAAAAAAAGTTTAGTCATTCATCTCTATATTCATTTTCACCATGCATATGTCTCATTTCTTTTAAATGTCACCTGGCAGTTTTGAGGTATGGTGAGAGACCTGGAAAGCTATCAAAAGTTTATGTGAGACAGGAGTGGGAGGTGTACTTGAAAAGGTAAGTTTGGTATAGCCTGGAATATTTATATACTTCACTTAGGATTTAATTCTTTCTTTTTTTCACTCTAGAGAGAAAGACTACATCATAACCTTCCAGCACTGTAGAGCAATTGAAAGAGCATAGACATTGAAGTTCTACGGGTCAAATCTCAGTTTAGCCACTTATTAGCTAAATATGTTCTTTAACCTCTCTGGACCTCATTTATAGAATACAGATGTTAATAATGCAGCCTCAGATCTGGGATTCAATGAGAAAGCAGTGTTGGTCCTCCCTCTCCTCTCCTCTTCAACTCTCATGTGCTCAATACTCTTCTATATTAAATGCTAAGGGCCCAATATCAACTCACAAGGGTTTACTGTTTACCTGACCTACAATCTAGGGAGTAGTTATAGGAATAAGAATATTGTGATGCTATAAAACACCTCAATAATGGCAGTTTTGACATTTCGACCAGGAGTATTATTGATTATTTCCCTCTAACATGTATTTGGTGGCCACCTCCTTTACTCTTTACCCCAGATTCTTTCGGTCTGGCTGGAAACCTTAAACACAACAATCTAGATTTCACAATAAAGCGTATGACTGCAGGTGCTGAAGAAACGGAGCCAAGGGTCTCTCTTCCTCCTTGAGGAGAAAGGCTGGGTCAGCTGTGGGGAGGAAGTTAGTTGGATAACGTGTGCGCATGCGCGTCGCTTGGAATCCTTTCTTTTCTTGCTCTATCTTTTGGAAAATTTTTACTCTTCTCAGAGATTAATTTGGGAGGAAGATTTTGGCTAAGTCGGGTGTATGTGGGAGACCGTTCTAATCTAGAGCCAGAGCTGTGACTGGAGGTCAAAGAGAAGCACCGTTTCAGGAGTCATCAAACATACTGTGTCTTTGGCTCTGGAAAATGAATTCCAAAAGGCATGCATAGCCACCGTTCCCATCCTTCTTTTAAAAAGCAAACAGTGGACACATAGTCAGCAATAGCCAACAAATGCGAGCTATATCCAAGCCCATCATCTCCGGCACAGGTTAGTTGCTGTAAAGAGAAGCCAGCTGCCCTTGAGCCATTCCTTTGGCCGCTGGAGGGTGATAAAATAAGAACGGAAGGGGAGTTAGGAACAAGATGAAACAAAAATGATGAATGGAAACCTTTTCTTTTCAGGGACTCTCAAGGGAAGCAGTTGTTTTCCTGTGCCCCCGCCCCCCCCCCCAAACCAGTTTAGACTTGTTTGACAAAATGACTAGCATTTATTTCCGTTCTCAGGTAGGAATACGCCATGTAAGAGTCTTGGTCGTGCAATTGTGTTTTTTATGGACTCGTGTGATATGCCCAATGAATTGAATTAATTCATTCTTTAACTTAACTGGCAAGATTTAATGGTTCACACCGAAAGCATGAATAACCATTTTGTTTCTTGAATGACTTCAGTTTAATGCCTTCTAATGTCAGTGTATTTTGCCCAGGGTAAGACTTGCTATATGAATTATTCACTGCTTGATGGGATGAAAGGGGCCATGTTTGCCCACAGAATGTTAGCTGTGGTTATCTGACACAAAGGGGCACAGCAAATGCGTACAAAGGACAATGGGTAATTTAGAATGTGGTTCCAGGACTCAGCCTTTGCAGTTAAGATCTTTATAGAAAGCATAGCACCTTTTTGTCTTGTGCCATACATCAGGATGGCCTCAGTGAGCCAAGAAACTCTTGCCCTTTTAAAAAAAAAAAAGAAGAAGAAGATTTAAATGTGATTGTGCAAGGGGCATTTTTGTCTTTGGTTAAATCTTGATTCATGGAGGGTAGAAGGCAGTAGAGGTGGAAATGCATTTAAGGAGAATTTAAAATAAATAGAGAAATTAGTAATTTGGATTATGATGATTGTATCAATGTGAAATCAAATATTTTTGGTAAAGGAGAAACAATATGTACCTAATAATAAGAAAACTCAGCTTTGATTTTAGAGTGAAGGTGATTCAGACCCCTCTGTCTTAAGAGCATTTGGGGGTGAGTTATCTCCCTGGCTACAGTGCCCAACTTTGCTACTGAAATGGTTTAATAAGAACAATTTATAATCTGGAGAGACAATGAATGTAATTTAGTGGGAGCTGATAAATGAACCACTGAGTTTACTTATACAAATAAGTAGGGCATTAATCTTGACTTTGAATTTCCCCATTGGGTTCTCTTTACAACCACTGATGATATTATGAGTGATAGGAAGAAATGATTGGCATGTTTTAATGATTGGCAAAAGTTTTCTAAATGTCATTAAACTTTAGAAATAAGACAAATAAGCCTTGAAATTGAAATACAGATTAAACTAGCTTTCATCCTTCCAGTGTTTACAGCTTAAGTTAGCACATGCTTTAAAAATCCACCCTAAGACAAAGCTAAAAACTCAGCTAGGCTCTGAGTCTCTCTGCAGCTGAGATGGGTAACTCCAGCAGAGTCTTGCTGGCATCTGTTTCCTAATTATAAAGCCCCTAGAGAGTGTCCATCCATACTTCAAATTTCTCTAGCCAAGAGGTATAGTACGTGGCTACAGGATCCTATCCAAGTTGTGGATGAAGAGTTCATTCTCAAAGAAGGGAAATCAAGGGCTGGGAAGACATTCATGAACAATGCCCCCACCCCCACCTCACCCTATCCCCAACAGACATCTACATCACAATTCTTGGAAACTGTGAATATTACCTTGTATGACAAAGGGGACTTGCAGATGTGATTGGGTTAAGGATCTTGAGATGAGGAGATTATCTTGCATTATCTGCATGGCCCCTAAATGTAATCACAAGTGTTCTTATACAAGGGAGCCAAGAAGATCAGAGGAGGAAATAGGCAAAATGATAACAGAAGCAAGAGGTTGGAGCAACTGAAGGAAGGAGTTGTGAGCCAAGGAGTGCAGGCATCCTCTAGAAGCTAGAAATGACAAAGAAAAGGATTCTCCCCTGGAGCCTCCAGGAGACACTATTCCTTTCCACACTCTGACTTTAGCCCTGTGAAGTGATTTTGGACCCGTGACCTCCAAAACTTTAAGAGAATAAATTTGTATTCTTTTAAGCCACTAAATGTGTAACAGCAGCAATAGGAAACTAAGCCAACATCTAAAGCGTCCTGACTTCTTTAGTTCCATTGTTATCTTCCTGCTCCTCACCCCCTACATCAGTTTTAAAGCCCAATTTCATGGCGTTATCCTACATGTCTTGTTAGTTCACTGTTAAAGAACTGTTGAAATATAGACCATCATGTAATTTCCTCTGAATCAGAAGACTCTTTGCGTTTGTGGAAATACTGTACTCAGTTGGGAGGTCTGTGTTTCTAAAGGGAAGTGAAGCTTTCCACTTTACAAATGGTAAGGGCCAAGTAATTGTTGATGTAAGGATAAATAAATAAAGGAAGGACTATAGGGCGAAAAAGCCATCGAAAATCGACAAGTAAGTCTACTGTTTCTGTTCAATGTTTAAATGAGTTTCAGGGTTAAAGCTTATT
>CM053506.1:35147834-35181224 GCA_028627145.1 Eidolon dupreanum
GTACAAGACAATAACAGAGTCTGCCCATAGGAGGACAGCCATCCAGGGTTTGCATATATATTAAGTAAATATGTTTTAAATTAGTGTGTTTGTCTTATCTTCCTATGATGAAGCTGATACTTCCCCTTACCCCAAGATTATTCATAGAGAAAATATTCAATGATGACTTGCTGGTTAAATAGGTTGTGCTGTAATTCTAATTTGTCTTTAAAGGAAGAAGGAAAGAAAGTGTCTTAAACACCTGCTGGTTATCCTTTTGTAGCAGATTTTCACATTTAATCTCATTTAATCCTTACAACCTTGTGAAGTAAATGCTTCTAGTATTATCCTAATGATAATTACCTTTATTTTCTAGATAAAAAAAATAAGGCTCAGTGAACTTAGTAATTTTCCCAGGTTCGCATCACTAGGGAGTGACGGATACGGGATTCTCACCCAGATCCATTTGACTCCAAAGTCTTCTTTGAACTATTTTGTTAACTTTCATGAAAGTGAGGAAGGAGGGAGAGAGAATGAAGGAGGGAAGGAAAGAGGAGGGGAGAAAGAGAAAAGGGGGAGAGAGCAAGCAAGTGAGAGAGGGAGAGAGATTGTATTATATAAAGACAAGCTCCTTGATGTTCTTATTCCCCTTGTATTATTCATTTTCCTATTGTATATTAATTGTATAGCAATGATTGGAGAGTCCTGGGCTTGCTGGATTTTTTTTGCAGCATATTATGAATTATCGTTGTTAAATATGTCTTTTAATTTGAAGAACCACCCCCAAAACCTTCTTTAATTTGTATGACACTGGTAGGTTAACAGCCTAGCTTTTCTTTGCTGCCACAAAGATAGAATCCTTTTCCTATTCTTGATTACTTCATTTCCATTAGTAGAGCATTGAGGATGAAACTCTTACCCATTTTCTTTAACATTCAGCTGTCTTCAGATTTATTGCAAAGTAGCCTACCTCAAAAGTTGAAGCATGCAATAATTGTGTATATTGACTATGTTATGTCACTTGGTAGCAAATTATTGAGCTGTCTTTCAACAATGCCCTCTTGAAATAGCAACATGAAAAACTGAGTTTTCATTTTAGCTCTCAATGAATGCAATAGCTTCCTTCTTTCAAGATGGAGTATTGATAAACAAGTTACAAGCATGCGAAGCTGGATACTTCTGGTTGCAAGAGAAAGTCACTGTCTATTGGTGAACATTCAAGAATATAATCACTAGTCAAGGCTGTCATAAGACTAAGCTGCCATTATTGTTCCTTAGTGATATCTAGTCCAGCAAAAATACCACCTTCAGAAGTCAGTTACCATCAAAACAGTGGTGGATTTTATGGTCGGTTTATATATTTGCAAATCGTTTTTGGTGGTCTTGAGAAAAGAATCTAACTTCTTCAGGATTAATGTGTTACTACTGATTCAAGCCAGATTCAGTTTTCTTTTGAACGTACAGTGTGTTGGAATATGTATGAATAGCTGTGTTGGCTGAAAAAAAAAGTTGCCTTCTAAGATAAATTGGTTAAGAAAAGCAAGTCAAATCATTTTGTGCAGATCCGAGTTATCCAGGTGAAGATCTCTGTTTTAATGATTTGGACTGACCCGTTCTTCCTTAGTTACTTTTAACAGCTCTTGCCTGGGCCTACACATAAACACTCATCTCTAGAATGTGCTGACCTCCCTTAGCTTTGCTCAATTGGTTTTTCAGTTTCAACTATTATGTATATTTAACATATTTTATTATATATAATATATAACAGTTATATAGTTATACATTCATATAACTATTATATAACAGGCACCTATTATATGATGAGCACTGCCTGGGCAAAATTTGAATATAGTATTTTTTAGGAATATAAAGTTCAGAGATAATTTTCTTGCAGCTAAAAATGATAGGCCTTCTCTTTTTCAGGGATTCTCATTAGCTCTCTCCATTGCAGAAGTCACCTTGAGCCTCTCCAACCACAAGCCTCTTAAGATTTGTGCACATTCCCCAGAGCTTCAATTCCATCCTCATTACTGGTTCCATGTTTCTCTCTGGTGGCTCTCTGAATCTCACTCTGTATTTCTCTTCTCTCAGCTAAGCCAGGCTCTAAACCATCAAGATGTAAAATGTGACCTCCTTTCCTTGATTTCCTCAAAAAACCAACTGGCTCAAGGCATATGTGCATTAACTATTAACTATAGGTACCAGATAATAAGTGATGGAAATATTGAGTAAAAGTAGCACATTCTAACAAATAAATTTTAAGCCATGTAAAGATATTTGAATCTTTGTCCTCAGATAAATTTTGTCCTTCTTTTCATATTTTAAGAAGCAATTCATAACAAAGCTTTTATAATTCTGTGATGACTTCGTTAGTCAGACTGTTTCATACAGAGGTTATTAACTACATGGTAGCTCATTGAGGTATTCACATTTTGTTTTTGGTTGACAAATGAAATCCTAATAGACTAATTGGATGGCATAATTAAAATTTTCTCAGTATAAGTTTGAGTTCTAGACCATATATGATGGTTAATGACACACTATTCTAATAAATAATATGCAATAGAAGAATACATCTAATAAAGTTGTAGATAGCACTTTATCCACTTTAAAAAAGTGTTTGTTTGCTCTTTACCGTTCTATTTTTTGTACATCCCAGAAAGAGCCATTGGGATCTAATCGAAAAGCAACTATAAAAATCAAGTCAATTAAACATCTGTTGTAAAAATGATATTTTAGAATGTACTGAGTAGTTCAGGAATATGCAGTTTATTTCTTTCTTTTGATCACTAAAATAAATTAATTATAATTTGCAGAGATTAAATTATCACTGAAGATTTAACAGGGAATTGAGATTTCTAGGGAGTGAAAAGAAAACTCTTCTGGGTCAAAGGATTTTTTTTCCAGAGCTGTTTAGCTGAAATACTGTATACATAAAGGTCTAATGTATTTTGGCAACTCTAACCCTGAGATTTACATCTTTTCCTATTTTACTTTAAAATTAAAATATTCAAAAATGCCTTTTATCTGCCTTTTCAGCCATTTAGTTTCATTCTTTACAGCATGCCTTAGACATGGGGAACTTGATTGCCTGCAGAATGAATTAATGAAGATTTTATGTCAATGGGAGTTTATTAACAGCATTCATGACATTTTCAAATCAATCCTTCTATGTTCTCCAATTATGGCCTTATTGTGGTTAGGCACCATCCCAAGGGAAAAACAAAGGGAGAGGGGGAAATTGACATACTTACAACAGAGTTCAGAAAAGCAAATTAATAAGGAAAGTGTATCTAAATTATGTTGTCTGTTGCTTGTTACATTAAATGCAGAATACAAATGCATGTTCTTTAACTGTTTTGGCTGTTGTTCAAAAATGTGAATTATTCTGCCAGAAGGCAAAAGCTCTTTCCTTCAACTCCTATATCCATAGTTAATTTAGTTGTTTTTATCAACATGGGGGCATTTCTAAACTTTAAAGTAAATATTATTTACACAGAAAGCATACTAACAATTAACAGTATTAAAACATCTCATGATAAAAATATAAAATGATTTTGGATGAAAGTTATTTAATATCGTAACAAGTTTTCAAACTATGCAGATAAGTCTAAAATGTGTATAATAGTATATACAGTTTATGTATAATATATATATTACATATATTTATTACATATATAGTTTCGTGGTCATTTAACTCTCTTGATCTAAAGTAAATCTTCAAGGTTCTATTAGATGTTAAGTCCTGGCACTAATTTCTGGGTGACCTTGAACCAAACATTAATCTTTCTGGGTCTCTATCTCCATTAACTGAAGGAAGTTGAACCAGATGCTCCCAAGTGCTTCTCTTAGAAACATTTTGTTTCTCCCTTGGCCCCTCTTTCCCTCACTATACCAGTGGGTCCTAACAAGTAGGTCAGGACTCACAGACATATTGTGACTCTTTCACAGGAGTGCCAACAAATTTTCATCATTGTGTAAATTTGTTTTTGCTTCAACTGAGAATGCATATTATATTCTGTGATTGTTTAAATGAAACATTATTAGCAGTTCTTATAAGACTAGGGTATAGTTTTCCAGAAGTAAGGAATCGAAGGGAAATCATTTTGTCAAACCAGTGACTGTTTAGACCTGTGCTGTCCAATATGGTAGCCATTACTCACGTATGGCTATTGGGCTTTTGAAATGTGGCAAGTCCAAATTGAGACATGCTGCAAGGGAACAATACACACCAAATTTTGAAGCTTAGTACAAAAAAAAATTGTAAAATATCTTATTAATAGCTTTTTAATGTTGATTACATGTTGAAATGTTAATATTTTAGTATGTCACATTAAATATATTATTAGAATTCATTTCATCTGTTTCTTTTGATCTTTTGAAAAATGTGGCTACTAGAAAAGTTGAAATTCCATATGTGGCTCTCATATCTCTTTCGGACATCACTGGTATGTAGTCAGGTTTTTATTAGAACATGAAAGCACTGCCTCATTAACATAGAGAAAACATGGTCAGGTCAACAAAGTTTTCCAACAGCTGTACAGTGCTAAAGGATGTTTGAATAGAAATACTGTTATAGGGTAGCCATGATAATCTTAAAATCATGATTTGTTTAATCCTGTTCTGAGGTTTTAAAATCCTTCAATATGTACCCTCCTACACACACATACACAGGAGGCTGAGAACAAGCAATGTCTCTGCCAGCTGTAGGTTACTGTTGAAACTCTGCATGGTCCTTGCAGAGACACTATGATCTGTGACTTTCTCAACTTTCACTCCAATGCACATGCTTAAGTTCCAGGTTATGTAATAGAAAGGAACAATCACTTTTCCAACTATGGGACTTCTAACTTAGACCATCAATTGTGTTTGTGATTTAGCCATTCCAGTGGATGCCATTGGTCCCACTTAGCTCTTTCCTCTTTCTCCCCACTCAGAATCAGTTTCCTATCAAAGGAGATTTGCCTTTGGGTAGGTGTTTTACATAGGTGTGCCTTTTTTTATGGGAGTTGGCCACTAAGTACACCTCTCCTTGCATTTGGAGATGTCTTATGGATAAATACATTTATTTCAAAGGGACTGAATTTGGAAGTGAAAGATGGACTTGAGCAAATTAACTCTTTGAGAGCCAGTGGTTCTTTTATGATGTTCTCACTATGCTGTGTTCTCCATCTTGCTTCTCCTCTCGCATTTGTTCCATTCTGGAAAATTTCAAGTCAAAACATCTGTTTTGAAGTGCTATGCTCCTTTCTGGATGACAGTATTATTTTTTTTAATTTCCAAGTTTGCTTATTTCCTCCTTATCATCCCCAGATGTTTTGTCCCCCCTCCTCCAATTTCTTTTCTCATTTCAATAATTGTGCAAGTCCTAGAAGAAGAGCTGGCAGATATTTTTCTCTTTGGATCACCCTGCACAGCTCCCACCAAGAATTCTACCTTTACTCTTTGCCCATTTTTCAATCGGCTCAAGACAAAGTCAATGTGGAGTTGTCGGGGGAAGGGAGGGGAAGAAAGTAGGCTATAATTTCATTTTAAATAGTTTTGAGTCTCCTTGGCACCATAGTATCTGCACACAGGTGAAATTATAAAGAAAGGAAACATGCTGCACAATCTGAGAGGAAAATTTCTTGTTGTTTTTTTTTTTTTTTTTTTTTTTTTGCCTACTATTAAAAAATAAAGCCAGAAGCCTAAAGTTTGGTTTCTTAATAATAAAATTTTGTCATTTCTTTAAGAAATAAAGTAAGAGCATATAAGCCAACCATAATATAAGCAAGCCACAACAACCCTTATATGGATGATGATGATGACGATGATGATAATAATAATAATACATCAAACCCAGCATATTATCATTTCCCCAGTATTTTTACCTACAGTATGGAGCAGTGGAAACAGGTGGGAGTCTGAGGCCCTCAGAGTAGAATAGTTAAGTTCTGGAGTTTAGATTGGGTGAGACTCTAAAAAAAAAAGCTGTGGAAATGTGGGCAAGTCATTTTTCTTCTATAGACCTCTGTTGCTTCATTTACACCAGGCTCTGATTTTTGTGTCATTTTGGTTTTCATAGAAATCTTATGTCTCAATGGAAAAATTATATCTGTGCCCGTATCATAGAAGAAGAAATAGACCCAGAGAGGTTAAGTTCTTTAAGGTCATATCGTTGGTTGATGATAGACAGGCTCAGAGTTCAGGTCCTCTGCTCAGGTCTAGTGGGAGCCTTGGCTAG
Organism: Eidolon dupreanum; assembly: GCA_028627145.1. NCBI lineage: Eukaryota > Metazoa > Chordata > Mammalia > Chiroptera > Pteropodidae > Eidolon > Eidolon dupreanum. Next base: position 35,154,037 of record CM053506.1, read on the forward strand.
TGGTCAGACCTAGAGGCTGCTGATCCCACAAGATGACCCCCAGGGATCATCCATTCTTTGCCCTTCAACTTCATACTGGTGAGTCACGGGAAACTCCATGTAGAATTGTTAAGTATTTTGCTTCCTTATTTCTTATGACTTCCCCCTGTGCTCTAGGCTGTGACTTGTTGAGGAAGATAGAACATGTATCTGTGAAAGAGGAGGTAAATTCAGGGCACTGGAGGGTGAGAACCTTGAACCACAGAACTGACTTGTCCTCTTGGAGAGAGACACACTTTGGCCATCCAGAGGCTGGGCACGGCTCTGTTTCCTGGAAGTGATTCTGGAGGAGAGTGTCTTGAATAGGGCCTGTCATCTTCCAGCATGAATTTTCTAAGTATTGAATTAGAGGAAAAGGAAAAGGAAAAGGAAAGGAAAGGAAAGGAAAGGAACGGAAAGGAAAGGAAAGGAAAGGAAAGGAAAGGAAAGGAAAGGAAAGGAAAGGAAAGGAAAGAGAAAAGAAAGAAAAGAAAAGAAAAGAAAAGAAAGAAAAAAGAAATAAAAGGAAAAGATAGGAAACAGAAAATCTCTATCATGTTTACAGAGGTTTAAAACCCATGGCTTCCCTGTGAAAAGCTGGCAAAAGTTGACTCTTGCTGAGAAAGTAGATGGGGGTGTTGACATAACTGATGATATAATTAGGATATTTATTCCTTCATTCTTTTATTTGAAAAACGTTTATCGAATGCCCATTGTGAGCAAAGCACTTGCATCGTATGCAATCTTGTACAGAGGGGGATATATGAAAAGTGGGAAGAGATTACAGTTAACTAGGAGAAAAACAGAGAGATTAAATATATATAAAGAGAGGAAGGTAGAAAAAAGGGAGCTAACATGCAAACCTCTAGAGTGATTTACACTTTAACCACAAAAGTGAGGGCAGCCAAGAACTTAGTCGGATACTGACCAAATGAGATAAAGATCTTCATCAAGATGCTCTGAAAACTTCATAACTTGTTTCCCTGACAGAGGCTCCATCTTATAGCAAGAGCAGTAGGATCAGAAAAACCACATGCAAATTAGGTAAGCAGTAACGAGAGGCAGGGCTACATATGGTCTGGTTCTCTCCACTGTGGAGGAAGGCCTGCAGAAGAGTTCTTGTGCCACAAAGAATGGTGCCATGAGGGGAAGTATTAAAAGGTATATTAGAACCTGCCCACTTGAGAGAGTCTTCATTTACTGACCAGCGTCCTCATCCAGTTGCTTATTAACCTCTTTAGTGTCCCTGTCACCCCAACACTTTTTAGTATAGCACTTGATAGTCTGAATTATTCCTGAGCTCCTCCCTGCCCTGTTCCTCCTGTATTGGGTACTTGTTCAATCACTCACTTATTTAATGCACTCACTAGGTGGCAGGACTAATGAGTCCACTGTCCTCAGGATGGTTTCCTCTCTGGACTAGGTTGCGGGGTCAGAGCTTCCTTGGAACACACCCACAAGAATGTCATCTTTCTTTGTTTAATCAGGGAGAGACTGAGAGGGCCAGCATGGTGCAATAGTTCTGAAACAGATTCTTTGGACACAAGACCAAAACACATTTGAATATCTCTTAGGCAATTTATGCCTCTTAGTTTTGGTTCTGAGGATCTGTAATTATTGTTTAATTGCAGGAATGAGTTACCAAAGAAGAACATGTAGTGTCCATTCTTTGAGATCTTAACAAAAAGGATAATCTACTGTTTGTTTTGGATGAGTTTTCTTTGTGTAAAAATCTCTTTCCAATTGTATTTTATGGCTTTTGATTGTGCTAAAAAAAAAAAAAAAAGATTAAATGCCAAACTCTCATTTTATTGCCAGAGTAAAGATCCTGACCCATTGTGCATGATCTTAATCAAAAAAGAGAAAAACAGTCTCAAACATGATGTTTGAAAGGGAGGATCCCCTAAATTTTCATCTACAGAGATCCTGGGAGACCCTCAAGGGACGATCTAAGAGACTGTGGAATTTACAGAAAAGGGTCACACTAGTGGTTCTTTTGAAACCATCAATAGGGAAAGGCATGAATACATCAGCAATACATGAAAGAATGTTCTGGTTAGCCATTATGGAGCTGACATAAAATATGAACTGTTCTTTCTCCATCTGATTCATGTTTACACTTCATATTGCCTGTTAATTTTTTTTTTTACATTCGCTGAGCTATGAGCAATTAGTCACCACTTTAACTGATAGTTCTTTCAAGCAGAATTATAATTGCATTTATCCTAGAGGTGTTCATTCCAGGTCCTCAGTTGAGAGTTACCACATGAAATCAGAGTTCTGGGTACTACACCTAGGTTTACTTTGCAACATGTCAGGCCTCCAGACAGAATTGGAAATGCAGGAGGTTGGAAATGTAGATCTAGATGGCAGGGGAGTCTGGAACTAGAAATAGAGATGCAAAGGGAAGCAATAATTTAAGTTATGGGTGTGGACAAGATTATCTAAGGAAGCAGGCACAGCAAACAGGAGGAGAAAGTTGAGGACTGGCTCTCGGAGAACACTCACTCATGGGCAAGGGGGCCAGGAGTGCCAGGTTAGCATGGGAGAGGAATGAGAGGAGAGGAAAGAGCATTAGCAAGAGGTCACTCTGTCACATCCCGCACGGGAGCAGAGGCTTTTAAGGATGGCATGGTTCACAGTGTCAAATGCTGCAGAGAGGTTTGGTAAAAGCTCTATGAAAAAGCCACTGGATCGTTTTGATTACAAAGCCTTAGGTGGCTTTTGAGAAAGCGGTCACAGTAGGGCCTTAAAATAAAAAACTGACTGCAAAGTGCTCACGTGTACATGAATAATAATTCAGATGGCTATTACAAGAAGTTTGGTGGTGAAGGAAGGGAAGAGAGAAGATGGGTTTTATTACACCTAAATGATTTTACTTTTAAGAATGGAGATCACCTAAGCATATGTTCAGGGAAGGAAGCTCTGGGAAGAGAGACAGAGGAAGCAGGTGAGGGGATTACTGAAGGAGTTGGAAAGAACTTCATTAATAACAAATGAGGAGAATATAGCCTTAAAAGAAAATAACTTTAGATGAAGATAAAAGGAACTCAAAATACAGACACATTCTCATTGTATAAAATTCAAGCAATAGCATAATACAATGCTATTAATCGTCAAGGCTTTGGACCCTGGAGTCAGAAAGATGACTTTGACCCTAACTACTCTTTGTGACCTTGGACATGTTATGTGATCCTCTGTGTCTTGGTTTCCCTATTTTTAAAATGTGGAAAATAATAGTACCTACTCTGTAAATTACACACACACACACACACGCACACACACACACACACACACACACACAGATATGTTTATTTATACATACACAATGCTTAGGGCAGTGTCTGGCACATAATAAATATTATGTAAATTAATATAAAATGAAGAGAGAGAGAATGGGGAGAAACCTGGAGTTATAGAAGTCCTGAAATTTAGGGAAATATTAAACACGTATTTGAGTCAGTCTCTAATAGAGCACATTTTATTTACATTTGCTTCTTAGAGCCAGTTTTTGTTTTGTGTTTTATCTAGTAACCCTTTGTCCAATGTAGGAAACAAAACTGCAATATCTGGTACCCTTGCAGTGGCACTAAATGTCTCTGGTCTGTTTAATGGTGATATGTCAGACATTATCTGATGCTTTCATTTGAGCCAGGAGAAAATGTGCTTGACAAACTTGGGTGTAAAAACTCTAACTCCTAAGAAAATTGAGTTTTAATATGGGAAACTCAGATATTTCAAATATGAGTAATATGAATTATTTGAGACAGTAAGAATATAGTTTTTTATATAGAAGTAATAAAAGGAATAGTCTACGCAAACACTTTACATACAAAGCACTTTAGACACAAACAGATAGAAGCGAATTTTTATAGCTTATTCACATTGAATATATTATCATCTTTAAAAAACCAGAATCTTGGGATTTCAGAAACATGGCGGAATGAGAAACATCCCCAGATCTCTCACCTTGAAATAGCAATAAGCTGAACATCTAAAACTCAAGAAAAAACACCTAAACTGCACACCAACACATCTGAGCATGGAATCTGTGCATAAGAACTACCACAGGTCAGAACCCCGGGTGTTGGGCGGTAGACTGGGAAAAATAAGGAAACTACTTCTTGCAGCTACAGGAGCTACCTGTAGGAGGAGGGGGAGGGATGAAGGTGACTTCTCTGAGTAGCCCTGCCTGAGAAAGCTGTGAATTCCCCGTGGCCGGCAGTAGGACTCAGTCATCAGGGCAGAAGGCAGAGAAGTGGGATGGCAGAAAAACAACAGTTGATTTTTGCCAGCCGTGGTTGCAAAACCAAGGCTGAGCCGCAGCCCCCAACCCCTAACCCATAGGGTCCCTCTGAGACCAAACACCACGAAGTCCCAGGAGAATCTGAGCAAACATTATCAAAACTATTGCTAACACTGACAGGGACTGAAACTGAGGGTAGTGAGCGTGATTACATATCTATAAGAAAATAAAAAGGCTTTTTAAAGGCTTTGTATAAACAAGGATCCAAGAGGCTTAGTTGCTACCTACTGGAAACCAAAAGAAAAGCACCTTCTTTGTGGCAGGCCAAAGAGAGACATTTATATATTAATTCTTTCTGGGAAAAAAGCAGAATACATTTCCATAAATGCTCAGGTAGAGAAATAGTCCATTAAACACCATGAGCAACCAAAGTGATATGGCATCTCAGAGAGAAAGAGAAAAATCTCCAGAAAATAAGCTTACAGTCATAGAAATATGAAACTTAAATGACAGAAAATTCAGGATGGCACTTCTGAAAAAACTCAGTGAGTTCTAAAACAAGTCATATCAACAATTTCAGGAACTGAAAAACACCTAGATGAGCAGAACAAGGAGATTGAAATCCTCAAAAAGAACCAAATAAAACTTCTGGAGATGAAGAACACACTGTAAGAGTTGAAAAATGAAATAGCAAGCTGGGGAAGTAGAGTCCACCAAATGGAGGAAAGGATCAATGATATCAAAGACAGAAATCTAGAAATAAATCAGAATGAAGAAGAGAGAAACCAAAGAATGAAAAATAATTAAAGAGAAATTCAAGAACTAGCAGAAACCATCAGGAGAGGAAACATAAGAATAATGGGCTTTATCAAAAGCGAGGAAAAGGAGCAGGGACTAGAAACCATTTTCAAACAAATAGTAGATGAGAATTTCCCAAATCTAAGGAATGAGCTGTAGCTTGGAATTCAAGAAGTCAACAGAACACCCAATTATCTCAATTCAAAAAGGCCTTCACCAAGACATATTGTATTAAAATTATCAAAAATCAAAGACAAAGACAGAATTCTTGGAACAGTCAGGGAGAAGAAAACAGTAACATATGAAGAAAAACACATTAGATTATCATTGGACTTCTCAGCACAAACCTTACAAGCCAGAAAGGAATGGAATCAAATATTTAAACTATTAAGTGAAAGGAACTACCAGCCTAGAATAATGTATCCAGCTAAGCTCTTCTTTAAATGTGAAGGAGAAATTAAGACTTTTCCAGACATACAAAAATTGAGGAAATTCTCCACTGTGAGGCCTGCACTATTTTAGGTCAGCTCACCTAAAACAAAATGACAAAAAAATACATAATTAGGAGTAAAGTGACTATCAGGCAAATAGAAGCAACCCTTACTAAGAACAGGGCATTATAAGCTTAAATAATAAGAAGTGAACTGTTATAACAAGATAGTAATGAACATTTAGCATATATAAGGACAAATTGAGATAACAATGACTAAAAAGGGGAGAATTCAAAGATCCAAATTTGCAAAGGGGAATGGAGATAAGGCACACGCAGAAGAAAATGGATGAATGTGTGTATGTATGTGTGTGTGTATATATATAACTATCCTTTACAGATTTGTTATGGTAACCACACACAGAAGATTCAGAACTGAAGTATATAACATAAAACCAGAAGAACCGGAGGCAAAACCCACAAAAGCCAACCAAAATAAAGAAAACAGAAACATAAGCTCAAGGAAGCAATGGAAACACTGAGCTACCAGAAAGCAAAAGATAGAATGGCTATAAGAAGGCCTCATATTTCAATAATCACCCTAACTGTAAATGGTCCGAACTCACCAATAAAAAGGCACAGAGTTGCAGAATGGATCAAAACACAAAACACAAACATATGCTGCCTCCAGGAGACACAACTCAGTTCCAAGACAAATATAGACTCAAACCAAAAGGGTGGAAAATGATATTTCAAGCAAAAGACATTCAGAGAAAAGTGGGAGTAGCGGTACTAATATCGGACGAAATAGACTTCGAACTGAAAAAGGTAAAGAAAGATATTGAGGGACATTTCATAATGATAAAGGGAATCATGCACCAAGAAGATATAACACTTATTAATATCTATGCTCCAAATCAGGGAGCCCCAAAATATGTAAAGCAATTACTAAGAGAACTAAAGGGAGAAACAGACCAAAACATTATTGTAGTATGGGACTTAAATACCCCACTGTCGGAGATGGACAGATCATCCAAACAGAAAATCAATAAGGAAATAACATCCTTAAATGACACATTAGACTAGCTGGACATACTTGACATTTACAGAGCCTTCCATCTCAAAACAGCTGCTTATACATTTTTCTCTAGTGCACATGGAACATTCTCAAGAATCGACCACATACTGGGACACAGAGATAGCCTCAACAGATATAAGAAGGTTGAAATCATACCAACCATATTCTCTGATTATAATGCTTTGAAACTAGAGATCAACTGCAAAAAGAAATCAGGAAGAACCACAAATATGTGGAGATTAAACAACATGCTACTGAAGAAAAACTGGATCAGGGAAGAAATAAAAAGAGAGATCAAGAGATACATAGAAAAGAAAGATAATGATAGTATAACAAATCAAAACTTTTGGGACACAGCAAAAGCAGTTATAAGAGGAAAGTTCATATCATTACAGGCCTACTTCCAAAAACAAGAATGAGCCCAAATAAACAATCTAACGCTTCATCTTTAAAAACTAGAAAAGGAAGAACAAATGAAGCCTAAAGTCAACAGAAGAAAAAAAAATCATAAAAATTAGAGCAGAAATAAATAAAATTGAAAATGAAAAAAAAAACGATAGAAAAAAATAAATGCAACAATGAGCTGATTCTTTGGGAAGATTAATAAAATTGACAAACCCCTGGCTAGACTCACTAAAGAAAAAAGAGAAAGGACACAGGTAAACAAAATCAGGGATGAAAGAGGAGAAATTATGACTGACATCTCAGAAATACAAAGAATTATGCAAGAATACTATGAAAAAGTATATAACACCAAATTTAATACCTAGAAGAAATGGACCACTATTTAGAAAAATACAACCTTCCTAGACTGAATCAAGAAGAACTGGAAAATCTAAATAGACCAATCAGCAGTATGGAAATTGAAACAATCATCAAAAACCTACCAAAAAGTAAAAGTCCTAGACCAGATGGCTTCATCATTGAATTCTACCAAACATTCAAAGAAGTTTTAATACCTGTTCTCCTCGAACTCTTCCAAATAATCGAAGAAGAGACAATACTTCTCAACTCATTTTATGAGACCAGTATTACTCTGATACTAAAACCTGATAAAGATAACACAAAAAAAGAAAACTACAGAGCAATTACTCTCATGAACACAGATGCAAAAATCCTAAATAAGATACTAGTAAACTGAATACAGCAACATATTAAAAGATTATACAGCACGATCAAGTAGGCTTCATCCTAGCGGCACAGGGTTGGTTCAACATACGCAAATCGATTAATGTGATACACCACATAAACAAATTAAAAAATAAGAATCATATGATCACATCGATAGATGCAGAGAAAGCCTTCAACAAGGTACGGCATTCATTTATGATCAAAACACTTCACAAAATCGGTATCAAAGAAAAGTAACTTAACATAATAAAGGCCATCTATAACAAACCCTCAGCCAACATTATACTTAATGGTGAAAAACTAAAAACCTTCCCTCTAAGATCAGGAACAAGGCAAGACTGTCCACTATTGCCACTGTTTTTCAATATAACATTGAAGGTCCTAGCAAGTGCAATCAGACAAGAGAAAGATATAAAAGGCATCCAAATAAGAAACGAAGGAGTCAAACTGTCACTATTCATGGTTGACATGATTCTCTATATAGAAAACCCTAAAGAATCCACAAGAATACTACTAGAAATAATAAGCAAATACAGTAAAGTTTCTGGATACAAAATCAATGTTCAAAAATCCATAGCGTTCCTATATGCTAATAATGAAGTGTCAGAAAAAGAAGTGGGAAAAATAATTCTTTTTGCAATTGCACCAAAAAGAATAAAATACCTAGGAATAAATTTAACAAAACATGTGAAGAACTTCTATAATGAAACCCTGTTAAAAGAAATCGAAGATACAAAGAAATGGAAAGATATTTTGTGTTCTTGGATTGAAAGAATCAACATAGTTAAAATGACCATATTACCTAAAGAATTATACAGATTTAATGCAATCTCCATTAAAATCCCATCAGCATTTTTTAAAGAAATAAAACAAGAAAATCATCAGATTTGTATGGAAGCACAAAAGACCCCGAATTGCCAAAGCAATCCTGAGAAAAAAGAACGAAGCTGGAAGCATCACTCTGCTGACTTCAAATTATACTACAAAGTGACAGTAATCAAAATGGTATGGTATTGGCAGGAAAACAGACACACAGACCAGTGGAACAGAATCAAGAGTCCAAAAGTAAACCCATATTTATATGGGTAAATAATTTTCAACAAAAAGGCAAAAAAACATACAGTGGAGAAAGGAAAGCCTCTTCAATAAATGGTGCTGGGAAAACTGGAAAGCCACCTGCAAAAGAATGAAACTAAACTGTTGCCACACACCAAAATTAACTCAAAATGGATTAAGGACTTGAATATAAGACCTGAAACAATAAAATGCATAGAAGAAAACGTAGGAACTAAACTCGAAAACCTTGGACTCAAAAAGGATTTTATGAATTTGATCTCAAAGTCAAGGGAAGTAAAAGGAAAAATGAATGGCACTACGTCAAACTAAAAAGCTTCTGCTCAGCAAAAGAAATCATCAACAAGGTAAAGAGACAACCATCCAAATGGAAGAAGATATTTGCAAGCAACACCTCTGATAAGGGCCTAATATCCAAAATATACAAAGAATTCATACGACTCAATAACAACAAAAAACAAACAATTCATCCAAAATATGAGCAGAGGACCTGAACAGACACTTCTCCCTAGAGGACATTCAAATGGCCAACACATATATGAAAAGATGCTCAGCATCGCTACCTATTAGAGAAATGCAAATCAAAACTACAGTGAGATACCATCTCACACCTGTTAGAATAGTTATAATCAACAGGACAAGTAATAACAAATGTTAGAGGGGATGCAGAGAAATTGGTACAGCCACTATGGAAAACAGTATGGAGGTTCCTCAAACAACTAAAAATTGATCTACTATATGATCAGCAATCCCTTGACTGGGTATTTACCCCAAAGACTTGAAAACTCATATCTGAAAAGATATTTGCACACCGATGTTCATAGCAGCACTATTCACAGTGGCCAGGACATAGAAGTAACAGAAGTGTCCTATGACAGATGATTGGTTAAAGAGGCTGTGGTACATATATATAATGGAATAGTACTCAGCCATAAGAAGAGAAAATACTGCCATTTGCGACAACATAGATGGACCTTGAGGATAATCATGCTAAGCAAAATAAGCCAGACAAAAAAAGTTGAAAATCACATGATATCACTAATACATGGCATATAAACCTAAAAGCAACAAATGAACAGGACAAACAGAGATTCATGGACATAGACTATAGACTAGTGGTTATCAGAGGGTAGGGGATAGGGGAGGAAGGGGAAATTAGATGGGTTAAAGGGGGTAATATAGGGGAGAATTAGGAGGGTGAAGTGGGTAAAGGGGATCAAATATATGGTAGCTGAAGGAAACTGGACTTTGGATGGTAAACATACAATGGAATATACAGATGTCAATTATAATGTGCACCTGAAAATTATATAATTCTATTAATCAATGTTACCCCAATAAACTTGATTAAAAAAAATCGATTCTTAGTTGATCGAGGTCCAGAAGCTGGAACACAGTCTAATCTGTGCTTTTACCCTAACTCTTGAAGCGAGTACACTTATGGCAGAGCTAATGAATGGGTGATGAGTCAGACAAGAGAAACACCAAACAAACTCTCCTTCACAGCATGGCAGGTGTGAGGGAGTAATAAACTTTAAACAAAGCTGTATTTACCTCACAACAATGCCCCCACTGTAGCACTTTGTTTCTATAGACAATTACTCCAAATACACATTTTTCAACTGCAATGGCTCCCCAGTGCCTATGGGCTCGCAGTGGCAACATGCTGAAGCTGGGCTTTCCTTTCTCGTGACTAGTCCTGATAACTTAGCTGAAATTGTCCAAGGTTAATTGGAATTCAGTATTAATTATACAATGGGAGGGAGAAAGACTGAAGGATTCATGGCAGTTCTAGAATGTACTTAGTTTGGGCACTGAAAATCCAAATATGTTAGCATTATACTTTCCATTACTTGGCATCAGTTTAGTACCCCAAGCTTCTCTCCCACTCTGTCTTTACTCACATGGTCTGTTTTAGGCATACTGTGGTCCTCATCATCTCCTAAACTCATTTGGGCAGCGCCACCTTTCTGTCATTATTCCCACTGCTATCTCAGCTTTGACATTGGCTAAAAGGACCTCTCTTTTCTTCATGCTGCTACATTTATTACTAGTTATTGTTTTTTTAGGCCCTTTCATTTAATTTTTTAATCCATTTTCATTCAGTAAAATTTGGACAGTACAATAAACTCTCTTAATCCCACATTCCACTCTGTAAGTTACCAGTTTGATTTGTGTCTTTCTGTGTATTTTTCTATGCAGTCACATACTTGTGAGTATATAGAAAATTTAATTTTGTTTATTAATTATTTTTGATGTTATGTATTTTATCTCTTAATAATTATAAATTTCCTGAGGGCAGGAAGGGGATTATGTATTTTTATCCTCCACAACTCATAATATAGTCTATAAAAAAGAGCAGTTTCTTAAAAATTGCACTAGGGTAGGATGACATCTTACATGTGCAGAAGTAGTCGTAAGAAGTTAGGCTCCTTGGACTTGGGTGTTGGCTCTAAATATGATTTTGAGTTCAAATATTAATGGTAATAATTTCTAAATATTGAGTACTCATTTTGAACAACCATGAGAAGTAGGTTTCTTTATTTTACATATGGGAACTTTTAAACAAAGTGATTAAATAATTTCCCCAAGGCCACACAGCTAATAAACAACACAGACAAAATTTGAACCCAGATCTTTCTGGCTCTGAAGTTCTTATTCTTTCCATTAGATTATGCTATTAGATTATGGGAGAATGAAAAAAATAACCATAGTCAAGGTGAGAAAGACATTTGTTTTTTAGTTTTACTGAAATATAATTGACATAAAACACTATATCAGTTTAAGGTGCACAGCATAATAACTTGACACACACATATTACAAAATGATTATCAGAATAAGTTTAGGTAACATCCATCACCTCACATAGTTACAAATTTTTTTTCTTTGAGATGAATACTTTTTGGATTTATACTTTCAGCAACTTTCAAAGAAGGACAATAAAGTTATGAGCCATCCAACTAAGTGATGGGTGTAGTATTGACTGCTGGAATAATGGGGATCCTTTTCAGCTCCCTGGAGTAAGAGGGGAGCTGCTTAGCAATCAAATTAAAAGAGCTTATCTTGAGGCATCCAAACTCATGAATCTTACCATCTTCCTTAGGTTTGTTGACATCTTCACCTTAACTGCTCTTGACCTCTAAATTTTACTGCCTGCTTGCTTGACCCTCTGACATTGCCTTAAGGATTCTTTCTAGTTTTGTTTTCCTCCATTTTTTGCCTCTATCTTCCTACTAAAGTTGTGATACTGAACCAATAATTCATAAACTAGAAGACTGAAAGTAAAATCAAACTAATATAAAAAAGAGAGAGAGAGAGATGTCCAGGGCAATTTCCAGGTACTGGAGTAGTTTTCAGTATTTTCTGTTTACGCAAAATAGAGCAAAGAGAGGGTGATGTGTAAACTACCTTTTCCTCCTTCTCTTGTATTGGATTTCTCCAGATTTCATCATCCACCCTCTCCTTTATTCATTCAATGTAGTCAATATTTCCTTCCTGGGTAAGCTTAACCATGCCCATGACTGTTGCTAAGATTCATATATCATATCATTGACCTCAGAGCTTTAGCGTCTGCATGAATTTTTCTTTTAATTTCGGGCCCGCATATCTAACAGCAAATTTGAATCTCCATCTATATTTTCTACAGGCATCACAACCCCAAAATTCTTCCTCTTCCTCCTTTTGGCCATGTTCTTCATTTCCTATAGTCCATCCTGATGACTTATGGGCCCATTCTTCAAGCTCTACAGATCAGAAACTAAGGAGTCATCTTAAATGCTTTACTTCCATGTTCTCTTTTCAGTCTGTCACTGATTCCTATTGATTCAATCTGCAAACAGCTCTTGAACTTCTTCTCTCTCTACTGACATTGCCATACCTTTGGATTAGGTCACTTAATTCTTGCCAGGACAGTTTATGTCATCAGCTTTCTAACTGGTCTTTTTGCTTCTGGAGTGATCTGATTCACAAACCTGATTACAACCTGTCAAAAGTACCCCCATTCTTAGAGGACAAAGAGCAAAGCCCTTATAGATATGAGCCCTGTTGCTTTTCTGATCTCTTTCTCTTTGCCATGCCTCTGGGTGCTCAAGCTAAAAACGAACAACCATATTTCACCAAATATAATGTACCACTGTCTTGTAAGACACACCATTACTTTATGTTCCACTAAGAAAGGGTGGAAAAAACACTGTCTACTAAACTATAACTTGTCATCAATTGTAAGATATATCCCAACTTCTGAGATGTTAAAATGTGAAAAATTGTGTGGCCTCAAAACAAAGAAATATGACTTTTGACATTTCTCTTCTGTCCCATTGCACACTTGCACAGGTAGCTCCCTTTGATCAGAATGCTCTTACTTCACTTGAACTCCTTGAGCACCAGGCAAACTCTTGCGTATCCTTCGAGATTGCACTTAAGTGTCTCCTTCTTTAGGAAGGCTTCTCTGGCCTTTCTTGACAGTTATGAGCGCCCCTGTCTGACTTCCCTCTGTTATGGGAGTTAGCACATGGTCATCATTTTTTTCTCCCAGCCTCCCCAACTTTGGAGAACAGAGACTGTGTTCTACTCACCTTTGCTTTCCCGATGCTTAGCACAGTGTTGAGAGATGGTAGGTAGTTAGGTTCTTAGCTTGGACTGCCATAAAAAATACCATAGATTGAGTGACTTAAACATCAGAAATTTATTTCTCACAGTTGTGCATGCTGGAAAGTCCAAGATCAAGGTGCTGGGAAGAAGGTGGGTTTCATTCTGAGACCTTTCCTTTGAGGTGGCTGCCATCTCACTATGTGCTCACATGGCCTCTCCTCTGTGTATTCACAGAGAGAGAGGAGCAAGCTCTCTGATCTTTTCCTATATCCCATCATGAAGGTCCCACCTTCACGACCTTATTTGTACCTAATTACCTCCCAAAGTCCTCATCTCCAGATACCATTACATTAGGGGTTAGGGCTTCAACATACAAATTTTGAAAAACACAATTCTATCCACCAATTAGTGTTTGGTAAAGTAATGAGTGTTTCTCTGACTCACACCCTCAGTTTACCCTGACCTTGCTCCTGAATACATCCTTAGATTGACTTGTCCGACAACTTTTAATCTATCCTTGGCCAATGATTTAGTTTTGTTCCTATACTCACCTAGCACAGATGATATACTAAGGTTCATCACTGATCCAGCCAACTATATGCTTTTTACCTCCTTGAATGATCCATTTTGAATTCCCTATAATATTTAGCACAGGGCCCAGCACATATAGGAGACTCAATCACTCTTTTTTGATTGCTCTTTTACACCTTTTCAGTTGGGGCAGAATGTGCAAACTGCTGAGAAACAGCCTCAGTTTTAGGTTTAGGATTTCAGTTGCTATGGGATCTATTTTGCACAAAAATGCTTTGGTAACATTGGAACATTATTTGTTCAAATTATAGAACAAATTACAGGTATCTCATTTTTGAAAGTTTCAGTTATGCCACTTTGCTTTTAAGAAAGACCTATGTACCAAAAGTACCTACTTTGGCTAACCAAAAGAAATCTGAAGAGGATTTTCATTTTTATGAAAAAAAGTAGAAAACAAAAATAGCATTTGGCATTTGTTTTGCAGTGAGCAGTTATAGAGGCAGTGCACATCTGGAGCAGCTAGGATGGCCATGCCAGTCTCTTTCCCTGGGAACCACACTCAGCAACTCAGCATTAAGCCGCCATAGCTCTGGCTGTGAGCACCTGTGCTTTATCTTGATTTATTTTGCTTATTCCTGCTTTAACTATATATTGGTGTTATTTTAGGTTTTACATGTTATTTGGTATAATTTGATAGGTTATTTTGGGGGTCTGGGAATGCTCAAAAATTTTCCCGTATAAATTAATGCTAATTGCTTCTTTGCTTTATGCTATTTCAGCTTATGAAAGGTTTCATAGTAACACTGTACTTTCAGATAGTGGGGGAAACCCGTACTCTTACTTCTCTTTCTATAGTGCTTAATTTTTTTTCTTTGTCCTGGCACAATTGATGATTAAGATATCTAGTTTAGCTAGTGAGAGCATTACATGTGGCAAAATGTCAGGCTCTTTTTAATAATCTTTAACTTTTTTGGCCAATGACTTGAAAATGTTTCTCTCTCAGGCCTCAGATGCCTTTTCTCCACCACAAGTAAACCTTATTAACCTTATTTCAGTCATGTTGAGTCTGTTCATTTTATTTTATTACAAATGTTCTTATAGAAGTAATTTATGGTATTTTTAGATTTATGAACTATTGTAAGCATAATGGGTAATTTTTATAATTTTTATCACAGCTGTTGATTTAGCAAATCACTAATCATTACTACAGTCTGTATAATGGGTGAGGAGTCAAGCTGAACAAAAAGATGGTTAGGTATTTTTCTCTCCACCTGATTCAAAGGAAGGAAAAGTTCAAAGATATTGAGTTTATTGGTGCAAGTTCACTTTATGACTATTAACTTTTTGTTTTCCTCTTCTTAATTCCTCCCTACCCCCACTTCCACCCCTAACCTATGGATGTTGCCATTTACCCTTAAGAACTGGATCTCTGAAGGTGGGGTATCTCCTCCCACACGCTCAGCCCCACCATGGGTATGGTTCGTGGCTCTACCTGGAGCGTGAATCCAGGACCTTCTGTGTGTAAAGCAGATGTGCTAACCACTACACTATGGAACCACCCCTGACTATTCTTGATGCAAGCTCATTAGAATTTGGAGTGCTTTCAGTGAATATGATTGCACAGAGTTCATAATCAAAAGTAAATGCAATTCGTGACTTTATCTAAAAGATTTAATTCACTGAGCATTGTTAGTTGGTCATACTAAATGTGGTAGAAGGTAGTATTTCATGATTAATTAAGCATAATAGGAAAATTAACTAAAGAATATTTGAGACAACCAGGTACTGTGTCAAGTATAATTGAACTGATTGGAGTCAATGACTGTGTTTATGTGTACATTGAATTCTAATAGGAAGATGGAAAGATTCTTGGTTATCAAAAGAAGAAGTGGCTAGATCAGTCAGAACATGTATATAACAGGTAGTTCAAGCTGTGAGCCAAGTTCTTTTAAATTGCTTTTAAATGAGTGAAAATCATCTCAGATGCTTTCATTGCAAAATATAACCTCTCCCCTTCGTTGCCAGTAAATTTTACAACAGTTTTGTCAGTTTAACACCTCCAGTTGTAATGTTTATCTTGGCTGAATTCGTATGCCAAGGAAAGAACTGTGAAGCAAGTGAAATTTGTCTTTGTATTCTTACCACTTACTCATTTTGTATGTTTTCACCACTTGGATCTTCTTGTTTAGTATCTTCTCCTGATCCAAATCACAATTGCCTACCTCTTGCTTTAGACAGCCCCAAGCTCCCTAATTCCTCTCGATTATAGTATAGGTAGTCTTTTTCTATTATTCAATATCCTCTAATATATTCACATCATTGTAATTAGTCTTATCTTAACTAGGTATTAGTAAAACAAATAAGACAATGAAGTTCTTTCACACTGAAGTCTAGACTCAGTTTCCTGTATCACTATTTGAGAGATATTGTCAAACAGAAGTATATTTAAAGGATAGGAGCGTGGAGTACTTGACACAATTTCATGTCATGGGCATTTGAAGGCACGGGATTTGGGGAGGGGAATTTAGCCTGGTGATTAAAAGATCCTGATAAAGGTGTGAAACTTGTCTTCAAATTTATGAAACTGTGCCATAGTCATCATCATCGTCGTCATCATCATCACTGTCATCAACACCACTTATGAAGCTACTTGGCATGATGAATATTTCATGAACATTAAGTCCAGTCTTCACAGCAAACCTACAAGATTGGCATTAATGTTTCAGGGAAAGATCAGACTTGAATCTTAAGATTGTCAAAAGGAAACTTAGAGGCCATACAGTTTTATATTCCTCCCAATTCAGAATCAATGAAAACTTACTCTGTGTGCCTACAGATGACAAGTCTGAAACCCATGGATGGCAATTCCAAAAAATAATTTTTGGCTGATGTAAAGTAGAAATTTCTAACAATTAGAGTTACTTTAAAATGGCATGCCTTTTCATAAAAGATGTGTAATTCCAGTCACTGGAGGTCTGCAAATAGGACTAGGTGACCACCCGACAAGAATACTGTGGAACAAATCCAAGCTTCGGAAGCATAGAGGAGATGAAATAACTTTGATAGTCCTATTAAAGTTCTAACTCTGAATCTAAGGCATAAAGTATATATAACTATTTAACAACGCCCTCCCTTTCCTGCTCATGGCTTCCATGATTATGAAATTTCCACAGAGAATGCCATGTGTAATATGTGGGCAATGAACTGACTCATATCTGTCTTTGTGTACAGGACATTTAAACCAAAATCAGAATAAAAGCAAGTCTGCTATGATGCATGGGTTCTGGAGCTCATATCAACTTGGTTCGAGTCTTGGCTCTGCCCTTCCTAAATATATTAGTTTCCTACTGCTGCTATAACAAATCACCACACACTTGGTGTCCTAAAACAACACAAATTTTGTATCTTACAGTTCTGTAGATCAGAAGTCCAAAGTGGTTCTTACTGGACTGAAATTAAGGTGTTGGCAGGGCTGAGTTCCTTTTGGACATTCTAAGTTATATCTATTTTCTTTCCTTTTCCAACTCCTGGAGACCACCCGTATTACTTAGATCATTGCCTCTTCTTCCATATTTAAAACATAACATCTTTAAATCTCTCTCTGACTCTGACCTTCCTGCCTTCCTATAAGGACCCATGTGATTACATTTGACCCATATGGATAATCAAAGATGACTGTCCTATCTGAAGATCTTTAACTTGATCACATCTGCAAAGTTCCTTTGCTATGTAAGGTAACATAATTCACAGCTTCCAGGGATTAAGACATGGACATCTTGGGACCATTATTCTACCCACCACACTAGTCATGTGAACTCAGGTAAATTATCACATCTCAAAACATTTATTCATCTCCAAAATAATGATGATAATAGGTTTCTCAAAACATTGTTATGAAAATATAATGAGATAATACATCTAGAGTATTTAGCACAAGGCCTGTTGCTTTTGTAAGCACTTAAATTATATTTTAAGAAACTTAAGGTTGGAAAGACACAGTAGAATTAATTCTCAATCAAAATGGCCATCACTGACCTAGGCTGCTTCCATAACACTGTTTGAATTTAAAAAAAAAAAAAAAAAAAAAAAAAGGAAGAAGACAAAACTAATGTAAGAGAGAAAAATACCCAAATTTATCTCTTGTCAAAAGTGCCACCATTTTTCACAAATTTCATATCTTTATTCCCCCAATACTGAAACTTGAGCATAGCAAGTACCCACTAAATGGAAAACTGATGACAATTCTTAAGCCTGGACTGAACATGAAAAGTCATCTGATTGGATACCTCCAGCAACCAACACTCTCCTGTGCCTGAAACTGCCTGTTCCATTTTTAGACAGCCTTAATAATTACAAAGTTCATTCTGTTATTGAGCTAAACTGACTCCTTATAATATATTTTTTAAAGTTTTTTTTGGTACATGCTTTTGTATCATACATTTGGTGTTTCATCTTTTAGACAGTGTTTCATTAGCTATTTGGAGACAAGTGTCTTGTTCTTAGCCCTGCTTCTGCCCCACCCTTGAGCTTTCTCTTCTGTAAACAAACCCAGTCAGTTCCTCATACTAAAATTTAACATAGACCAAGGTTGGTTTTGAGGCAGCAGGAAAAAAGAACTGAAACGGTAGCATTTTTTGTTTTTTGTTTTTTTTTACCACATCCTCTTGTTCATCTTGAGCATCAGGATGGATAGGCTATGAATATGGAATGGAGGAAAGCCAAAGAAGCTCTCCACTACTATCCTGGTCTGACCCACCATTATTTCTTCACAGGACTGCTGCAACAGCCTTCTAACTAATTACCTCTTGCTACCTCTGATCCTCGCCCCTGTGTTACAGATAAGAGTACCAACACAGAGAGTTTAAGTAATATAGCCAAGGTCATACCATAGTAGAATTAACACCAAGACTATTTGCATTTATGTTCTTTAAGAAAATGAAGGACAGCCAATGAAACTAATAATTGAGCCATGAAATCACTTTAGATTAAATGAAAATAGCACATTTAAAAATTACTTTAAAAGAACTATGGTTTTAGTTCTAAGAAAGATGGAATAAACACACTCGACCCCATCTCTTCTGCTGAGTTGCATGAAAAAGCTATGTAAAGTCTCTAAAAAATAAATTGCAGCCTGAAGATTGGGGACTAAGACCTAAATTTGAATTTTAACAAAACACTGGTAAATTTATCAGTTTTTTCCTCCAGCCTGGACTCAAAGTCATCCCCAAATCTGAGAGGCACACTGGCTGCTGTCAGAAAAAAAAATCCAAGAGAAACTCTAGATTTCTGCTTTAAGAGGCAAGAAAAGGGAGATTCTATGAGTCAAAGAGAGGGAAATGTTCTGAAATTTGCCCCCATTTTATCCTGCCCCAAACAATAGAGGAGTGGCAGTCTCTGTTCTGCTTAGCCCTAGTTACAAGAAGTGCCCTGCAGAATGAAAAAGGTAAAAATAAAGATTTAACTTTCTAACTGAAAGCCCAGGGAGTTGAAACATATTGGTAAGATTATAGAAAAGTAGAAAATCAAAAGAGTCATCCCATAACATGTATTTGAATGATGGGCCAACCTTTGATGTACATGTATATGGATCTGAGCATACATAAGATTAGAGGACTAGGAGACATGAGAGGCCACCTCCCAGGTCTCAGACTGGCCACCAGGTGGTATACACATGGGACTGATCTAAACAACACTGAGAATACTTTGAAACTGAACTGGTACTGAAAACATAGCCTATAGAAGGCAAGTCAGAACCTGTGACCTGATCATAATCTGGACAAATGCATGATAAAACAGACAAACAAACAAGTCATTTCCCTCAGAATTTAAACAGGATTCAGATTCTTAAAATATAATATTCTAAATGTCTAGCCTTCAAACAAGAGTTATTTAGTACACAAGACAAAACAAAAACAAAAAGACAAATAAAAACCCAGGGAAATATTAACTGTTAAGGAAAACATAATGAACAGATGCCAGCTGTGAGATAACACAGATGTTAAAATTATCTGCAAGAAGGAAGGGTAAATGCTCTTGAAATAAATGGAAAGGTAGAATATCTCAATAAAGGAATAAAAGATATGATGGAGATATAACTCTTTTATGGATATAAAATATCCATTTTAAAATGGATATTTTAAAACTGAAGAATAAAATGTCCAAACTAAAAAATTCACTCAGTAGTAGAAAAGAGACAACAGAGGAAAAATAGAACAATGTAAATTATGCATTATTACCAACAGAGAGGAAAAAGATTTTTAAAAATGAATGAATGAAGGAAGGAATGATAAAGGAAAAAAATGAACAGAGCCTCAGGGAACTGTGGGAAATACCAAAAGCTCTAACATTAATGTTGAATCTCAGAAAGAGAAAAGAAAGAGCATGGAACAGAGAAAATTATTTGAAGGAATAAATATTGAAAACATTTTTAAATCTAGCAAAAGATGTATTTTTAAATTAAAAAAAGCTCAGTGAATCCCAGATAGAATAAACTCAAAAGAATTCATCTCCAAACACAGCATAACCAAATGGCTGAAAACTAGACAAAGAATAATCCTGAAGACAGAGGAAAATAATGCATTACATATAGAGGAACAAAGATACAAACGATTGTGGATTTCTAACGAGAAAGCATGGAGACCAGAAGAAAGTAATACAATATTTTAAATGGCTGAAAGAAAAAACAGTCAATTCAAAATTTGTATCTGGTGAAAATATTCTATATGCAATGGATATTTTACTGTCAAGACTGAAAGTGAAATAACATTTCTCAATATAGATAGATGAAGGGAATGTGTCACAAGCAGACCTGCTCTAAAAGAAACATTAAAGGAAATTATTCGATGGAGGGGAAATGATATCAGAAGGAAATTTGGAATATCCAGAATGAAGGAAAAACAATAGAAGTGGTAAAATTCTATTAATAAAATAGACATTTTTTCTTAAGTTCTTTAAAATATATATGACAGTTGAAAGCAGAAGTTATAGCACTCATGAAGGGATATTCAATGTGTGTAATACATGTGATAAGTACATCATTAATGGGGGAGGTAAAGGGATATATTTCATGGTAAGGTTTATATATTCTATTTAAAGTGGTAAAATATGAATTCTAATTAGAAAAATCAAGTATGTATGTTTTAATCCCTTAAGCAATTAAGAATTTTTTTTGTAAGGAAATATAGTTAAAAGCTTAGCAGATAAATTAAAATGAAATTCTAAATGAAATTCAGATATTTCAAAGAAGTCAAGAGAGGGAAGAAAAAGAAAAAGGAGAGGAAAAAGTGAGGGCGGGGGGGGGGGAAGGAGGAAGAGAAGGAGGAGGAAGGAGAAGGAGAAGAAGAAGGGAAAAACCCAAGAGACCAAACAGAAAACAATACTTGGTAGACTGCATTCAAACATAATCATAATTGCATAAAGGAAGTGGCCTAAACAATTAAAATACAGAGATTAGCAAAAAAGAACAAAATGTATATGTGGCTTATAAATATAATTATACAGGTAAGCTAAAAGTAAAAGAATGTAAAAAAGATATACCATGTGAACACTAATCAAAAGGTATGTCGATGCCTATATTGGTGTCAAATAGATATTAGAAAAAGGGAAATTATCAGAGATAAAGAGGTACATTATATAATAAAAGTTATAAGAAGAATACATTCTGGGGATCTAATGTACAACATTAATAATACTGGATTGTATACTTGAAATTTGTTAAGAGAGTAGATCCGAAGTATTCTCAACATGCACACAAAAATGACAACTATGTGAGGTGATGCACATGTTAATTGATTGTGGTAATCATTTTACAATATATATCAAAACATCGCATTGTACACCTTAAATCCAATTTTGTCAATTATACCTCAGTAAAGCTAGGAAAAGTAGTCCCTTGCTACACCGATTCTTGCTATTTGGCTTGCTTTGGTTAATGGGATATTAGAAATGTAATACAAATATAGGCTTGAAAAAGTATTTGAGCATTGATGCATGACCTCTCAGTGCTCTCAGGATCCTACCATCACCAGTATATGAATAAACTTTGAATATCTAATTGGTAGAATAAAAATCATATCACCCAGTCACTCTTGTCAAAACTATCGATAGCCAGCCTACTGCTAGACATGTCAGTGAGGCCATTCAAGGCCAGACAAGACCCAGTTGACTGATCAATTGACTGTAAATTCATGAGCAAACCTAGCTTATGTCATGAGTCCAACCTAGACCAAGAATCACCTAGCAGAATTGAGAGATCAGTAAATAGTTTTTTACATAGCAATGTGTAGTTGATAGAAGGTGGTGATGGATGGTGAGAAAGAGTAAATGGATTGATGTTTTGAGGGAGAGGGAAGTGTTGGTAAAGTGGGAGTTAAAAAATAAATGACTTGCAAAGATATAAAAAATTCTTGAGATTGATGGTGGTGTCAGCTGCACAACAATGTGAATATACTTAATGAAAGGGAACTGCATACTTAAAAATGATTAAAATGGTAACTTTTGTGTTATGTATGTTTTACCAAAATTTTAAAAATAAATTGAAATAAAGTAAAATAAAATCAGTCACTATAATCTACCAAGTTCCATCACATTCCTATTCATAAATGACACTGTCTACGTAAAAAAAATTGTCTATATAGAAAATGTCATGAAATCTACATAAAAGTTTCTACAACTAAGTGAGTTTGGCAAGACCATAAACTAGAAACTCAATAAACAAAAATTAATTGTATTACGTATGTCAACAATGAACAAATTGAAACAGAAATAAAGAAAACAATAGCAATTTCCATAGCTCCAAAAAATGAAATACTTAGGTACAAATCCAAAATTCATGTGCAGGCTTAAATCTACAAAATGCTGACTTGAACTGCAAGTTTCACAGCACTACACTACAAAGTACCTATACTTAGTGGTTAAAAGCAATGTGAACCGACTCAAAATGCCTGTATTGGAATTCTGGCTCCACCCTGCCTTCTGCCTTGGAATCTGTTTCCTCTTTTGTAAAATGAAATTAATAACCGAACCTACTCAATAAAGTTTTGTCACATATATGTAAAGTGCTTAGTATATCACCTGGTGTATAGTAGGTGCCAAAGAAACGAGGGTTATTAACCACTTTGAGATAGTTTCTCCGCTGATACCAGAAATGACACCTGTGCTGTGAAATGTTTACAACAATATGGAACAAATATGTTCTTTAACTTGTATGTCAGTATTTCCACAAAGAACACAAGTCCTTAGGGTTCTTATTTGGTTATAGGAATGGATGAAGAAAATTGAATTAGGTCTGTTTGATACAAAACACACCCTTCTCCTCAAAACCCCACGTGTGTGTGTGTGTGTGTGTGTGTGTGTGTGTGTGTGTGTGTGTGATGATCATTTCCTGAAGGGATATCCATGAACATTTTAAAATTCTATTAAGATTTTTTTATCAAGATTGTATGTATTATATATATACTATATATTTACTTATAGTCTCGAAAACAAGAAATAGTCATCAAGATTAGGAAAAACAAGAAGAGGAGAGAATCAGAGAAAAAAATCCCCTGTAGTAACTTTTCTGAGCATAGCAACCTTAGTTAGCTCACTGCATTCATGCACTGGTGAAGCAGGAGCAGAAATTACAAGTGCCCTGGCTATTATCACACATGTAGATCACCTCGATTACTCTAACTGATGTTGCTTAATACAATGGACAGCAGCTCTTTAAAACAGGCAAAGCTCTTTTCCAAGTATTGACGTCAGCAGGGCATTGTAATTGTTCCTCTCAATAGCTCAACTGCCACTACAGTCACAAATGTCCCCCGCACAATGGAGACTGCTGCTTTCCACATAGCAACATAGACACACAGAAGCCGCCCTCTAATGACCTTTGTCTTTAGCTTATTAGCTGTGTACATCATTTCCAGTTGGAGGTGTAGGATAGTTGGGGACTGTGGTTCAGGGTGTATTTAGGCGTGTTTCATCTCTCTTCTCACTTGTGGTTATGAAATTCATTTCAAGAAAGGAAACTTGGAAGACCTCAAACAATATCAATTCACCATGGATGGTGTCCTTATTCAAAACAGAGGGCTGCCTGCCAAAATAGTTTGATTTTTAGGTGAGAATCAGAAAGCCCTTTTCCTGAACTCCAATTCCTTTTCCCACTAGCTCTGATATGCTGCTAAAAATATCAAGGTTATTAAATCTGGCTTAATATTTTGGCTAGATATAATCTATTAGTTCTTCAGCAATGAACAGGACCTAAAGGAAAAGGGACTCAGAGAAGACAAGTTTTAATGGGAATGTTAAAACAGGAAAAGGGATTAGAAGCAGCAAAGAATGTATGAGGGTATTTAAAGGTGCAAGGCAGAGAGGAGAGAAGATATAGAAAAGAGGACTCACATAAAAACAGAAGTTACTAAAAACAATTTTGCCTGCTCCATTAGAAGAAATGTATTTACCTGGTCTTTCTAAGATTCAGTAATGAATCAATGATTCAATAATTAATTATTTTCTGTGTCCTATCTTGTTATCACACTTGGAGTAATCTTTGTTGAACAGGAAATTCTGAAGATTGGAGGTTTTAATGATAAAGCAGAATGTATCATCACTTTGAAGTTGGTTATCTTAATTTTGCCTTTATTCACCACAAGCAAGACATGGAAAACTGTAAAATTTTTCTGTTTTGTTTTTTTTTTCCCCTCCTGGCCATGTTCCCATCTTCATAAAGATGCTTCCGGAAAGACCAAACTCAAGTCATGTCCCGGATGTGACCAAGACTGGAATATTATCTAGTATCTGTATACAATGCTCATTTTCCAAGAGAAACCTTACTAAAATAGCTCTTGAAACCTCAGAAAGTCTGATTGGTTTTCCCGCTGCATTTGAAGACTGTTACACCCTGACTGAGATCTGTACATGCTCTGCCTTTGTGATAACTGGCCATGCCCTAGGGCCGATATAGGGTGGAGGATGACTGTACATGTAAAATAAAGAGATAACATCTTCATTTCCTGCAAAAATCTTTTTGTATAAACTCTGTGACCTTTGCTGAGTTTAAATAAATACTCTCAAGTCCGAGGTGGCTGGATTTCTTTCTGCAATGTCTAGAGGAACAGTTAAACTTCCAACAAATGTAGACTTCTCAGGAACAGTCAGAGCCACCAACTTCTTCAAGAAAAGGAGAGAGAGAATTTCTTCTGCACTTCAAGAAGGCTCTAATGTGGATGTGGATAATGAATCATGTAATAAAGCCCCTGGTTGTACCTCAGTTTCTGTTTAGGGTATAGTTAACAATATGAGCTCTGGAGTCAAAGAGAACTGGGTTTAAATCTCATGAGTCTGGACAAATGATTAAGTTGATTAACTCTCTCTGTTTCAGTTTTCTCATCTGTGAGATGGAAGGAAAATACAGAATGTAAAGCACTTTAATGATGTCCTGGAAGGGCTAACTAAACGGCAGATATTATCATTATAGTTGCTCTTGATGTTTGTTATCATTGACATAATTATTATTCCTTAAATAGGTATCTCTTTTTGATGTGCTCCACAGAGCTGGAGCTATCTCACCAATTAGGGTGGGTAGAAAACTAAAACAGCACTCTAAACCACTTAGGGCCAAGACAGTGATTAGGTTTTCAGCTCAATATGCTAATTAGTTGACAGTAGCTTCCTGGAAGGCTGTGTGGAAGAGAGTGCTAAGGCTGCTGATGAGATTAGCAGAGTACCATAATCAATTATTAATGTCTGCCCTAAGCATGGGAAGGAAAAGGGTAATACTCTGCTTATTGGCCAACCTTGGCCTAGGTGCTGTGGACCATGGCTCAGGTTCTTCTCGCTCCTTTGAAATAGTGTGGAAAGTGCAAACATTCCCCTTTCTGATTAACACAATTCTAATACCCTTGATATTAAAAAGGGATTTTTATTGGTAGCAAGCTATAACCCAGTTCAAGGCCAAACACTGAAAAATGAAGTTTTTGAAAAAAAAATTTGGTTAAGAGTTTCATAGCTTCCTTCTGGGAACATTATTTGGCTACTAGACATCATAATCTGAGTAACATGGTGGTCTCCTCTTCCCCAATAATGATGATCATGGCTTTATATTTTCAGAGCACTTAATTTATAAAATGCTCTTGCATCCATTAGGGCACTTTATATTCAACTATTTGGCACACGACAAGCACAAAAAGAAGTGAAAACAAATTGGCATTGGGTATTTCTTAAGTCTTATTTCAAGTTCATTGATGATTCCAACACATATGTTTTGTTTCCACAGTGCTGGCGTTTCACTTCCCGGGTAATGGTATCTGCCTCTTGCTGCGAGCCTCCTTCTGGTTTCTTGACTCTTTAATTTATTTTCCTTTCATTTATGATCTTTCCCCATGTAATACGTGTTTGTCCGTTGTTAAAATATTGCCCTCATATTGTGCGGCATGCCCAAGTATTTCCTCAATGAGTCACTTATGGACTGCAGGGCCAATTCTGTTCTCAAGACAAAATGCCAAGGCTAAGATTAGTTCCAGTTTTGTATTAATAATTACAGATTCTTAAGGCTTAGAAATCCCTAATTGCTGCAAAGGTACCAAAATGGTCTAATGGTGGCCTACAGTGGCCAGTTGTGACACAATGGGGAGAGGTGGGACCTGAGGCAAGCTCTCATTTCTTTTCTGTACCAAAGGGTTGTTTTCCTGTTCTCTTACATAGCTTCTACTTTAGAAGCATAATCCATTTCTCCCACTCATCCAGTCTCAAGAGATTTGGAACTATTTTGCAATAAAAGATGTGTAAGGTTGACCCTCCCTGCCCACGCTGCTCTATGCTCAAATGGGTTGAGTCAGTATTTCCTCTCGCCCTAATTCAGCAATGGGCCAGTTAGTTTTGTCTGATAGATGAAGACCCAATTAAATGATCTTCTTCAGACTTCATCTAACCAAGAAAAAGTTACACAATGATTTAATTAATAGAATCAAAGAAGACTGGTGAAGCTGATAAATTCAGACCCTAAAACCTCTTTCCTTCATAGCAACATTTTGGAAAGTTTTCGTAATAGATTTGTTTGTATTATGAAACTTTGAATTATATAATAAGGGAAATATGCTTTCTCTTCTATTGATTATATGGCAATCTAGATGGCTCAAAATTTCTTAAATGAAAAAATAAAAAACATAATTTATTATTGATATGATTTCAAAGTCCAACAAAAAACCATTAAGACTACATGGCCCTTTATCTCTTGCATAATTGTTTTCACTGAATTAGAGTTTGGTATTATATTCTCGGTATACATTAAAAGGTGCTACAGGAAACAACC